>OX461812.1:68014173-68548832 GCA_949802685.1 Dicyrtomina minuta
AAAATTACCTTTTCAATAATGGATTACATTTACGTAAGAGACAGACACACACACACATTTATTTCCCCTATTTTTGTTTGATGTAATCCTCTAATGATGTGATAACAAAAGGTTTTTTTCCCTCATAAAAACTAATTGGCTCGTTAAGCTCTCTCATTCCCCTTAATTTCCTTCATCCAGACCTATCAATCCCAAAAAGAAAAACTTAAAAAAAGAAATAGAAAATATGTCTTCTTGAACAAATTCTTTGTTTTCCCTCGTTCATTAATTAGTTTAAAAAAAATTTGTTGTTGATAAAAGACAGACAAAAGAGGTCCTATAGATCCCAATCCCAGATCTAGACAATAAAACAATATAGAAAATATGGAGAGAGCTATTTCTATTTATAAATGATGATGATGATGTTCTGCTCTTAATTGTACATTTGGGAAGTAAAGCGGAGGAAGAATTGGTTGAATAAATTCGTGGAGACGACCAGGGCCGGACGAAGGAATTGGTTTTAGGCAGGAATTTGTTTCCATACAAGAACCACTATTTTGATCGGATTTTATTGATGGTTTTATTTGGTAATGCAAAATGTTGTATTTACATGTTTTAAGAAAAGTGCAAAATGTTCTTTTTACTTGATTCAGAAAAGTGCTCAATGTTCTATTTACATGTTTTGAGAAAAGTGGAAAATGTTCCATTTCTATGTTTTTGGAATGTACAAACAAATTTAGTTTGCATGTTTTTGAAAAGTGCAAAATGTTCTTTTTACTTGATTCAGAAAACTGCTCAATGTTGTATTTACATGTTTTAGAAAAGTGCAAAATGTTCTTTTTACTTAATTTAGAAAAGTGTAAAATGTTTTATTTCCATGTTTTTGAAATGTACAAAACATTTTATTTGCATGTTTTAGAAAATTGTAAAAATGTTCTTTTTAGTTGATTCAGAAAAGTGCAAAATGTTCTATTTGCATGTTTTTGAAAAGTGCAAAAAAATTTATTTGCATGTTTTTGAAAAGTCTTAATATTCTTTTTACATACTTTTGAAAAGTGCAAAATGTTCCATTTACATGTTTTTTGGAAATTCAAGGAGCGGGGGCTGCCTGCGCTGGCCGCATTATCCGGCCCTGGAGACGACGAAGAAGGGAAATGAGAATATCTGTGTAAAATAAGAAAGAAAAAAAATAGAAGAAGAGTGAGTACCTTGTCCTTTGCAAGAAGAAGCTGTTTGACCACCACACTGTCCGCCAAAAGGAGAACACGAGTGACAGCGGCGAGGAGACATCGAGCTGCTCGGACCATGGCGGCCCTATCAGAAACCGCTCTTGGAACATTTGGCTGACCATCAACTCCCTCGCCGTTGGGATACTCACAGAGTTTCTCAATTGTCGTCCCTGCAATTAGTCACTCCATTAGCAAATCTCAACCAACGCATTAAATAAATTACGCCGCCATTCATTCATTCATTCAACGAGAGAGAGAGATTCCCTCCATTTTTTTCTAATCTCTTCCGCGCTACGGCTACAACTTTACAACATGTATAGCTACGTCATCATGGCATGTGCATTCAGATCCCAGTGGCACTCGTCGCTTATTATGTTAGTCGCCTCGTGTACTACATTGGATTTGGAGAATGGTCACTCAGTGTGTGTGTGTGTGTGTGAGTGTGTAGATTTAGAAACAAAAACCAAAGTAGACTCTGGCATGCTACTTCGCATGTTGTTTGCATCAGAGCACATTGAACAATTTATTGATTATGTACGTTGATGAGAGGAAATAAATTTCATTTTGAACGTGGAACGCTGAACCAATTCCTATTTCTACTGGAACTGGATATCGTCTGTGAAGAACCAAAATGATCCATATCCAATTTAATCTACAATCAAAATGTCACAAAAACAAAATGAGAAACATGCGTAAAATGTTAACTAGGAGTTTTTGAAAAGGTGCAAAATGTTCTATTTCCATGTTTTTGAAAAGGGCAAAATGTTCTATTTTCATGTTTTTAAACAATGTAAAATGTCCTATTTACATGTTTTTGAAAAGGTGCAAAATGTTCTAATTCCATGTTTTTAAAAAGGGTAAAATGTTCTAATTCCATGTTTTTGAAAAGGGCAAAATTTTCTAATTTTATGTTTTTGAAAAGTGTAAAATGTTGTATTTACATATTTTTGAAATGTGCAAAATGTTCTATTTAAATGCTCTCAAGACATGTTTGAATTTTTTTGTAGATAGTTGATATTGTGTTTAGCGAAAAATGGATATGAGTCATATTGGTTCTTCACAGACGATATACATAGGGACCACATAGGTAGGTAGGTATGTGCGTATAGATAGAATGGGAGTTGGACCGAGTGCTCTCCGCGTAGTCTCGCTCCTTGGGGACGGATCGCCCGGATGTTGAAGACATGTCTTATCAAAATACGAAAATCACTTGAGTTCAATTTGAGACAGATATAGACGCCCTAGAACTAGAATCTCGAACCCTCTATTCCTGTCCCTCATTATATTCCAGGAGTTCCAGCTGAGTCAGCATGTGTCCTCCGATGCCTCCAAATGCTGAGCGGGCATGCACATACTAGTGTATCCATATTATTACCAACTCAATATCCGATCCGATCCCTGGCCCAGAAACAAACTAGGCTGACTTGCTAAAAAATATGTACCTAGTTAGGTTATGTATACTGTATAGCATTATGTACTTGAGACAAAACTGGGATATAATTGTCTATCCATAAGTAAAAAATTATATGCACAAGTTTTATTTTAGAATCATGCATAACTAACAAGGAAACATCCTCACATGGTTCCTCGGGAATTTAAAAACGTTGGTGAAAATAGTATTTTCTGACCTTACAGCCTTACTTGACATGCAAATGTACAAAACAATTGACGTTTTCAATTTTTACCGCCCTGTAACTTCAACAGATGTTATCGAATTTTTGATTAAATTCGAAAAATAGGAAATTTGAAATGTTATCTATTAAGAATTTTCTAGGTTTTTGAAAATTTGAAAATATTTGATGTTCTTCAAACTATGCCTTATTTTTTGCCTTATTTTTTAGGGCTCACGTAAAGCAATTTTTTTCCAAAATCAAAAATTTTCGAATTTTCTAAATACCCGAAATTACATTATTGTAGATAATAGTTAGAAAATCCTATATTTCAAATTCTATCAAAACCTGTTCAGAACTGCTGAAACTGCAGGCGGGGAAAAATTTTAAAAAGTCGTTTTTTTTTAAAAACTTTGTGGGGCGATTGTGATCAAACTATCAAACAGCGCACAACGCAGCCAAGTTATTACGATATCTGTTCTTAAGTTCTTAGTAAGGTCAGGAGATACTATTTTCAACAACATTTTTAAATTCCCGAGGACGACAAACCATGTAAGGATGTTTCCTTATTTGATTCTATAAATTGAAATTCGATTCCATTTCAACCATGCATATATACCAATCTCATTTTGTAATTTTTCCTAGGCTTCTTTTCTTGGTATTATCTGCATGAACCTTTTCCGATTTAACTTGTCACAATCAATCTAGGTAGTTCAACTTATGGTCAGTTTGCCTTGTTCCAATTAAACTTATTACCGATTCAATATGTGGTCAATTCACCTTATTCCGATTTAGCTTATCACCATGTGGCCGATTTGATGTGTGTACAAAACGGGACAAAAGTTAAATAAGCATAAGTTGAATTAGCTCAAGTTAAACTGGAATAAATTAAATTGTCCATAAATTGAATTGATCATTAGTTAAATGAGCCACAAGGTGAGTAAGTTCGTTATCGGTTCGTTCATCGGTCGTAAGTTGAATTGGAATAAGGTGAATTGACCGTAGGTTGAATCGGTCGTAAGTTGAATTGGAATAAGGTGAATTGACCGTAGGTTGAATCGGTCGTAAGTTGAATTGGAATAAGGTGAATTGACCGTAGGTTGAATCGGTCGTAAGTTGAATTGGAATAAGGTGAATTGACCGTAGGTTGAATCGGTCGTAAGTTGAATTGGAATAAGGTGAATTGACCGTAGGTTGAATCGGTCGTAAGTTGAATTGGAATAAGGTGAATTGACCGTAGGTTGAATCGGTCGTAAGTTGAATTGGAATAAGGTGAATTGACCGTAGGTTGAATCGGTCGTGAGTTGAATTGGAATAAGGTGAATTGACCGTAGGTTGAATCGGTCGTGAGTTGAATTGGAATAAGGTGAATTGACCGTTGGTTGAATCGGTCGTGAGTTGAATTGGAATAAGGTGAATTGACCGTAGGTTGAATCGGTCATAAGTTGAATTGGAATAAGTTAAATCGGAATAAGGTGAACTAACCATACAGCGAATTGCCTATAGGTTGAATGTGATAAGTTAAATCGGAAAAGGTGAATTTAGGTAGCATCTCTTTTCTTTCAAGTATATTATGTGTACCTAAAATAATGAAAATGTAGAAAATCAGAGAATCTCGATGTGATGTTTACGGAATTGAGTATTTTATTTTTAAGTAATTGGATTCCGGGATTTCGTTATCCGTCCTTTTAATATTTAAAATCCAGATTTTCTTCTCTCGTTTTTTAATGGGTTCTCCTACTTCTCCTGCTCGTTGGACTTGGCTCCTGCCTGATACTTTTTTTCTCAAGTAAAAAACTTGTTTGCTAAGCTATGCTAAAGCAAAGAAGAAGGAATGCTGCGTGTTTCTAGCTTAGTGCAGAATGTGCATAGGGAACAACATGAATTATTAATTGCTAAAGCTGGACAAAAGGGGAACTATACGGGAAGAATGGGCTGCGCTTTGTAGGAATCTAAATTAAGGTAATTTAGTAATGAGTTCACGGAGGAGAAATACTTAAAGTCGTTAGGAGGGAGCCACTCATGTAAATTGTTTGCATGATGTTATGGAAAATGAGTTGGATCATCGTGAGGAGTGAATTGATCACATCTGCTCGTTACTCATGATCCTGCATCTCTGTATCTGTATGTAGATTGTAATTATTATTTCGAAGTTTGCGAATATTATTGTTTTGTTCTCCAAAATCCCGTTTCTTTAGTCTACAGAACAAAGGAGGAAGAATTGATGCGCTTCTGCCCGCTTCTATCTCGCTCTATATTTTATCTGTATTCATCGCTGAGGGTATCCGTATCATGAATGTGACAAATACTGCAGCCTATCCTATGGTCGCCTCAGGGCCGGACGAAGGAATTGGTTTTAGGCAGAAATTTGTTTCCATACAAAAACCACCATTTCGATTTTATTGATGGTTTCCTTTGGTAAAGAAAAATGTTCTATTTACGTGTTTTAGAAAAGTGCAAAATGTTCTTTTTACTTGATTCTGAAAAGTGCTCAATGTTCTATTTACATGTTTTGAGAAAAGTGGAAAATCTTTTATTTCAATGTTTTTGAAATGTCAAAATATTCTTTTTACATATTTTTTAAAAGTGAAAAATTTTCCATTTACATGTTTTGAGAAAATTTAAGCAGCGGGAGCTACCTGCGCTAGCCACATTATCCGGCCCTGGGTCGCCTACAGTCCTACGTAGATGATAAGGGTCCTTTGGGACGGAGGTAATCCCGGTGGAAAATAGTAAAACTATACACAAGGTCTAAATATACGGGCGGAAAATCTGGATTGAGGTGAAAGTGAGCTTAGCTTACGTGATAAAACTGATGAAGAAACCAAAAAATCACCAATGTTTTATTTTCCTCACGAGTATATAATATGCAATGTAGAATGTAGCTTGTCCAATCCCCCCAGAAAAAAAAAATGTTGTTGAGGATTCATAATAAAAAATGGAAGAGAGAAAGAAATTGTGAATTCAAATCATCCAAAAAAAGTATTGCATATAATATGTAGCTTTATATTAGTATAGCTCCTATATACTGCCACGTACATTGGTTGGTTTCTTGGTTACCTCCAGCGCATAGCGTATAGCTTATGTAGCTCAGGTGGATGTGGATAGGATTCTGGATTCCTATACAGATTTACTCTGCAGTCTGCACTCACTCTGCGCTATGAAGATGAAGGTTTACGAGATTTGTTTACATCTACACACGCACACACAAACACACACACACGCTGACGATGACGCTGAGTCTGACTTGTCGAATCCGTCTAGCAACACATTTCATCTAAAAAGATGTTCTCTCTCTCTCGCTCAAAAAAAACTTGTTGGTTTCAGGAAAGATTGAGTGGTGTGAGCATCAAAAATTCATGCATATCCCTTATCCGTATCCCGTGTGGAAGCCCTCCTACACTATTCTCCCTCTTTTCTTTTTTATCGCAGGCAGTATATGGATATCGTCTGTGAAGAACCAAAATGACCTATATCCATTTTTAGCTAAAAACAATATCCACTATCTACAAAAATATTAAAACATGTCTTGAAAGCATTTAAATAGAACATTTTGGAATTATTAAATACGTGTTAATAGAATATTTTATTCTTTTCAAAAAGATGTAAATAGAACATTTTGGAATTATTAAATACGTGTTAATAGAATATTTTTTTCTTTTCAAAAAGATGTAAATAGAACATTTTGGAATTATTAAATTTGTGTTAATAGAATATTTTATTCTTTTCAAAAAGATGTAAATAGAACATTTTGGAATTATTAAATTTGTGTTAATAGAATATTTTATTCTTTTCAAAAAGATGTAAATAGAACATTTTGGAATTATTAAATTTGTGTTATTAGAATATTTTATTCTTTTCAAAAAGATGTAAATAGAACATTTTGGAATTATTAAATTTGTGTTAATAGAATATTTTATTCTTTTCAAAAAGATGTAAATAGAACATTTTGAAATTATTAAATTTGTGTTAATAGAATATTTTATTCTTTCCAAAAAGATGTAAATAGAACATTTTACACTTTTCAAAAACATGTAAATGAAATATTTTGCACTTTTTAAAAAGATGCAAATAGAAAATTTTACACTTTTCAAAAACATTTAAATAGAACATTTTGCAATTTTCAAAAAGATGTAAATAGAAAATTTTGCACTTTTCTCAAAACATGTAAATTGGATACTTTGCACCTTTTCAAAAACATGTAAATAGAACATTTTCTACTTTTCAAAAACATGTAAATAGAACATTTCACGCTTTTCAAAAACTCCTTATAAACATTTGACGCATGCTTCTTATATTGTTTTTATGACATAGCTCATTTTGATTCTAGCTTAAATTGGATATGGGTCTTTTTGGTTCTTCACAGACGATATGTAGTTCAGTTTTTGTTTGAGCATGTAGTGCTCGCTTCCCGGAAGATTTACCTGTAAACCCTGAAACCACTGGGAATAGGCTACCTACATACACACTACTTGTAGGGAAATCTAAAGGCTGATTCTTCAAAAGAAAAATGCTGTATAGCTCTGGGCTTGCGGGTCGGGCTAATTCTGGTTTAGAACTCTCGTTCTATGCTCCTGCTTTACGTTTATTGGTTTCTCCAAAACTTTTCCCTCTCTCTCTGGCTCTCGCTCTTTAGGAAAGTAAAAAGTATGTATGATGCGCGGAGAGTTGAGGAGCCGTCGTTTTCATTACAAATTTTGTTTTGATTTCACATTGAGCCTATAAAGAGACAAGACATGACTTGAGGAATGTGTTTTTATTTATTCATTGGGGAAGTGAGGCTGAGGCTGAGAGTCTCTCGTAAAATGATTGCGTGTGTGGGTCGTGAGTTGGAAATAATTAGTGTCATGTATTTAGAGTTTTGACTCACGATGAGCGCCACAGTCGACAACTTTAGTCGGGAGTCTACACCACGCTCCTTCCAATTTATATCTATTTTCTATTCCGAGAATTCCACACTTACACACACACACACACACATCCCATATTGAGACTGCAGACTGACGTCATTAAAAACATTTGACCTCAAGACGCCATGTAAATTTTGCTATCATTTCTAATTCCAATGAAACTCTGCGACTCGAGTCTCAATCTCGAGTAACGCAGCAGGCCAAGTTTTTACGTGCTCACATTTACACAGTGTGAGTGTACGAGGGAACGTCTACAGTTCTACACGTCTTGTCTTGTCTTATCGTAAGTAGATTTGGAATTTAACTCTGAGCTTCATCCACAATCCACAACATTACTTTTCAAATCCTCGACTGTCACTTTCCCTCCCGTCTATTCCCTCTCCTCCGATCCCGATCCCGGCCCCACGCTCCGCAGGTTCCTATCTCAAGTTTCCTTTCGGTTTCGGGGGAGGAGAGGAAGGGAGAGAAGTGGCCGACACACAATGAGGACAGCGAGAGAGAGAAAAAGAAAAAGAAAAAAGGCTGTAAACTGGAAAGGAAAAGGAATGACCATTCAGAAAAGAGGGAAGGATGGTTACAGTTTTTCAATGGGGAAATCAATAGATGTAAAAAGTCTAAGAAAACTGAGGAGCGGACTTTTATTTTAGAGGTAGGATGTAACATTATGCTTTATTTGAAGAGGCTCTTCTTACTCCTTCGTCCCGATAGGTCCAATGTACACACGTAGTATAGTATATCGTCGGTGAAGAACCAAAATGACCCATATCCATTTGTAGCTAAAACCAATATCCAACAAATATTGAAACATGTCTTGAAAGCATTTAAATAGACCATTTTGCACTTTTCAAAAACATGTAAATCGAACATTTCACACTTTTTAAAAGCATGCAAATAGAACATTTTGCAACTTTTCGAAAACATGTAAATCGAACATTTCACACTTTTTAAAAGCATGCAAATAGAACATTTTGCACCTTTTCAAAAACATGTAAATAGAATATTTTACACTTTTTAAAAACATGTAAATAGAATATTTTGCACCTTTTTAAAAACATGTAAATAGAATATTTTGCACCTTTTCAAAAACATGTAAATAGAATATTTTGCACCTTTTCAAAAACATGTAAATAGAATATTTTACACTTTTCAAAAACATGTAAATAGAATATTTTACACTTTTTAAAAACATGCAAATAGAATATTTTGCAATTTTTAAAAACTCCTAATTAACAGTTTACTCATGCATCTCATTTTGTTTTTATGACATAGCTCATTTTTATTGTAGCTTAAATTGGATATGGGTCATTTTGGTTCTTCACAGACGATATGTACACATGTACCTACATGGCTTGTCATGTGTCTGCATTATTTTATACGTGTGTGTGTGTGTGTGTGTGTGTGTGTGTGTGTGTGTGTGTGTGAGTGGGTTTTGTGAAACATGAGTGGGGAAGGGAAGACTCCGGCTGTTCGGGAAGGTAAAGAAAGAAATGAGTCAACCTGCAGCTCGAGCCTCTTGACAGGCGGCATACATTTGAGGTCGGATTTCATCGCTGTCATCTGCAATAGCTTCTCCAACAGTGACAAACCTCTCCACGGCAACATTGACGGATTGGCCCACCCGGGAAATCGCCCTCAACGTCCGATCCGAACACAAGGACCGTTCTTTGGCATTCACCAGCGTCGTGATCTACAAAGGGAGACAAAAAGAAAGAAATGTTATCCAGTCCAATTCATCTATTCTTACACATCATCATGTCAATACGGGGGAGAGGGAGAGATGGGGAGAGTGTCCAAATACACACACACTTTCTCCCGCTCTCATTACTCTCCTCACATCTATTTCTATTTCTATTTCTATAGTCTGACATCTATATCATTATGATTCATTTCATGTGAAGGACTGTCCCATTATCTCGCTTCTTATTCAAAGTCTCCTTCTACTCTCTTTTCAAAGGCTTCAATTAGATTTGACCCACTCTCGATTTTTTTTGATTGATTTTCACACCATTTCAGATGTGTCTTTCTTCTAGCACAATTGATAGTATTTTACAATAGTCAATTTGTACCAAAGTTACTCATGGAAAAGTATATCCCACTATTTATTAGAGCAGAACATGTTGCGGATTTTCTCAAAAGAGAAAGCTTTCCAATTCACACAGGGAGAAAGTTAGAAAACAAAAATAATCGAAAGGCGCGCGTCAGCTGCTCTGTGACTAATTCCAAATAATTCCTTTTCCCTAAAATTTAATCTACAAATACAATGTAGTGAGTTCCTACGACACCACCGCACTTTAGATACCGAGCGAGCAACTTGTTTCGCATCTGCATCAGATTTTCAAGACAGGACAGAATCTATATCGTACGTATGTCTAGAAATTATGTAAAGAGTTCATAAAAAGCGAGAGTGAAAAACATGCCTAAAACCAAATCCAAATCCAACTTTATACACAGAATAGAACCCTATGTTAAAGTTAAACTTGTTTCACCAATACCAATATAACGACAACGAGTGGAGGGGATGTATTCATGGAAAAAGTTTGTGAGACGGTTCACACGGTGACTGACTCCTGGGGATAGGTACCTCTCCTTGGATTTTGTATTTTGAAAGGCTACATATCGCTAGTGAAAATGGGAGTTGGGAAGTGCAAACAAAATTTGAACAATGTCACGTACTCGATCTCAGATCAATTTATTTCACAAGGCAACAGTTACAAATTCTTATCTTCAATCGGTCAAGCCATCAGCCTTCATTTGTTGGCAGAGACTTTCCCCTATACACTAAAGGGTAGGGAGAAAGGAGATTTTCCCCAGTTTTTTTTGGGATGACTGTAAAAAAAGTATAAAATTTCACCGAGTACTTTCACTTTAGCTGCTGGATGCTATATGGACTTGAACTAACAACTATGTAAAAATGGATCAAACAAACTACGGCCACGGCACTATACAGGGAGAAAGCGACGAAGATCTGACTCTGCCCCTGTATTGATGGAAAACGTACATGTGGAGGGAGGGAGAGCAGACGGTGCATTGGAATTGGAAAATATATGCTAATTCAAAGTTGGAACGATAAGTTGGTCATCTAAAGTAAAGAGAAAAGTCCAATGGGACGAGATGGTTCTGGTTCTGGTTCTGGGCTATATGGTGCTAGCTCTCGTCGCTGGGACGGTCGTATACTTCAAAGGGAAAAAAAGTGCAAAGTTATGTTCTTTCAACACTGGGCTGAAACTACATGGAAATAAAATGACCAATCCCAAGTGATTCAACTTTCTACACTTTATTTGAATGCCTCACCGTCATTCCATCCTCATGACTCTTCAACTTTCTTCATGAAATTATATATACATACATAAGAAAATAGAGGAGAGAGAAAGCACTTCAACTTTCCCCTACAAATACATATTCTTTTTAAATACTTTGAGTTGTCACAAAATTTTTGAAATCATCTCAGTTTTCATTTCTCTTCCGCTTCCGCTCTACCGGTACCGGTGGCTGCACAGTCATCGTCTGGTTGGTTGGTTACAATTTATAATGGCAGAATATATTCCAAATTTTGTAGAAGTTCACAGTGACGTAGGTAGGTGTATTTATAGAGAAAGTTGACGAGGCAACAATTTAAATATAAAATTAGGATTTCTGTATAATTTAGGTGTAGGAGCAGGGCCGGACAAAGGAATTGGTTTAAGGCAGCAATTTGTTTCCATGCAAAAACCACCATTTTGATTATATTGACGGTTTTCTTTGGTAAAGCAAATGTTAGTATTCACATGTTTTAGAAAATTGCAAAATGTTCGATTTACTTGGTTCGGAAAAGTGCTCAATGTTCTATTTACGCGTTTTGAGAAAAGTGGAAAATGTTTTATTTCCATGTTTTTGAAATGTACGAAAAAATTTATTTTGCATGTTTTTGAAAAGTCTCAATATTCTTTTTACATATTTTTGTAAAAGTGCAAAATGTTCCATTTCCACGTTTTTTTTAAATTCAAGCAGCAGGGGCTGCCTGCGCTGGCCGCAATATCCGGCCCTGTGTAGCAGTAGCAAGTAGGAGCATAGGAGATTAGTGTAGTAATTATAAAAATGTTGATAAATGCTTATTAACCTCGAGGGAATAAAAACAGAGAAGGTGAAAGTAGTACAACTACAGACTGCTACATAGACTCATCCTATTTTTTAATGAAGAAAGCCATAAAAAAAGGGAAAGGAAAGAAAATGAATTTTGTGTGTGTGTGGGGCAGAAGGCGGAAAAGTTTGAGTCTACTTTATGATTCCCACCCACAACTCTTATTGTTTGGTTTTGGTGTGTAAGCTGGAAAAGTTTTCAAATAAATTACTTTCTCTTGTACTTGTACAGATACAGACAGAGAGAAAGAGACAATTTCGTGTTGATAAAGACACCCTCTTTCTACCTTCTTTTTCTCCACTCAGCAAAACTCTCTCACTCACTCAGTCGCCATATGTCCCGCTCCTCCGCGTGTCTCACTTTATTTCTTTATGGCATCTACAAATCTGCACAGCACCTCTTGAGCAAAGTTTTAAATCCTTGGGAACGTAAAAGCTTCCATGCATTGAGAGAGAATGTTTCCAAAGTTTGTGTTTTACATGGGACTTTCTCCCAGTCTCCCAGTCAAACATTTTCAAATCTATATTGTCCTCCGCCATTATGCATTAGGACCCAGACTTTGACTTTCGAATCCACTCACAGAGAAACAACACCTAAACATTCCATAAACCTTTCAAAGTCCTCTCGTCATTCCTGGGACTACTTTCCCTCAGCCTCCACAAGCATTTATGTACAGTTTGAGCAGACTATTTTTAAACTTCCATAATAACAAAGACACACTCTAGTACATTTCTATGGGAGTGTGTAGTCCGTATAGTCAACTGCATGCAGCGTGGTGTGGTGAAGGTGAAACCTGCTTGCTGCCTTACAGGGCCGGATAATGCGGCCAGCGCATAGGTAGCCCCCGCTGCTTGAATTTTCTCAAAACATGTAAATGGAACATTGAGAACTTTTCAAAAATATGTAAAAAGAATATTGAGACTTTTCAAAAACATGCAAAATAAATTTTTTTGTACATTTCAAAAACATGGAAATAAAACATTTTCCACTTTTCTCAAAACATGTAAATATAATATTTTGCACTTTTCTGAATCCCGTAAAAAGAAAATTTTGCACTTTTCTAAAACATGTAAATACACCATTTTGCTTTGCCCAAGAAAACCATCAATAAAATCCGATCAAAATGGTGGTTTCTACATGGAAACAAATTGCTGCCTAAAACCAATTCCTTCGTCTGTTTGTCCGGCCCTGCTGCCTTAGTTAGGTAGATGTGGAATGGAAATGGAACAGAAAAAGAATAGGAAAATGCTTGGGAATTCCTGGGAAGATGCTCATCCTTGTTATTCTTAAATTACAACTCCCAAACGACAGCTCACATAGAAATAGCAATAATTTTTTGTCATTTCCAAAGAAAGGGATTGTGATGAATGGGGGAGCGTCATGAAGAATGAATGAAGAGCATGACCCGAGACGAAGAGCCTTTTGCATCTCTTCATCTCTCGCAAAACTCTGAATTAGTCCGTGTTCAATTTATTCCTCCTCTCTCTCTCCCCCCCCCCCCTCTCTCTCCTTTTCACCCAACAAATCTTTGTATTTGTTATCCCGAGAATCAGGATTAAGATGAGGATATGCCTCTGTCTCCGTTTTATGAGGTTTCGCTTCGTCTCATTTTGATGAAGGAGATAAGGAGCGTGAGGTATGGGATGCGAATGTACAACTGGGGAAAGGGAACACCGTGATGGAGAGCGACAGAGTCTGGGACCGGGACCGGTACCGGTACCGGGACCGAAACCGAAGCCGAATGAATGAAGGACTCATGATCATGATCATGACATGACAGACGAAGACGAAGAGACAAGACAGACAGAGACGTCGTATTCATCCCAAACCAAAGTCGTGAAATTCTCCCATTCTCCATCTCCAATAAGGCCAGGACCGTTTTCATAGTTTTCCTCGTCTTTTTGTCTACTTTTTCCCTGGTTTCTGGTTCTGGTTTTCATGGATTCGGGGAGCAGAGAAAGATTTTTATGACAATTTGTCCATAACGGATTCCTGCTCCGGTTGTAAAAAAAAGGAGGAGCGGATGCGGAGATGGAATGAAGACAAGAGGAGAGGAGAATGGAGGCACTGTGCTCCCCTCCCCTCCCCTCCCCCCTCCGCATCTCCACTCAAGAGCACAAGGACAAAGTCAAGAAGAAGAAGAAAAATACAGATTGGGAAAAATTGGGAGAAGTAGAAGAAGAGGAAGAATCTCTGAAATTCTTATTGTTAGGAAATCGTGGAGAGATCTATGAACCATCCGAGTCTTCCCACAGCCTCCCAGTCTCTCATCTCAGCGTCCCAGTCTATATGCGAGTGCCACCTCAGTTTTACATCCAAATTCCCTGCCTATAGAAATCTCGTACTACTACTACGTGGTCTCCACGCTTCGATTGAGATTCCTTCCTAATTCTACTCTCACATTACTCACCTCACTCTTCCTCTGACGTCTTGAGCGCTCTCGTCTCGTCATCTCTGTCTATACTCTGTGGACTCATTGTGAGTGGATGGCGTGGAGCCGGATCCGGAGCCGGAGCCGGAGCCGGAGCCGGAGCCGGAGCCGGAGCCGGAGCCGGATCCGTTGGAATTCCTTTCCTCCTCTCCACTTCACTTCACACAATGAACAAAGTATGAAACAAAGAGGAACTAAGGGCAATAAAAATAATTAGCGCTCATCTTCTCCCTCTCGTCGGTCGGATCAAATGGATGAGGATTTCATTTCAAAGGGAACCAATGTAGCGTCGTGGTGAGATGAGAGAGACTCAAAGACTGAGGATGATATTCCCTAATAACGGAGCCCTCTCCGTGTCATCTCGCTCTGCCCATAGCCCTCGGTCTCCCTTTCCCTTTGTTTATGCCTCTATCCAGACTCGAGACCGAGAGGCCGCAGACAGACACTACATACAGAGCCCACCCGAACCGGTACGGGTGCCGTTATAGAGGAAAGGCCGCAGAGACACGGAGAAAGCGGACGAGGTTGAACGGCACGGTCCTGAGGTTAGCTAAAAGAGAATTATGAAGACGAAGTTGGGTGGGTGTGTGGGGCGAGAGGGGAATTTCAGTTAATTCTACATTTTGAAATCATCACCAGATTAACAGTATGTAGATTCTATAGATCTTTGCTGCAGCCACTCGGACTCTGAGTTTCTGCTGGAGCATCTTAAGACCCTACCTATAGGCCTATATCGTCTGTAAAGAACCAAAATGACCCATATCCGGTTTATGTTAGAATCAAAAGTCATAAAAACAAAATTAGAAACATGCGTCAAATGTTAATTAAGGGTTTTTAAAAAGCGTAAAATGTTATATTTTCATGTTTTTCAACAATGTAAAATGTCCTATTTACATGTTTTTGAAAAGGTTCAAAATTTTCTAATTCCATGTTTTTGAAAATGTGGAAAATGTTCTAATTCCATGTTTTTGAAAATGTTCAAAAATGTTCTATTGACATGTTTTTGAAAAGTGCTCGCAATATTCTATTTAAATTCTTTCAAGACACATTTCAATACTTTTGTAGATAGTGGATATTGTTTTTAGCTATACAAATGGAAATGGGTCATTTTGGTTCTTCACTCACGATATCTAGCCGCCGTAATTCTGTAATAATAATGTAGCCGTTTCATATGCAAATCCTCATATGTACAGTCATACTCGGGCACTATATATCAGACAAAAGATCGGCGCACCAGTACTAGTGCAAGATATAGGGCTGGTAAATATGTAGGTACGCTCCTACTCAGGCGCGGATCCAGGGGGTGGGCAACAGGGCACGTTCCCACCCCAGAATGAAATTTTTAACATATGCTAACATAGGGGCATTTAATCCAAGATGGCCGACATGTATGTAGTGCCCACCCCAGAACTTTTTCCTGGATCCGCCACTGCTCCTACTATTATGATGAGAGTGAGAAGGATCATACACTTCCTGTCAAATCTACTCTCCTCCTCAACTCGGAGTCGTAATAAAGGAGAAAGATGGAGATGGAGTTCCTTGAGACGTAGACGTGGACGTAGATGTGCTCGCATTTGAGATGGCGAGGAGGGAGAGGAGGGATAGAGGAGAGCGGAACAGAATTAGATATTCAAAACAGACATTTATTAAGTAACTTGTCATTGTTAGACAGACTCTTCATTCCCCTTCCCTCATCTCTCCAATTTCCCACTTTTATTCATTTTTACTCGGCGACTGCTACGGCTCCTGGGACTCACAGAGTCTGTAATGTAGCAGAGCCCTGAGCTCACTTCCGTTTCGGCTGAATTTATAATTTCCCATATAATCCTCCTCCGTGTCTACGGTGTCTGAGCTGGAGCTTGTTCAATCAATGCAATCCCGAATGATGTCCGCCTTCTTGACATGACTTGTAGGCACAAGAAAAATTCATGAAATAATTTCGTTGGGGATCCTGCAAAAGTGCGAATAGACGACGAACAGGAATGAAGAACGGGAAAAAGAAGAAGTGGAGGAACTGTGTAGGAAAATGAAGCGAGATGATCAACTTCTCCCCAAACAAAGACAGGAGAGCTATTTTTAACGCGCCTCTCCTTTCCCTTCTCCACAGAAAAGCCCAGCTACGTATATACACTACATCTACGAAGGAAGGCATAGGCATCTGTAGTCTCGTGTCTGTAGTACACTGTAGTCTGCACTGGAGCTCAAGTCGAAGAAAGAAAGACAAATTGGCGAATAAGTCTGAATGAGATTATGATTAAAGGGCGAGAGGAGCGATAAGTTTCCCGAGACTCGCTCTGCTCTAAAGACTCCCTGTATCTCCTCTCATCTATGCTCCCTCAGCCTACGTAGGTACCTCATCATATCCACATCCACATCCATCCCGGCCACGCTAACGATAACGATAACGATAACGATGAGAAGGTAAACTCTTTAAATATTTCAAGGAATTCTCTGCTCGGGATGTACGGTGGAATATCCGAGGAGACACACACACGTCTCTCTGCATGCGAAATATAGAGCACGTCTCCCAACTCCAACCCCGATTCCGATTCCGATTCCGATTCCGACTTCCTTTCCCTTATCACATTTCAAATGGTTATTACACGGGCGACTACTAATATGATGCTGAGTTATGTTTAAACTTGAAACTGCGTCTGGATTGGGTTGTTGTCGTTGGTGTAGGGACTCAAGTGCTGGATAAGGAAGAGACACAAAAGTGACTAGTCAGTATAGTTGGTCCAGAGTGCCACGGAGACACTTTAACTTTTGGATTTCGGAGGAGGAAGCCAATCAGTAATGGATATATGTATGGAGGAGAGAGCCAGAGCCAGACCGGGACCGGGACCGGGACCGGGACCGAAACCGAAACCGAAACCGGGTTCGATTCTCCTATGACAGAGCAGTAGAGCAGAGCAAAACTGTTGAGGACACGAAGAATGGCTGACGTCATTTCTGCAAATCCCAATTCACTGACGTCGCTCTTGAATACACCACATTTATTCACTGCCTCTCTAAAACTCTACCTCCACTCTCCTCTCCGCTCCTCACCACTCACTCTCCCCTCCTCTCTCCCTCCCTTCCCTTCCTTCCTTCCGCCCCGCACAAATTATATTTCAACTTTCAATTCTATTCTTGAAAAAATCATCATCTACTTGTTGTACTTTCTCAGTCCTCTTCGTCTCCTTCCACTCCAACAACCTCGCCTCCATCCACGGCCACATCCACCCCGCTCACTCTCCACCCGAGCTCCACTCCCATCCTCATCCCATAGCAGCCGAGCCTCTTCCCAAGAAGAATTTTCAAATTTTATTTCCCAAGGAAAGACAAGAGAGCTACATGTGCTCCGCTCTATCCACTATATGCAGTCCCTTCTTCCCTCCTATAATTATACCCACAACTGTGTGAGACAACTATAGAATCAAATTACACGGAAGTGGAAGACGACTCCGACTCCGCCTGCACCAAGCACTGCAGCTCCGCTCTTCCAAAACGAGGAACGTAAAAATAAAATCAAGGCTCGTAAAATAAAATTGGAGGTCCAATCATTTTTTGAGCGTCGTTTTGTCCAAAGTGAGCGAGGAGGGGGGGGAGGTGAGGAGGGGGGAGACAGGACATTTTCCAGTTTTTATTGGCCAATGCTAATTCACACGCTATTTCCCTCCGCTCATATCGCTCAACTTTGGCTTTGGGACTTGGGACGAGCAAGTTCCGCTCTGACAGGTATCAAGATTTAGTGACTACCATCTACTCTACGGAGAAAGGGGGGGGGGGTGCTTACATTGGTGTAGGCATACGGACGTCCATGATTCATAGAGTCGTGTGTCTCGAAATAATTATGTGCGGCGGAGGCGGAGGATGGACGGATATTTTGCGTGAGCTGACGTAGGAGAATAAAATGTTGTGACAAGTCTGGGTCAATGTTAGAAATGCTCTGAGAAATGGGTGGGGAAAATTAGCTGTAAAATGACATTTGAGAGTTAATGTGGAGCGGGAGACGGGAGGACAGAGTCAAGTCGAGATATTGACTCGCTTTTCAGGAGCTTGTCAGCTTTACTACTTAAACGTTTATCCTGATTAATACTCGTCTCAAACGGAGCGACGAAGGGACGTCTATGTCTCCTCTCCATCTCCATCTCCATCGCTGTCGCTATATAGTCTGAGTATATTTCTTCCGCTCATCCCTTCCTTGCATGAGCAGTATACATACATCCAAAATCCAAATGCTGCCTGGAAGGCAGAGCGGAGTAGAGTCGACTTGGACTATTAATACGGAGTCAAATCTAATATTCGCATTGAAGAAAATATCGTGGAAAAAGGTTTGGGAAATTAAGTTGAACATGAATTATTATTGTCGGATGAATTGGTGAGGAGGGAGAGAGAAGTTAAGTGAGTGAGTGAGTTCGGAGTTCGTATCGCAATGTGTAGCAGTTGACAAACATGCATCATTCACCTTCTATCATCTTCCCATCGCTCCTCCGAGCCGAGACCTGCGAGATGAGCTGCTCCGGCTCCGGCTCCGTGTACAGGGAAGGCATAGAGTTGGAGCAGAGAGCATATAAAGAATGATATATAGTGCAGTGAGGACAGGAATAAAAGATCGTGCTGAGGAGATGCTGTGGAAAAATTGGGTTTCTTCTTCTTCTTCGTCGTCGTCTTGGTCGTTTTCTTCTTTCTCGAAGTCGAAACGCAAACGTGGAAGTGGATGGAAAATACTGTGGAGCTCCACCTCAGTCTGAGTCATATGTATGTACTGTGAGGACGCGTTTTTTGGGTTGTAGCAACAGTTTTTGGGGAGCTGCCAAGAGGAGATAGTTGGGCAACATCATTTTACTAGCTCTCGACACAAAGTTAAGCAAAGACTAAAGAGTCAGGTTGAAGTTAAGCGAAGTTTTTTTTACACAGCCCCAAATGCTCCTTCCTTTCCATTTCCATGCCTCATCCGCGTCTCGTCACTTTCCCAGTCGTACTCCTTGTCTCCTCTGTAGTATGTAGTATGTGAGTCTGCGGAAGGTAGGTTCTCCAACCGCCACCTCGCCCCCCCCCCCTCCCCCTCCCCCTCAAAAAAACCTCGACAATTAAGTGACTATAGAATCAACTCACTCTCCCCACAATTCTACATCACTCTTCTTCTTCTTTAATTTTTTTCTCCTACTTTTCCAGTTCCTATTTTACTTTTACTGTATCCGTAGTTTTAGAATGAGAAGTCACATGACAGGAGGCACATAACTTATTTGTGCACTTGTATTCACAGAGCCGGACGAAGGAATTGATTTTAGGGAGCAATTTTTTTACATGCAAAAACCACCATTTTGATCGGATTTTATTGATGGTTTTCTTTGCTAAAGCAAAATGTTGTATTTACATGTTTTAGAAAAGTGAAAAATGTTCGATTTACTTGATTCAGAAAAGTGCTCAATGTTCTATTTACATGTTTTGAGAAAAGTGGAAAATGTTTTATTTCCATGTTTTTGAAATGTACCCAAAAATTTATTTTGCATGTTTTTGAAAAGTCTCAATATTCTTTTTGCATATTTTTAAAAACTGCAAAATGTTCCATTTACATGTTTTTTGAAAATTCAAGCAGCGGGGGCTGCCTGTGCTGGCCACATTATCCGGCCCTGTAGTATTCAACTTGTATGTCGAAGAGTTCCCTTCCCAAATCCCAAATTCCCATTCACCGCCAGGACATTTATTTGTAAATGGGAATGGAAATCGGATTTGATATGAGAGTACAAGAGGAGCTTCATTCTTTTTCTTTCTTGGAGATTTCAAACTTTCCCACTCTCCTCCGCGGAAGGACAAGTGAAGTGACGGCAATGACAATGAGAATGAGGATGAGCATCATTATTATGGGGAAACTGGGAAAAGGTACGTGAGTGGAGAGGGAGGTGGGGAGGGAGGGAGGGAGGGAGGGGAGCGGAGTGAGGCCATGTGCTCAGTCTCTCGCCATGGAAATGGAATGGAGATGAAATGGGTGATGGTGATGCATGGGGACTGCTGCATCTGCTCCTCCACCAACGACGTCATAGTCACCGTCATCAACTTTCTCTCTGACCCACTTTCAATTCACGGGCTCTGTTCAGGATTGAGGAGCGAGATAAAAGATTTCCTCATTCCTCCACCACCGCCACACATTCCGCCAGCCACACAAAGAAGTAACAATGAGGGGAACGGGAGCCGTGAACGTTGCCCTTTGGCGCTCCAGTCCCACCAACACTCACAATCACATGAGACTTGTCAGTCCAAGTGCCTCCCTATCTCGCCTCGCTATCTGGGAAGGGACTTGAATTTCTCCCGGACACGACATAAGGACCACTCCGTTCATTCTCTCAGTGCGGGAGCCCAGTTAATTACGGACAGAGCATATGTAATTGAGCGGAGGCACTGCGTCTGTGGGGTGGACTCCTCCTGGAATTCCACTTTGAATTCGAATTCGCTAATCGTGAGATCCGGATGCGGGATCCGGTCGGATTGTGGCAGAGCGTGCAACAATTAAATTATCAACTACTACGGCGAGGAGGCAGGAATTTGGGGTGGAAAATATTCGGTTTTAAAGGAGGGAGTGAAGATGCTCGGGACTGGAACTGGGACTGGGAAAGGAGCTTGGAGGGGCCCGGGAGAAGGAAACATTGTGATCGATGGAAAGAATAAAAGTTGTGAATGACTGTAATGAACGCTACTAGGGATACAGTTACATTTTATGAGGAGCTCAATCCTATAATCCGTCCATGTGTAAAATATCTGAGTAGTGCGGAAGCTGAAAAGCTTTCTCTCTCTCTCAACTAACCGACTTTCTCGGATTCGGAGTCCCCAGAAGTTAGGAGTAGTAGTAGTAGTAGTAGTGCTTAGCGTGGAGAAAGGATCACATGAAAATTATCTCTGCCAAAGTAGTACACGGGGAAGTACAGGAGCACGAACCGAGACACAGTTCCCTCTGTACATGTGTAGGTACTTGTTATCTGGCAGGAGCTGAAGCTGGTGATGGAGCCGGAGGAACATGACATGACAGACACGCTATTACGCCTCCTCGTCTCCCTCGCTCCTTCTCACATAATCTACTGGAACTGGAACTGGAACTGGAACTGGAGCGAGATTGTTGTCTCTGGTCTGGATCTGGAAGTCTGGAAGGAAGGATGGAGGAAATATGCGGAGCTTCTTCTCAAGGTCCCCCTCCTCCGTCTAACGTCCTACCTTCCCATCCTCATGAATATTAGGGACAACAACAACAACAACTGCCCTTCCCTTCCGCATTAAATATTTTTGCCTGGGCGCTTTCTACTTTCTACACAACAAATCCAGGAAACAAAATGAAAACAGAGGAAGGTGGAGGTGGATAAATTCTTATGGGAACAACTACGTCCTTGACAGACTGCATTACTTTCTCTATCTCTCTCTCTCTCTTTCTGTCGCGCTCCGTATCCGTAAGAATCCCCCAAAACTTTTACTTTTTCCCGGCACAGTTCCCAAGAGTGGCGAGAGGAGTGGAGGGCTGCCCTGGAGATGTGTCCACATGAATCTATCTCCTCCTGTCTGTCACCGAGCGTCCACACGACGTCTCTCCTCCACACCATTCATAAGTGCATCTCCCGTCTCTCTCCACAGTTCGAGTCGGAGTCAGGTCAGTCCACGGAGACGGAGACGGAGAGAGAGATGCGGAGACAGATACAGGCGTCCGTCCGCGTCCAAAGCCGAAGCCAAAGCCAAAGCCAAAGCCAAAGCCAACTTTACATCACTCCTTTACTTTCACTTCAAGTCTCCAGCTACAAACTCGTCCCAAAATCGTAAGACAAGCGAAGCTACACACAACTCTCCTGGATGATAATCACATGCTAAGGTTCATAGCCATAATATTGGAATATACGACTTCCCAAAGGTACTTCTCCCAAGCTACGTCCTCCCCTCCTACCCACATCATAAGTCTCCACATCTTCACAAATCCACACAGTCCACAGTCCACGCTAAGAGTTAAGAGCGAATTCATAATTCACACACACACACACAATTCCAAGTTGAGAAGTTGAGTGGACGTCTGTGAACGTAGGAAGGTTTCCTTGTAGAAAGTAAAAAGACTTTCTCCAGTCTCAACTCCAAAACTGTCCAGCTACCATATGAATGAATGATGCATGGGAATGTTTGAAAATTTGACTGGAATCAAGTTTATAAGTAGGACGCAAGGGAAATATCCTTGAATGAATCTGCTCGGGTTTGGGTTTGGGTTTGGAATGCATCTTTGCGTTTCAGTTTTATTATTACACAATGCGTCCACCACGTCGGGCGGTCGCTCGTCGGCTTCCAAGACCAAATAGCAAAAGCGAGTAGATGCTGAATGGTGAAGGACGAACGTATTTCCCGTCTATTTTTTTCCCCATGTTGCTCCATTCATTCAGCTTTTCTTTCTCTTCCTTTTCCCAGGAAAAGTATTTCATTTGTATTTTGTATTTGCTTTGAAGGGGAGTCATATAAGTATTAGAAATTGGGAGCAACCGAGCAACAAAGGAAAAACTGCTTAGGTACCTACGTGAATGAAGTTGTAGGGAAGCGGAAGGGAATTTTCATGGAAATTTTAGTTTCCAGTGTGTAGCTCACTACAGGAATTATTAAGGATAGTAAGTATGTATGTACATTCCAAATTAAATACTCTTCTGGCCGTGCTAAGGAAAGGGGCTGGCTCTTCCCCGTAATTCATTGACCATTCATTTTGGAGAGAGCCGCCGTCGCCGTCGCCGTCGCCGTCATATTAGAGGGAGCAAGAAGAAGAAGTCGACGCGGGATAAAGAGGACGGAAGTAGGACGATTAAAATGTAGTTTGGTTGAAATATATGAGTCGGCGGAGAGATAGCATGTGTGTAGTCTACATTGTTACCGTTACCGTTCCCGTCGCCGTTACCGTTACCGTTAGGCGGAACCATCACTCCTTAATACGAAACGTAATCCGTGAGCAGCTCTATTTTGCCTAGAGAGTAGTGTAGTGTGGAGGGTTAGAAAAAAGGAAAACACACGTCTGCGATGACAATGTCTTTGTGTCCTGTGCCGTGCCGGTGCCGGTGCCGGTGCCGTGCTATTAGAGAGACATGGAACACGGAAAGATGAGACTGAATGTGCCAAGGATGCTGGTCATATTTCTTTGAAGAAACCATAGGAAGTTTGGGACGATGCCAAAAATGATAAAACAAAAAAAAAATCCAAGGCTGAGTTTCCTGCTAATGAACCACTAATAAAGACAGTCTGAGCTTTACTTGTTAAGGAATTCAATTATTAGTAATTCAATTGAGTCGTAAAATGATTGATTGGAGTGAGCAGTTGTTGTTGTCGTTGTTATAATATTTTTCGTCCTCTCCTCATAATAGGAACCTCCCACACGCACACAGCACCACACACAAACATCTCCGTCCCATTTCCCATATTATTCCCATCATACGCTTGGGTAAGCGAGAAACTTAACTCAAAATTGCATTACAATCCCTCCATGTGTGTGTCAGTGTGTGTGTGTGTGTGTGTGTGTGTGTGTGTGTGTGTGTGTGTGTGTGTGTGTGTGTGTGTGTGTGTGTGGCTTCCTATCTCCAACCAATGCTACGTACATACATCCCCACAGTCTGACTCTCCATGTGAGCGTAACTGAAAACAAAAAATTTGAGTTTGCCAATTTTTTTTATTTTTGAATAACAACATTCTGAATGGAGATGTCTTATGTGAGGAGTCTCATAGCATGGGATGCACAAATCCGGATCCAGCTGCCTCCGAACATCTCCTCAACTATTCATACGGATTACGGATGTTCGGCTTCGAGATCCGGATGAGGGGAAACTTATTCCTAGACGAAATGACGCTCACGCTGCTGGTGGCATTCATTTGATCCTGTCATAGATTGACATTATTTTCCACAGAACAATTTTCCACCGATGATGCGGGTGGACTGACATTTGAAAAGAAATCAACTTTTCAAAAAAAAAAAATATAATACAGAGAATCTTTCTTAATCCTTATCACTTATCACGCAAGTGGAGTTGGAGTCAGGAAATGAAGTCTCTGTGACTTCCTTCACAGGGCCGGACCAAGGAATTGGTTTTAGGTTGCAATTTGTTTTCATACAAAAACCACCATTTTGATTTTATTGATGGTTTTCTTTGGTAGAGCAAAATGTTGCATTTACATGTTTTACAAAAGTGCAAAATGTTCGATTTACTTGATTCAGAAAAGTGCTCAATGTTCCATTTACATGTTTTGAGAAAAGTGGACAATTTTTTATTTCCATGTTTTTGAAATGTACAAAAACTTTAATTTACAACTTTTTGAAAAGTCTCAATATTCTTTTTACACATTTTTGAAAAGTGGAAAATGTTCCATTTACATGTTTTGAGAAAAGTGGACAATTTTTTATTTCCATGTTTTTAAAATGTGCAAAAAAGTTTATTTTGCATGTTTTGGAAAAGTCAAAATATTCGTTTTGCATATTTTTGAAAAGTGTAAAATGTTCCATTTACATGGTTTTTGAAAATTCAAGCAGCGGTATGGCTGCCTGCGCTCGCCGCATTATTTAGCCCTGTTCCTTTAACTCAAAGTGCTTTTATTTTTTTTAATTCCCTTTAAACTTAATCTCAAATACAAGCAGTTTACAAGGGACAGGAGGTCAGAGGTCAAAGTCAAAATGAGCTTCTCTAGATCTGGAATTCTGATGAACTTTGAGGAAGGCTGTGGGAAGAGTGAAGAGCGTAATTGTTGGATGTTAATGATGGTGAATAACCGTGGACTGTCTCAGGTTATAGGGGAGAACATGATGGGGTCCTGAGGACGATTGAGGAGTCAATAATAAATTAAAATCCGGAAAAAGGGAAATGTGAGTGGAGTACTGAGGACACTCTGGAGAGATGAAACCAGCGTGGAACGACTCTCGTAATTTGGGGCAGTTAGTGAATTATTAATTTGTTAATTGGGAGGAAAAGAGGGAATGGGACTACAATGGGTGAGAGGAACATGTTGGATGAGCTGAATAATGCAATTCCATAAAGAATGAACATCACCCAAGGACAAAGTACGCCAAGACGCTTTCTTCGCACATGAAAAGCACAACTGGGGCTGGCGGAAGACGAGGAGAAAGGAGAGAGGAAGGAGTTTCCGAGTTGTTGGAGAAGTGGTGTGGAGATGAGTGCGGCTCCTGCTCACACCTCACCACCAAGTAAATACCTACCGAGCACTTTCTCCCTTGTCTTTTCCCATTCCGCTTCCATGTACGCACACTGGTGGGAGCTACAGTGAGAGAGACAGAAGCATCTCCGTACTCGCTCCTTTTAATGCAGTCTCTTTGGAGTCTGTAGAGCGAGAGAGAGCGTCATGGAGATAGTGTGTGTTGTGTTGTGGAGGGCTTCGAGGCCAGAATGGAAAAATGAACAACTTTCCGAGCGACCTCCATCTCCATCTCCATCCTCGTATCTTCCTTCTCTCCGCATCTTTGGGCTCTTCTCTCCTCTCCTCTCAGCTCCTCCGGATCCAGATCTGGACTGGAGCGATGGAGCTGGAAGTTTTGTGGACAGGTTCTGAGCTGGTTGTGGCGTTGGTGGGAGGTGGGGTGGGGGTGGGAGTGGGTCTCCGACAACCTACATGACCATCCAACAAAAGGAGAAGCAAGCGGAAAAGCACCAACGGCATTTTATGCAGAACTTAATCTTGAAAGTATCTGTGTACACTGTACATGGCATTGTAGGTCTGCCGAGCGGAGCGAGAGACAACTGGGAACATTCAGTGAGAAAGTAAAACTACAGGGAGACGGGAGTGTATAATGTGCACATAGACGGCCAAGTAAGATTACAGTATATCAAATACACAATGTACCACCACTAAGATCTTGTCTTTCCACTCAGCACACACACACACACACACACACGGGAAGAAGACGTGGAGGAGAGCTGCTACGAAACAACACGACTTTCTCTGAGGAGCTTCCATTCCTCTCAAAGCTCACAACACTTTCACATACACAGCACTCCAACTACATGTATCCCACTACTTCCCTATAACCTATATCCTTCCATCTCCATCCCATAATTCCATCCAGCTACGAGACTTGAAATGCAACCTGCGCGAATGCGAAATGCGAATCCAGCATCCACACAAAAAACTATACTAACAAGGCTTAGAGAGAGAGAGAGAGAAAGCAACCTGCTTTCCTCTATTTCATCCCTTTCACGCCTTCCTTACACAAGACTTCACAACCACCGTTTCTGCACAAATTCATCCTTTCTCTTTCCCTTTCTTTTTCTCTCTCTCTTCTCTCTCACGACCTCGACAAAACCTCATCTTTTTCACTCTAAACATTCAACTTCCCCCCTCCCCCCTCCTCTCCAGCCAAGAAAAAAGGAAAGAATAAAATATAAAAAAAACCTGACTGGAAAGATCAGACTGGAAAAGACATGCTCAAAATCCACAGAGAAGATAAAAGTTCATCTCCAGTCTCAACTTTCACTTTCAACTACTTCATTTATAATAATACTTTTATTTGTGTTCATCCTTCCCGCATTAACTACAAGAGGATTAGAGGAGCTCTTCCCAACTGCTGAGCATCACACAATCCAAGAATTAACAATGTACAAAACTATTCCTCCTCGCATTCAAATTGTCACAATCACCATCCCCATTTCACTCCATTTAATATTCCAAAATTCCTTTCCAGTCATAAAGGAAAAGGACGTTCATAAGAATACACTGGAGCTTCATGACTTTCATCACCATGACCATTGTCGTCCTTAGTAATTAATGAACCCGGACATTCCCGGACATGTCAAATATGCACTCCTGTAATGACGCAATTAATTATATTAACCTATCGACGGGACTTTCTCCCAGGCCTCCAGGACATAAAGGGACAAGTTGTAGGTTGGAATTGGAATAATTGCTCCTTGGTTTTGGGGCCGTCGTCCTGGAGACTGGAGAGTGAGACATTCCCTCAATAAAACTTATTGGGGGATCAATAAAACTTGAAGGGGATTTGTAAAACATGGTGTAAGCGTGTCTTACGTCAGTCAGGTTTATATTTTATACCCACGTACAGCTTGTCCTACATGACACCAACTACACAAAGTGTATCTACACGGGAGGGAGGGAGGGAGAAAGTCATGTGGTAGAATTAGAAAGCACAATTAAAGAGGATCCCTAGTTTATGTCTGTCTTCACACAAAGAGAAAGGAGACCGAGACCGAGATGGCATCCTCTCAAAGGAGATACAAGAAACGAGTTTATCTGGACGAGAGTGGACATGAGAGAAAGGACCGGGAGAGGCTGTACAGAGCGGAAGCGACTCCTTATTCCTAACAGGCTCGTATCATGTCATACGAGTCTCAAGTCTGGGCCTATAAATGGAAGCAGTTTCCCACTTTTAAAAGGTTGCTAAATTTAATTTGTTTTTACGAGCCTCAAACCATTCGAGACCACAACTACCCCGCTAATGCGGCTTTTTCATTGATTTTACCCACATGCTCCAACACAGTACATACCTTTAGAGAATAGACACAGAGAGAGAGAGAGAGAGAGAGAAAGTCTCGTAAGGAAGGAAGAGGGGGGAAAATCATTCTCTCCTCCCAACACATTTCTAAATTTCCACTCACATCCCACCCAGCCTCCCATGTACATATCTGTACAAAGGATATTTATAGACTCCGAGTCTCAGAGTCATGCACCATGTGTGCATACAAGTTGGGACGAGTCAACACTTTGACTCTACCTCATTCATACTCATCACGATACGAGACAGACTGCGAGAGTCGGAGCGAGAGCTTGGAATGTACACAGGCATCAAAGTGGGAGGCTTGTACGCGAAAATTGCCAGAGTGTGGATGTGAAAGTCTGGTGACTGGTGACTGGTGACTGTGAGTGAAGAGACGTACTACGTACGTTTAACGTTGACCCTGAAATGGGAAGGAGGGAACGTCGTCGTTGGGAGAGAGGAAATAAAAGCAGTGTGAGGCTCTCAAATTTGCTTTCACCAGACTACGTATACTATAATCTGGAGGAGCAGGAGGGGCAGGAGGGGAAGAGAGACAGGCGGACAGATTTACAAGGAGCTGGGTGCGGGTGATAAGCCGCTTTCACTGTCGCTATGAGCGTCGAGGCAAAAAGGAAACATGAGAGAAATTGTTGGGGAAAGTGGACCAGGGCCCAGGGCCATGTACAAACCCAAAACAAAACGAAAATCCAAAAAATAAACTTGACGTAAACTGGGGAAAATGAAGAATTTATTGAGCTGATTTCAAATACTGATATTTTGGATTTTTTTCCCTCCAGTATATATAGATATACATAGGCTATAGACAACCCACCACCAGGCCAAGTATTAGAAGACTCCCTCCACCACACACTTTCACTCTCACAAATCCCACATCCATATCCACAGAGTCCAGAGACAGAGATCCAGAGAGGCACTCTCCACTCTCATCCACGTCACGACTTGTTCCGGCTCATGACCCAACGCCACTATCCTACTTTGTAGTTTACTCCAGCTGACTGACTATGACTTGGAGTTAGTTGAGTTGGGGAAAGTAATAAATTCGAATCCCCAATCCGAAGCTCGGCCAGAGAATCCGCCAATAAGGCTCCTCTTTGGAGAGTCATTCATAAATCATTACCGAGATGCATTGTCTTAACAAGCTCTACTCAGTCACTCTAATAGCCTCTAATTTTTTCTATTCAATTCCAACCTTATCATTCTCATATCTTGAGACAATATGACAATGACATGAGGCCTATAAATTCTCATCAAAGTCCACAAGAAAAGTCTCGGACGAGATTGTTTTTCCTTGTGTATTGCTTTTGTGGACGGCCGGGAGTGGACAGGAAAGGAGTACTCATACGGACGGAGGCAAGTCAATTTATTTGTATATAATAATAAAAGCATCAGATATATTTTTTCATAGCCTGTAGAGGAGTTCATATATCACTTTTTGACTTTCACTTTTGTGTCTGTACATACATACACATTAGAATAGAATTATTTCTCCTAACGACAACTTTCTCTTTCTCCGTCTTGCTCAGCTCAGGACGATCTTTTTATGGTCTCGTGAGTATTCATTAAAAATCTATTTCCAGACCAGAATGAAGTCGTGTGGAGGGGAGACAAACGTTTATTTTCCGCTAGATTCACTTATCAAGTCAATCTAATCCCAGATTTTCAACGGATTTTCAACTTCAACTTAAATTCTCTCTTCTGTAGAGAGGGTGCTGCTCTCCGTCATCCTTTATTACTATCTCCTCTCCACTTTTCCCTCTTCTCCTCTCGTCTTCATACGTGTGTCCAACCACACAAGGAAGGCCGAATATAACCCTAGAAAAAATACAGCCGCTTTCTCCTGCTTTCTCTTACAATTCATAGCCTTAAATCCATTATGACGGCATGTGTATAATTATGTCTATATAGAGGCAAGCTTTTCGATTGCACACACGACCTATACTCTACTCCACTTCCCCACTTTTACCCTCTTCAAGATAAAATGGAACTAGTCCTCGTCCTCGTGGTTGTGGTATGATGAGTCATAAATTCCGTTTGGGATAGGAAATAATTGTTAGTGTGTGTGTGTGTGTGTGTGTGTGTAGGGATGTATGGATGTGGCACAGCAGCCACTGCACTAGAACTCTGCTCCTCTCCTCTCTTTCCGCCTTCTGAATACTTGAGGGGAAAGTGAGGATGATGATGCAGTGAGGAGGTATTTGCGTCCCGTGTGCGGGTCCGGGTGTCGGTCCGGGATGCTGTATGATGGGTAAAAAATTACAAGGAAAATGCCAATTTGAATCTACTCAACCCAACTCGCTCCTTTTCACTAGGCCTTGGGGAATCCGGAAAAAAAAATACTTGTATGAATCGCATCTTCAATCTTTTTCAGATTTAAAATAAAAAATGTGCTTTTTATTTCTTCCAAGAAAGAGAGAGAGAGAGAGAGAGAGAGAGTTTTTTCGGAGAAACGGAACGTATATACAAAAATGGAGGGTGAAAAATGGTTGGAATTTTATAGAGTTACTCTGTCTGACTCGAGACTCGAGTGTAATTTACACTGCATTTTTCCATTTTGCCCAGAAGTAAAGAAGTAACTGAGGGAAGTAAAGGTGAAGATGGAATTGTGAAAGTGGAGTGGAGAGCAGGGGAAAGGAGAAAGTGGGAGCGATGGTGTTTGTTTGAGATAGTTGAGTGCTTCCAAATAATTTGATTTCTCTACTTTACACCTTCAACCGCCATGACAATTTATTTGTAGACGGAGAAAGAGACAATATAAGAACTCAAGGGTTACCTTCCCCTTTCTTACGTTTTCTCATAATTAAAAATATCGATTCCTTCATTTTCTCGCCTATGGGATATGGCAGCCTATGGAGTATGGAGTTATGGAGTTGGACCACTATTAGTCTGAGTTTTGAAGTTCTTGAGGTCGCCTCAGCACCTCACCTCAAGAGTATTCCTCAGCCCAGCTTTTAAACTCAAACGTAACATAGTAACGTATCTGTATCAGGGCCGGACGAAGGAATTACTTTTAGGCAGCAATTTTTTTCCATACAAAAACCACCATTTTGTTATTATTGGTTTTCTTTGGTAAAGGAAGATGTTGTATTTACATTGTGTACAGATGTTTGTATTATTTGTTTTAGGAAAGTGCAACATGTTCTATTTACTTGATTCAGAAAAGTACTCAATGTTCTATTTACATGTTTTGAGAAAAGTCGAAAATCTTTTATATATATACATGTTTTTGAAATGTACAAAATAATTTGTTTGCATGCTTTTGAAATGTACAAAAAAATGTATTTGCCTGTTTTTTAAAAGTGCAAAATATTTCATTTACATGTTTTTTGAAAATTCAGGCAGCGGGGGCTGCCTGCGCTGGCCGCAATATCCGGCCCTGATCTGTATACATAGTGGAGACCATACTACGAGTGTGAGGGATTTTATTGGAGGGGATTCAGTCCCACCCCCTTCCCTATTTGTCTTAATTAGTCCGTACATCAACATCGCACTCTGTCACTCCAGAAATTAATCGTAGTTCGACTCGGACGAGTGCCGTAGGAATTAGGAAATGATTTTGATTTAAATTATATTTAAGAAGAGGAGAAGAGCGTTAAGCGCTGAGCGCTGAGCGAATTAGTAATGTAGCCACTCAATTTCCTGTAATTTCACGTAAATTCTTATGGAATATTCGGATTCAGGGGAAAGTACTGGGGATGGAGGGAGGGTAGGGTTGGAAATTAGTAAGATGAAGTTGGCCTCATTAGTTCATTTAGCTCCTCGTAATCTCCGGAGTCCAGAGTAATCATGAGGAGCCAAGGACAATATGAGTGTGTACACATGTATGTATATGCAGAGAGTCTAGACGCAGGTGTGACTCTACTCTCCTTCCTCTCACTCCTGATCCTGTTCCCGATCTCGGTTAGTTCTGTCTAGAAGGCGACGGGGACGACGGCGTCCTGCGATCTGGTCTGCATCCGGAATAATCAGGCCAACTCATGCCGCCAACAACTTGATTTGTATGCACTCGGAAATCGATGGTCTTTTTCAATCTGTCTTCGGTCCAGATGAAATTAAAGAAAGATTTCCTTCCAAATACATACATGACGTCCATGTATATTTAGAAATATACAATAGTGTCTGAGTGGGGTGTGAGTGAAGAGCCAGCCGCCTCATCCTAATCCTTATGAGAGTCTCTTGTTCGTAGTCAGTGAACCGCATCTCATTTCGTCCTCACTCAGAATGAGCAGGAGCAGAGTAGTGCAACAGAAGAGAAAGCAAGAGAAAGCATTTCCCTTTCAACTTTACAGGAAATATATCGGACATTGGGACAGTGGAGAGTGGGACTCATTATTTAGCTGAGTACAGTATAAAAAGTAAAATAAATCCTCGTTCCACTGCCACCTCCACGCCACTCGTCCTCGTCGCTCCTCGGAGTCGGAGTCCTCATCACCTCATGTATTTTGAATTGCGATCAAATTGCTCTAACTCTCCCATTTAATTATGCATTATCTTTTCTCCTTTTTCTTCTTCATGTCTTCTTTATGCAGGCTTGTGGTTACAGTAGATAGTTGGGGAGCGTAGAGTAAGTAGTAAGTACGATTCCGGCTCCGGCCGTGAATACAAACAATAAATAATACACATTAACTCACTATACGTAGTCCCTAATCCAGCCAGCTCTAGGATATTTCCGGGAGTGTGCATAATTATATTTATTTTTCTGAGACATGTACGATTAGTGAATGTTTATAGGCTTCCACTTTCAACTGTGTGTATTTAGCCCCGGATCGGAACCGTGTGGGTTGATAATATTTATTTTGGTGTATCTACACTCTACGTACACCAAGGTGGTATCTACAAACAAGAAACAAATACAAGTTTTTGTCTTCTTGTTGATGCTGTTCTTCTTGCCCAACAACAAATAGAAAGACAGCATAGCCGTTGCAGGGCCAGACGACGGAATTGCTTTTAGGCAGCAACTTGTTTCCATACAAAAACCACCATTTTGATTTTATTCATGGTTTTCTTGGGTAAAGCAAAATGTTGCATTTACATGTTTTAGAAAAGTGCAAAATGTTCTTTTAACGGGATTCAGAAAAGCGCGAAATGCTCTATTTACATGATTTGAGAAAAGTGGAAAATGTTTTATTTCCATGTTTTTGAAATGTACAAAAATATTTATTTTGCATGTTATTGAAAAGTCTCAATATTCTGTTTACATATTTTTGAAAAGTGCAAAGTGTTCCATTTACATGTTTTGAGAAAATTCAAGCAGCGGGGGCTACCTGCGCTGGCCGCATTATCCGACCCTGAGCCGTAGTACTAGGTTCGATACATAATTACAATTAGATAAACTTAGCTTTCTACTTTCTATAGACATCTGAATCTGGGCATCTAGAAATTATCGGACAGCTCTTGGATTCGTGGATACTAGAACACGCTTATGAGACGACTAGGACTTGAGTACTTGAGGGGTGTACCAAAGTACCTACCTGCCTATACATATATGGAACCAAACTTTTGGAGTTGTAGAGAAAGTTGAGAGAAATGAAGGCATCACAAAGTTTCCTCGTATCTCTCCTTCGCCTCCAAGTTGGAATTCCTTTGTATGTCCCGTATATATTTGTGAGCTATAATTACATAGTAACTAATGTGATGTAGGAGTATATGCTTGGTAATTGGAGCGGTCAAATTATGATAATGGGGAGTAGTTGTGGGCGAGTAGTAAAATGCTCACGCACTTTCTCCACGTCCACGACTCCAGGACTGCAGGACCACAAACAGTCAGAGTCCAAATGACAATGCAATGCCATTATCGATCTCTTGGAGACATTCACAACATATGTAGTATCCGTCGTGTGAGTGTGAGGGAAATAGGGCGATAAGGAAAGGACACGAGACGACGGCGGTGCGATAGGCTGCTGCTCGGAATGGGAGCGAGAATGCGATACCGATACGAGAGAAATTCGCACGATTGTCAACACTGACAACATGGGAAAAGTGCGAGGACAAAGACGACTCACACAACGACGACGACAACCTGACCAAGTTCACCAATTGAATCTCGTCCACAACACTAACGTGTGTGTACACAGCCGCCGTGTCCCTTCCACCTTCGTCTTCTTCGTCTTCTTCTTGATCGTTTTCATCTTCTGCTCCACCTCAATCTCTGTTAATTCCGGCCATCACTGTCATTATCATTTTCTATAGGATATTATGGAGTACGGAGTGAGTGGAGTGAGTGTGCGGGATGCGAGGGAAAGAGAGAGACAGATCATTTGTCAGTTGATATGAAGGCGTCTTATTGTTGGCTTTTAGCTTTTAGCTCTTAGCCTCCCTGTCTTGAAAGGTTAAATGCCACTAATAGAATTACTTTTCACGGTAGCCTGATTGCTCCATCGATCTTGGCTATGGATTCGGGAGGTACATGGCTCTGTATTGATTCAAAAGCCAGGAGCGAAGTATCATCCTCAAGTAGTACGGATGCGGATACGGCTGGAGTACAAAGGAAATATATAGGCAACGGTAGATCCTTATATATGCTTGTATGCAGTCAACACAGAGAGAGAGAAAGCAAAAATAATCCAGCTAAGATCTTATGAGCCATCTCCTCTCCTCTCTTAGCGGACTGGGTCTGGGTCTGGGTCTGGGTCTGGGTCTGGGATATGGGAAGGGTGAAAGTATCTATCTATTTTCAGGATTTTCAGAAGCCTCTCCGCTGTTTTGATTTCTACGCCTCATGTTGATCTTCCATCTTGATGGATTAGGGTGCAGGACACGTAATAATGACCACATACGAAATGACCCCGCAGTGTACTCACACTCTGCGTGTAGTTCTCACTATTTCCGTATCTCTGTCTTTCCTTTGGGCTCCTCTCTCTCACTCTCTCTCTTGTCTTACTAGTTAGAAATACGCGGCAATGGGAATGAATCTCGCTCGTGACGTAGGGCAGGATGAGGATAAGGGTTACTATATGTCTTGGAAAAAGATTACTTTTAATGATGCAGTCTGTTGTCTCTTCATAATTCCGTAACTATGGGACTCTGGGCGTCAGGAATGGTTCCCCAACTTTCTTCGCTCTTTACTTTGTGTTAACTATGTCTGTGTAGTTAGTAGGAAAATCGGAGAAAATACTGTGGATGCGGAGAGATAGCTATGATGATAAAGATAGCTATGGCAAGACTACGAAGACTACGAACTATATATCAGACGCGAATCCAGGGGATGAGCAAGGATGCAGTTGCCCACACCAAATGAATTTTTTTTTAACATAGGCTAATAAAATTGGCATTATATCCATTTTTAGCATAAGAAACAAAATTCACTGTCTACTTACTTACAAAAACTAAAATATAATGATCCTTAAAGCAGGTAAGGTACACAGAATATTTAAAAACATGGAATTAGAACATTTTGCGTTTTTCTAAAACATTTAAATAAAATATTTTACACTTTTCTTAAACATGGAATTAAACATTTTTGCGCCTTTTCAAAAAACATAGAATTGGAACATTTTGAACCTTTTCGAAAACATGGAATTAGAACATTTTGCAAATTTTCAAAAACATGGAATTTACCATTTGGCGCTACTGCCTCATGTACCTAGCTGTTTTTTGACATGGCTCATTTTATTTCTAGATTAAATTTGAAATTATGGCCAATTTTGAAATATTTTACCCACCTAATAAAATCTTTCTAGATCCGCCCCTGTCAACTAGTAAATATATATGGGAGTATTTAGAGTGTGCGGAGGTGAGTTGAAGTTGATTTGGTCTGGCTGAGAGTTTGAGAGAAGCCCATAAGAGAATTAATGATAGCTAAGAAAGATGATTGTATTTATATGTGTAGGACTGTGAATGGCTGAGCTTGAGTGTTCTCAAGGGCCTCGTTCGTCGGCTCGTCCACCGACGGCCGACAATGACTCCACATCTCCATCCCACAGTCCAAATGAGAGCGCAACAAAAAGGATGTGACAGACATTGATTAAAAGACGAGCTGCTCTCTCAAGTCTCAAGCCAGAACCAGTAAGACCCGGAGCGAGAGTACAGTGTGAGGATGGAGAGAGTCAGTCACTACGAGAGAAAGTGTCTCGAGTCTCCTTCTTCTCGAGTCATAGGAACAGATAATGGTAATGGTAGGAGCATCACTGTGGATCCAATTGAGCCACAATCAGCCAACTCAAATAAATGCAGTTACTTCATCCACATCCCCATCCAGAGCCCAAACTACCTACAAACCTACTTCTACTTCAGGGGACTTTCGAGCGAGTAAATACCGCATCACATCCTTCATATCCACTACAATTTCGCGGCTAGGAGCTCGGGGCTATACAGAAGAAAACGAATGCAGCAACGGCTCGATTCACAATTCCCAGGGTCGGATGAAGGAATTGGTTTTAGGCAGAAATTTGTTTCCATGCAAAAACCACCATTTTGATTTTATTCATGGTTTTCTTTGGTAAAGGAAAATGTTGTATTTGCATGTTTTAGAAAAGTGCAAAATGTTCTTTTAACTTGATTCAGAAAAGTGCTCAATGTTCTATTTACATGTTTTGAGAAAAGTGGAAAATGTTTTATTTTGCATGTTTTTGAAATGTACAAAAATTTTTATTTGTCATGTTTCTGAAAATTCAAAATATTCTTTTTACACATTTTTGAAAAGTGCAAATTATTCCATTTACATTTTTTGAAAAAAATTAGGCAGCGGGGTTGCTTGCGCTGGCCACATTATCTGGCCCTGACAATTCCCGTAAATGCGAATGGCGAAAGAGCTGCCTGCATGTAGTTCTCTTAAGCCTGAGCCAAAAGGACCACACAAGTTCAGTTTACGACACTGGGAGGAGAAGGGTGCTACGCAATAAATAAAAACTTTATTATTATTAAATCACTGGTACGGAGAGCTGTAATGGCTAAACGACTCAGTCCTACCTCTAACATAGATTTTAAAACCAGCTCACACACTACACGCTATACAGAATAATAACATAGGTATTTCGAAATCACTTTGGCTCCACATAGCTGCACTAGAACCCACTACGGCAACATTTTTTGAATACTCACCTAAGGAACGGATGACTATAAATTTGGAATGACACGACTCAAGACACGCCACGACATTACATGGCACGGATGGAAATGATATAGGAGGACATGTCCATGACCATTGCATGATGCGGAATGATTCTAATGACTTGAGTTGACGCAATCCACGTCGAAAGGTTACAAGTTCTCCTTGCCGAGCCTATGTGGAATATGGAGATGGAGAGATAGGGAAAGGGAAGGAGGGGGGAAGGGGAATTTTCTTGGTGAATTTAATTCCTTCCCTTTTAGGACCTTTAGAAAAAATATCCTTTGAAACGTGAATGTGAAAGGCCGCTCGTCTGAATAGCAAGTGAGGGAAATGAGGGAAGCGCATAATCTATGTATATGCACAAGGAGAAAAGGAAACAACTCCGCTTACTCCACAACTACTCTCCCCATCCTGGGTATCCACATACAGTCAGATCAAAGGAGACACCCGTATGGATTATGCACCCTTTCATTACACTTTCATGTTCACGTAGTCCGCTTTCTCTACATGGAGTGGAACATGAGTCCGATCCAAATCCTCTTAGTAGACACCTACTGTAGAAATTAGAGCGTACGACTCTACGTACGCAGAATGTCTCCCGTTTTCCCTGTATCATTTTACGGGAACCTGGAAGTATGAGCTTGTATTTGTATTTGCTCAGGCTAATCACTGTATGCATCTCCCCACTCATCATTCCTCATGCTCCACCTCGCTCAAGGGACACACGACACACATGATGTAAAGCAAAATGTTGTATTTACGTGTTTTAGAAAAGGGCAAAATGTTCTATTTACTTGATTCTGAAAATGGCAACATGGTATATTTACATGTTGTTAGAAAAGCGGGAAATGTTTTATTTCCATGCTTTTGAATTGTGAAAAAAAACTTATTTGCATGTTTTTAAAATGTGCACAAAAATTCATTTGCATGTTTTTAAAATGTGCACAAAAATTTATTTGCATGTTTTTGAAATGTGCAAAAAAATTTATTTGCATGTTTTTGAAATGTACAAACTTTTTTATTTGCCTGTTTTTAAAATGTGCAAAAAAATTTATTTGCATGTTTTTGAAATGTACAAACTTTTTTATTTGCCTGTTTTTAAAATGTGCAAAAAAATGTATTTGCATGTTTTTGAAATGCACAAACTTTTTTATTTGCCTGTTTTTAAAATGTGCAAAAAAATTTATTTGCATGTTTTTGAAATGTACAAACTTTTTTATTTGCCTGTTTTTAAAATGTGCAAAAAAATGTATTTGCATGTTTTTGAAATGCACAAACTTTTTTATTTGCCTGTTTTTAAAATGTGCAAAAAAATTTATTTGCCTGTTTTTAAAATGTGCAAAAAAATTTATTTGCATGTTTTTGAAATGTGCAAAAACATTTATTAGCATATTTTTGAAGTGTGCAAAATGTTCCATTTAAATGTTTTTTAAAAATTCAGGCAGCGGGGACTGTCTGAGCTGGCCGCATTATCCGGCCCTGTCCGCAGCCCAACACACATTGTCCACATTGTCCAAGTTGCCCATATAGACTCCCTCATTAATTAGTTAGCTCAAGGGATGAGGCTCGGAGTGGAAGGTAAATAGTGGTGGGAAGAAGAGCTCATCGTCACAAGGAATAATTCAAACAAAATAAACAAATCAACCTACAAATCACGTTAGACAAATCCATGGTACTACATCTAAATCTTCTTAGAGTGGAAAACCCATAATATTATTATCATACATGAAAGTGAGAGTTTGCTTTAATCTTCATTGAGGACGGAGATGGTCGCAGCGAGACCAAGACCGAAACCGAAACCGAAACCGACTGGGATTGTAATGGAGTAGCGACAACGGCCCGGCTTTCCTACCTGTAACGCTCCCATCATCCCATCCCATCCCAGTCCAAGCTGTGCCTCACCTCTCCATCCTCCATCCCATGCACCACTCTCCATTATGCATGAATACATTGGAAAATAAACACGTGGGGCTCAGTGTGTCTCACCGAGGATACATCCCAAGGATGAGCCCATTGAATTTCATGAGGTTCGACTTTAAGCGGAGGCAGGGAGGAGAAAGTAGGGAGAAAGTGAATGTAAAAAAATGTTCAATCTAGGGCAAGTGGAGAGAGCATCTGGAATGGATAGCTTTTCCCTATCTCTTTCCCATCCAACGCTCCTGCACTCTCCTCCGGACCCGGAGAAAGCTACGTAGGTAGTATAAGGTACTTATGACCAAATCTGAGTGAGACGACGAGGACGCTGTCAACGTCAAGCGCGGACCGTGTGGAGCTGGAGTCGTGAAAATTCGGGCTTCTCCCAGATAATGTTCCTCCGTACCTACATAGTCAGCTGATTAAAGTCTTGTGTCAATCGTAAATGTACTATTATCCTTTTCTTTTATCCGGAGTGAAAGGCTTCTTTCTCTTACGTCTTCTACATCCACACCCTCCGTGCTGCATTGCAGTTTATAAAAGTGTCATTTACTTATGGAATTGTGAGTTGTGAAACTTGAGAGTCTCAGCAGCAGCAGCAGTAAGAGCAGCAGCATGCAGTGAGCAATGTATAAAAAATGTGAAGGCACATCGCACATTTTCACCCACGAGTTTTATACTGCATTTTAAATTTCAACTCGCAATGCTTTCCCTCTCACTCACAAAAACTACGACAAGAGAAAATGTGTAATTTGCCAAAGACTCTTTCCCTCCACTAAAAGTAACTCACTCCGTCGCGTCTCAGTTCTAGAGTGCTAGTTCACAAGTCTGCCGGGCCCATGCCATATACCGTCCCATTAGAATACAATAAATGTAAATTATCTTCATGGCAGAGAGAGAGAGAGAGAGAGAGTATAAAAAAATCCGGAATTGTTGTAAGGTTTGAAAATGTGTGCCTTAACTCAGACCCGGACAGAGATACATTCCACATTGAAGTGCAGACTACACACACACACACACACATGTAATATACTATTCCTCCATTTCATTCGGCTTGAGCACTCTGCAAACTAAAAAACTGAACCACAACCACACGTAGGTCCTCCTACTGCTATCGCTACGTACTCAACTTTCACTCCTGTCCGTATCTCTCTCTCTCTCTCTGATTCTGATTCAATGAGGCTGCACACGTAGGAAAATGGAAATACACATTTTCTCCGCGTCTCCATTCTTCAATCTCCTCAACTTCCATGTGGGAAAGTTTTCTCCTTCAACCCCAAATCCATTTGACATCCTTCCCTGGCCTGACTCTCCTCCGCGTAATTCATTTACAAGACGCAACTTTGGAGTTTGGAGCTAAAGCAGATTGGACCCATCAATTATTGAAATTATTACCTGCCTACGTCCTGAGCGGGAGTTTGTTTTTAGCCGAGATTGAGATTTAGGAATGTATAAATCAGAAGTGGAGAGGAGTTGGGTCTGGAGCTGGAGGCATAGGCATGGCAATGGGAGTGGGAAATGGAATGGCGGGAGCACATGTAAGAATTTAGGAGGCTCTATAAAATGAACTCTCTCTCTCGCCCAGCATCACCCTCCCAGACATGTCTCTCTCCGTCCGTCCGTATGCACGGGGCTGGAGTGAGTCCAGACGGGAGAAAGTATGGAGTGGAGTGGAGTTGGTTTGGGAAAGTCGAATTGGAATTAGGCTCAAAGTTGCTCTTCGGAAGAGTTATTGGGAAATTTAATAAGCGCATGCTTCTCTGGATGGAACTGGAACTGGGACTGGAAATGAATGCTGGGGCAGAAGTAAGTAGTTGGAGTGACTATATATGCGGTGAGAAGTGAAAGCCCTCAGCCTAGAATAACGTTACCTTACGTACCTACCTACAATAATAATGTACTTACGAGCTATGCATCTATGCCTATGTGCAGGCCATATAGGTCTCTATTAACTCCCGACTCGAAGACTTGTAGACAATAACGCGCGTCCGTCGTTCGTCGTTCGTAGGCCGTACGGTATAGCCATCCACTATGCACGGAGCATATAGACGGGAGAAAGTCACATATCATAATATATATGGAGCGAGAGAGAGCTGCAGAGTCTGTCCCTGTATCTACATCTCCTGATAACATAGGAATGTGATTGAGGTTTGACCTACTAAAATCTGAATTGCCTCGTTTCCCTTCCTTTCCTCGCTCCTTTCCCCAATTCCTTGTCCAATATGTGATTCCCTCGAAAACTCGAAACTTTTTCAAGTAGGTAAATCAGAGTCCGAGTGAGACAACGTGAGCGGATATGAGGCCACCGTTAACCTTCCCTAAGAAAATAATCCATTCAAAAATATACGTCCTCCCAAATCATATGTTCTCTGCTCTTCTCACTCTCACTGAGGCCGTACGTATTGTGGATGTGGAGTGAGGGAAAGACTTCCCATGTCACCTTTCCTGTATCCGTAATCCATATCCGCTCAACTCAGAGTCCAAATGAAAACGGATAGCCGTCCGAGTCCACTCAGAAATGTCTACAGGCGGGCATGACTTGAATTTTAGAGATAATCTCCACTCAAGAGCTGAATCTGTCTGTCTGGCTCCGTGCTCCATCCTCCCGCCCGCGACAGCCCACAGAAGATACCATACATGAGGAGAGGATTTAGAGCGCATTAAAATGGAATTAAAATGTATCTATTGAGGAGGTTGTGTGTACTATCCCGGAATTTAAACTCCATCACCTCATTTCATTTTTCGTTTCCCTTCATCTCTCTACTCCATTTTTGAAATGACTCCGCCGTCATAGGAGGATCACTAATTTCTAATCCTTAAGCTCCTCTACATACATATTATGATGACCAAGTTGGGGACAGCTGGGAGCTGGAGCTGGAATTTATGGAAACTAGAGATAATTCCATAGCCTATATGCTATTAGGGGGCTTGTAATCTATGGATTTTTTAAGCCGTTGTAGGTTTTGGTTGAAGTTGAAGCCCATGGGTCAATGAGGGAATTTGTCCACCAAAATATCATAATCCATAGTCCATCCCACAGTCATTAAGCTTTTTACTTTTGAGTTTATTTTTTAAAAGCAATCCTCTCACCAATATAATACTCGTAATATGTCATACACGGACTTTGTCAATCTGACTGAGTACGCGAAAGAGTCAAGTCAGGAAATAAATAATAAGCTCTGTGGGGATTGGGATTGTATGGGTACTCTGACTTAGCATAAGTACCTGGAGGTTTACATAATTAGCAGATATATAGTTTTCTTGTTGGATGTTTTGTTTGTTGGTATAGTAGTTGGAGGAGTAAAGGTTACGTTATCTAATTACAGTCCAAACACGAGGAAGGCCAGTGTAGAATGTAGAAGTGTAGAACTGGAGAATGTGACAAGGTGAGAGTGAGAGCAGAGCGCAAGTGACAAGTTTCTTGTTTGTTTGTTTGCTTGATAAGGTTCATACTTACATACGTGTAATTATGTGGAGTATAATTGAGTTGTGGGGGATTGAAGCCTTAGAAAGGATAAAGGTGCTTTATAGTCTTGCTCTTCATTTTCCTGCCTATGACTACGACTACACTACTCTGTGCTATATGCCTTCGACTTTCCCTTGTCTAACACACATGTATAGCAACCATAACTGCCGTAACATATGCAGTACATGTAGGACAGCCTAACCCTAGCACAGTAATTGGAGTGAGTGTAGTATAGCAGCTTTACATGAAGAAACAAATATCGTCAGTGAAAGAACCAAAATGTATAATATCCATTTGTAGCTAAAAACGAAATCCCCTACCTACAAAAATATTGAAACATGTCTTGAATGCATTTTAATAGAATATTTTGCACTTTTTAAAAACATGTAAATTGAACATTTTGAACTTTTCAAAAACATGTAAATAGAATATTTTGCACTTTTCAAAAACATGTAAATAGAATATTTTGCACTTTTCAAAAACATGTAAATAGAATATTTTGCACTTTTCAAAAACATGCAAATAGAATATTTTGCCCTTTTTAAAAACATGTAAATAGAATATTTTGCACTTTTCAAAAACTCCTAATTAACATTTTACGTATGTTTCTCATTTTGTTTTTATAACATAGCTCGATTTGGCTCTAGTTTAAATTGGATATGGGTCATTTTGGTTCTTCACACAGGATATTCGCTGTGCAGAATGCAGAAGCTACCCACTATTATATAGTGAGCCAAAAACACAAGTTTGTTCTCCTTCACATGCAGATAAGGGCAATCATACTAATTAAAATTACGGGTGAAGGTTTGAATTTCATTCTCGTGAATTCGCTGGATTTATCACACTACGACACGGAACCTCCGTAAGAAAGCCACATGAACTTACACGAACACGTATAATTATTATGGAGTAGGGAGGTGTGTGGTGGAAGTAGGAAGGAGCCTCACTTGGGAAATGTTCCGTGCACGAGAAGAAGAAACTCTGCCCCTGCCCATCACATGATATGCTCACATCTTTCTCTTCTGTTCTATCTTCTAACATGGAACAGTGCATAATGATAACGAAAGTTAATGGGCGCACATAGCACACTACCACACCCCAGTCCCCAGTGGGACGAAAAGAACAACAGGTCAAGAAATAAATTACCTACTTTCCTTTACTCTTCCCGTTGCCGTGTAACATCCAAATCCAAATGAGACAAGATAGGATCGAGTGTGTACAGTGATTGTGGACGCAAAAGAAGGAAAACGCAATTATTTGAACTTGTAATGAAGATAAGCCGACTATATTACCAACTATGTATCCCTTCAACTTTCTCCAACTCCGTAACACCGTAACACCGTAACATTGTAAAAACACTGAAATGAAAGGACGGACTAAGGATGTGTGTGGAGTATAGAGGTGGAGGGGAATCCGAATGGGAGCCCTTGGGGTGAGTTCCCTATATTTTTTAATGGTGACAGAAAGATACGGGGCTGGGGCTTATGCATGGCCCAGAGAAGGGAATAATTGTGTACAGTGGCAGAAGATAAGAGAGGACGGAGAGAGGGTTTAATTACACAGTTGTGAGTCTGCATGAGTAAATTCATATAAGCCTCATAACCATTACGGAGGAAGAATCTAATATGAATTTTTAATTAAGTTACTAGCATAAAATTAGATGTAGCCCATTTCTCCAATTCGCTACTATTTTCCTCTCGCCAATTATGAGGCTGCTGCTCTTCTCCTTTCCCACTCGTCGTACCCCACTGCACTTCCCTCACATGCATCCAGGGGCAGGTACCTACTCGTCTCTGTGTTTCTACTTTCTCCAGGAGCTTCGCTGACTCAGTTTAACTTTGCAATTTTATTGCATCATTACTCCAAAGATATATAATAGATTAAAATAATGAGAGCAGAAGGAGTTGGACGGGGAGAGGAAGGCGCTCTCTGTGTGTGAGTGGACGGCCATTTTAAATGGTATCCCATGCCGATGATATCCCTATAGCAACCGCCTCCATATAACTACAACCACCGGAAGGATGCTCAGTCTCACGTGCTATGTACCTATATACTATATGCTCGCCTCGAGATTCGAGATTCGAGAGACTATATAGTGTATGATTAAATTTTACAATTTAAATTTTCTTTTGGTAATGATTTAATACCTGAGAATGCCGCCGGCCTTCGTCAGCTGGAGTTGTCATCCTCATTAATATTAATTAGTAGTCACCTACTACACTGGGAACGAGTGTGGGACAGCACTGTGAGGAGAGTAACAAGTAATATTATTCAAATGACTCCTGTAATTACTATTATTACAACGTCGAGTTTCACAGGGCGACACACACGTTCCACTTCTTGGATCTCTTCTCTCTTGACACTTTCACCACTTTCACTCCATTCCGCCCGGAGCTGGATCTGGAGCTGGAGCTGGAGACTGGTTGGGAGGGAAGAGAGCTGATGATGGGTGGTGGTGGTGGTGCTGGTGAGGAGCCTCGTGGTCGGAGGATGAATAAATTACATGGAATTGACGGAGACGGAGAATCCGAAGAAAATATAACGACAATAAAAACAATCACTTTCCGGATGAATCGTCCTTAACATTAATTATTATCAAGATCAACAACCAATGGTACTCATCATTACAATGACTACTCCTACAATTCTTTCAACTTATTCAGAGCGACAAAAGGATTTTCTCCGTTTGTGTTGTGGGAAGACTGGAGGATCACACTTATCTTTCCACTTTTAGGCTCCGCTTTACTTTATGAACGTACGATGATGAGAGCGAAGGTGTTGGTTTGTTTGCTGCTGCTGCTGTTGTGTTGGAGTGTCGGGCGCACCTTATCGCTATCGTTAGTAGTAGGGAGGTTGATGGGTGAGCTGTTGGATTTGGATGCGGAAACTATGATTCCATGTGACAGGATGACGAATTGACGAATTCCTGAGTGAGCGCTGGAAGAAGAATGGGAATGAAAATGTAAAAGTAGTCGAGTCAAATTGGAGGTGTCATGTTTTACTATTTGATTTCCAGACGAGCAGAGAGTGACAGTGAGTATCTCCATGCAAAAATCCTGATTCAATTAGCTGGTCACCTTCCCAGGGAAACATACACACCTTGAGCGGAAGGTATGCCAATCGGAATCAGCTGTGAGTAGGTGTGCGGAAATGGAAATGTAGTCCTGGCTCTGTTATTACTATTACTACTGCTGTCTACTGCAGTCCAATGTATGTGTGTGCGTAGTAGGGATGAGCCGATCGCTTGGGAGAATTGAAATATTTTCATTCCCATGCGTTCCATCCTCCCGCCCCTGCCACCACTATGACTCAAGCCTATAGTGTTTCAATCAAATGTATGAATGGTTTTTCACTCTCCACCGTCTTGCTGCTGGGAAGGTGGAAGAGTGGAGTTGGAATGGGAGAAAGCTGGCAAAAGTAGAAAGAAAGCAGGAAGTTGATGCAAGGCAGCAGGGGAAAGCTACCTACCTCTACTGTCTTTGGGCATAGGAGCAAGTTGGCGGCCGGATGGCATGGGGAATATTTGGTATTGGCCTTGCTATTTACCCAAAGTGGAGGGAGCATGTGACAGACAATTGATTGAGTCAGTTGGAATGGGCGTCGGAAATGGTAAGCTATACTTTTGTGTGGAAATGTCTACGCTCAGTCTCACTCCTTCCGTCCCTCTACTCCGCTCCTGCATGTACACTCCGCCATAGATACCTACCACCATACGCTATACGCTATACGCTATACCTAGGCAGATATCTCTACTCTCTACCCACACCCAGGACAGGAACGAGAACGGCTACCGTCAGTAGTGGAAATACATGTGCACACAGAGACACAGAGAGAGAGAGAGACAGAACTCGGCTGCATGACTCCCTTCAACTTGAGCCATTCTGTATACGTAAATATGGGGGAAATGTAAACCGAAATGTTATATAATCTCGAGTTTAGTTGAGCTTAGTTGAGTGAAACTACAGTATTGATTATCCTTTTCGGTTATTACCTTCAAATTACATATCCTCACAATACACTCCTCCACTCCACGGGAGGACCGGGAGAAAAAATATGAGTGGGAACTGGGAGCATATGGACCTCACCGCTCCGTCCTGTCTCACGGCTTCGGCCCACAGCTCCACCACTTTCTCCCGCACTATACATAATTATATTACGGAGTTCATGTGTACGCTCCATGAGAGGAGTCGTCCAGCAGTAGCACTAAGGTCTGGTCTGGCGATCGGATGCCATGTGAAAGAAACACTCTGGCCCAAACGATCGAATATAATCGACACACTCAAAGGGAACTCTCTCACCACTGCAAACCAAAATATCTCGATCCTTTATTTGTTTTTCTCTCGCTCTCTTTCTCTTTTCCCAACCAGCACCGGACCAGAGCCAGAAACGAGGAAAACGGGACGGGAGGATCCCGGTCCAACCTCAAACTCAAACTCTTCAAGTCTTTTGAAATAACAGTCCCATATGCACTCCGTCTCCGTCTCCGTTCAACCCCCATTCCCTCATTCCCCTCGACAAACATACATACTACATTATGGGATGTGCTCCCATTGTATTGAAATATAATTAAGGACTAAAGAACTAAACCTGAATAAATAGAAAGAGCATTCGTTTTAAATTCTCTACAAGAGTTTTCTTTTTTTTCTCCTTTTTTTCTTTTTCCTCTCCGTCTGCCCTTTCCCTTTCCCTTTCTCCTTTCTCCTCCCTAACTCAAAATACCAGAAAAAAAGGATTTATTTTTCCATTACCGTGGCAATGTAATTTAACGAGGAGGACTTTCTCGGAATAAAAAATCCTGCATTTACTCGGAAAATGAGGCGTTGAAAGATGAACTTTCTCTGGAATAATAATAATAAATCCGGATATATAGACTCCTATCCTAACTTTCCTCTGCATGCTCTTTCCTGTTCAAGAACTATACTAAACTTATTGTCCACAATGTCCTTTCTTCCCATTCTTTGCTGTTTGTACTTTCCCCCTCCCCCCCCCCCCTTCAGTTTCCTTTGGTTTGGATACTAAAAGTTTAGTTTGATTTCCTCTGGTTACTCTCGGCCAAATAACCACACAGAATGAGTACAACTGGCGCTATGGAGCTTGGAGTACAGCATAAAGACTCCACGTAGAAAAGTAAGAAAAGAGAGAATGGGATGCGTGAGCATGTGGAATGTTGACTTAGTAGTCGGATCCACTGTGTGTCTGAAGCTAACTAAATATAGTGTGAGAAAATAAATCCGAGCCCCATTCAAGAAAGAGTTAGTTTTCCTTCTCGTTTTCCTTGTCATGTCAACTGATTGATTTTGATGTCGACACTTGACTTGAGGAGTGCAAAATGAAATTTCTAAGTCCCTGCCTCTGAGGAATTGTGCGAGTACAATGGGGAGCTCCTTTTAGCCTTCCTCGAAAGTAAAGGCGCTGGTTGTGAGGAGGACAGATATAGACTCGCTCCTGGGATTGAGTGTGGGTGTCTGGATGAGAGAGTGGAGATTAAAAGATTGCTCAAATTATCTGTGAAGAGATCCTTGTCAAGATAAGCCTCACGAGAGAGCAAGTGTATTATGGTCCTCGTACACAAATAACCAGCGTCTAAATCTGGCGCGTAGGACTTTTGCTCAGGTCAGTGTCAATCAGTGGGGAGGAGAGGAAGGAAGGAGCTACACATGCATCATGCAAACGAACTACCTCCACAAAGGCTACTAATAATAATGCAGCTAATAATAGAAAAGAGAGTGCCTATTGGACCTTGAATTAGAATCATATAGACAACTATACCACAACAAAAATGAGAATATGCATGTGACGTCCCGTCACCTGCATAGTAGATACTACAGTAGGTGTACAGTCTCACAAGTACCAAGGTCGAAGTACGGACGAGATAGTATAGTGATTGTTGATTGTTGATTTTGACGTGGGCAGAAGTAGACGACGGATTAGAGTTAGAGCTCGACTTGGTGAAAGTAAAAGTACAACATGTGGTTGATGTGATTTCGTTTAGTTAGGTTTTCTTCCTGGCGTTCGTTGGATTGGCGGCGCGTTCAAGCTAAACTTTCACTCTGAGTCTCCGTAGGTAGATATACATGTGTTCATAATAAGAGAGTGGAAGGTGTGGTGGGAACGGATTAGGGATAGGCATTTATAAGCCTCTGCTCCATATACTTGATTTTGTGGGTTATTCCTTTGTTATATTCTGAGTAGTTGTTCCTCTGCCAGACTTTTGGACACACACAACTTCCATGCTCCTGCTCCTGCTGCTGCTCCAAGTCAAAGTCAAACTTAGTCCACTTACAATGCTTTCCCCAGCTTGTTCAGACTTTGAGATATACGTGGAACATTAATGGAATATTGAGAGACTTTTATTATGTTCCTATATTTTTTTGCTTTCTTTTCGTACTTCATTTCCGGGTCCTTCTTCAGAGCAATAATTAAAAAAAGACAGTGATTCTGACCTGTGTCAACGCGAGAGAAAGTCGCCTGTCAAAATAATTATAAAACGAGGTTAAAATGTAAACCAAACCGACCATCAAAAAAACGGCTCAAAATTTGCCAGAAATCTCCAGTTGAAACAACGTGGGAGGTTGGGTGATGCTGTGGTGGTAAAATGAATATCAAGATCAAGATTTAGTATTGTTCAGATGTGGAGTGTGGATGTAGAGTTTAATTTGAGAGAGGATGCTCGTAGTAATGGGTCCTCCATTCATAAAGGAAGAGTTACTGGAGGAGAGTGGAGTTGTAATGACTTATTTTATGACGGCGCTCTGTTCATTTTAATTTGGCTGAGGCTCCATTTGTTTGTTCCCTGGGTGGGAAGTTAAGAGAAGGAATTTATTCTTGGAGAGGGAGCGTCTGACATGGCTCCCGTTGTCTCCTTGGTTTGAAAAGAAAAATAGCAACACTAAAGAAAAAAGAGAGCATACGGGCATTGTGTGAGCTGACAAAGTGAGAGACAGACGAGACGGAGAGACTGTGACAATGAGTGAAATTCTACACTTTCTCTCTTTAAAATGCTCCTGGCTAATGTCTCTGTATTAAATACCACTCACGCTCTCTCCCTTCCACCATCCACTTTCTCCTTTCTCCTCCACGTCCACGTCCTCTCCACGTCGTCATCATCCTCGTTGTCATCTTGTAAATTAACTCTTCTGAGACAGTTCATGGTGGTTTCGTTTACATTTCTCTTCTCGACAAGAAAAAACTACTCGAGTCTACACACACACACACACACACACTGAGCCTCCCTGGAATTATATTTTACTCTCTTTTCTTCATTCTAATGTCTTTCCTTTCACTTTCCAAACTTGTTCAATTTCTCTTCATTTTCCAGGAGAGAGAATACATTTTTTAGCAGGAGCAGGGTATTGTGGGCATTATTTCATTTTTATCCACCAGAGTTTTCCTCCTCGCCTTTCTCTGTACTTTCTCTCTCTCTCTCTCTTTTTCTTGACAAAATTTGTGTAAAAATTTCACAAATTTGTTCATACATTTTTAATCATATGTATCCTTTGTAGTCACAATAGCCGTTATGGTCTTTTGGAACTTAGAACTCATGTTCAACTAAGCTTACCTTCTTCTTCAATTTGACAGAGACACACTCACGGACAAACAAGCGGAGAGCCCGAGCCCGTATGTACTATGAAAACGGTAAGGAAGATGAAGAAGAAGAAGAAAAAAAATGAGAAGAAAAAAAATAATCTAATCCTTTCAAGCTTCGTTTCACGCTCGTTTTTTTCCTCCTTTCTTTTATTCTCCGTCTTCCTTGTTCCTTGATCTTATTCTTGATGTCTTGATGCGGATGGAAAAATAAGACGGAGACGAGGGTAGGAAAAAAAACGAGAAGCTTAAACGATGTTCAGTGTATATTTTTTTTTCGCGTGCGTTCCTTAATGATCGTTTTTTTTTCTTCTTCTTCTTCTTCTTCTTGTCTCCTCAAGTTTATAGTTTATATGATGTATCATGAGAGTCCATGTATGTAAAACACATTGGGAAGATGGACGGGCAGGGGTACGAAGACGAAGAGGAAAAAAAGGATAAGAAAAAGTTGAGCTGTTATCCCGTCTTATGTGTTACGATCGGCGTGTGAGGCCGAGAAGAAGGAGAAAAAATGACCACACACAGGCAGAGAGAAAGGGAGAGAGAGAAAGTACAGAGTTGACTTGGACTTGAGGTTGGTTCGTTAGGGAATTTTGTGTGGAGACGCGAGGGTAAAGTGTTTCCTCTGGAGCCGGATACTCACACGGTTCATGAATAGTATCTGCCAAGTGAGGAGAACTAAAAAGGAAAGGAGACCAACTGATAATCACGAACCATAAAATGAAAGCATTTCCTTCCCTCAAAGTGACGTTTAGTGGTTTTAAACACATCCAGTCCCAGCCGCATATTATCAACTTCTTGCTTCTTCTTCGAGTTATTTGATATTCTTTTTTTTCCTGTGTGTTTGTGTGTGTGTGTGTGTGTGAGGGGAGTTTTGGAATTTGGAAATGATTCTGACCAAAATCGCATGGAGAAATCGAGTTGGTTGAATGTGGAGAGTCGGAGAGTGAGACAATAAATAAGAGTGGTTTGGATATTATAATATTCTGTATGTTATTATTATTATGATTATTAGCCGACTACACGCTACATTTATTTGAATACTTCTCCAGACTGTCTCTAAAACCTACTCCTCTCATATTTCATCCTGTCTTCTGTCTCTGTCCCAGCCGCTCACACACAACACAAACTGATGTTGTGCATTGGATTTTCATAATTTTATTTATGGCTTCATTAATTTGTTTTTGTACAATACGGCTTCGGCTCCGGCGTCGGCTCCGGCGTCGGCTCCGGCGTCGGCTCCTGTTCTGTCCTCCTTTGGATTAGAATGACAATTGTGTAAGTTGCCTTTCCTCCACTTAGTCCTCGTCCTTGCTCTGTATTCTCTCTTCGCCAGCATTTCTACATTCTACGCCACAGTCTTCCAGTCCTCTGCACACAATACAATTACGAGGCCCTCTCCTCATCTCCCCCTCCTTCCTCCTTCAATCCTGTCAATACATTTATATCAAGTGGAATGGGCTTGAGTTGTTTTCAGTCCAGCCTGTCGTCCCACTCCCTCCTTTGTTCTTTCTCAACAACTGGAACAAGCATTGTTCATGCCAGGAGTAGTAGTAGGAGGAGAGTAGCTTGAATTTCAAATCCACAATTTTCTTAAAAATATCATCCGCGAATCATATGGTAGAAAATTGGAGCAAAACTGAACGACACCTTTTAATTATTCACTTTTTTTATACTTTTTTTTAGAAGGATTTATGTTTTCTCCAGTATACTCAACTTTCACAAAGCAATGCACAAAATTACTGTAGGTATAGATTTAAAATATTAATACACTACGGGAATCAATTTTCATGCTAATGTACATAAAATACCTTAAGATAAGAATGTAGCTACAGGTTTGCAGTAACACAACATTATATAATCCTTTGTATAGGGAGTCAGAAAGAAAGCATAGGGAGAAAGCATCATTGAAAAATGGTCAAATTTTAATACGACATAGGTACAAGATACTTTTTGAGCGCTGCAATGCTGTTTTATCCTGGCTTGTTATTATATACTGTTATTTGAAATGGGAAAAGAGGGAATTACACGGAGTCAAAACAAGTCAAGGCTCATTGTTTCTTTTCACAATGTGAAAGGAAAAGGATAAATTGGACATTGACGTGAAAAAGCGGAACGAGTCAGTTCGGTTTTGTCCGTCTATTTCTGTAGAACTACTCTTACTCTTGTTCTGGTTTTCCCTTGTGCTAAATTCAAAGGATGACTCAACCTGTCTCACACGGAGATGCTGAGCGAGTTGAGCAGGAATTTTAAGAGGAATTTTGTTGTTGACAATTTCAAAACTCGCCCAAGATCACTAGCTCTCTGTGGTTAACACATAATTATATTAATAGGACTATCTCTATGATCTCTATAGAAGGGCTCTACTACGCGTACCGTACATTGTACGGATATTTGAGGAATGTAAGTGGGATTGGAAAGTTGACCGTAGCCGTAGCGTGAACTGTCACCCTCGCTGTCTATATTTATATCTACATGATTGTGTGTGTGTGTGATATGTTGAATGTGTCGGAAGCTGAGGCTCTGTATGTTGTATGTGTCTGCCTCAACCTCAACTGGAGAAACATCAAGTAAGTGAAAGTGAAACTGTAGAGTTGGAATATATACCTCCTGCACCTTTCTCATCCTTCTTGGCGCTTTCACCGTAGCATAGCCCTTACACCGTCACACCTCACACAGTCCTATCCCCCTTCGGAGCTTAACTAATAATCCGCTTCCTTTGTTTTCCTCCAGGATCCGCGCATGGAGCGAGGACTGGAGACTGTTGACTGCTAAACAGTTGTGGGGAGCTAAACTTTACTCAAAACGGGAGATATAATATGAACCAAGATGTTTATATCAACTCAGGAAATGGTTCACTTCTCTTGTCAACGTCAACGTTGTAATGCGAGTCCAATCAAAATCCTTCCTCTACTCAGTTTTGGTTATGAGTCCTGAAAGAGTGAATCAAGATCAAATGGACGCAGTCACCATCACCACAAAACAGGAACAGGAAGATGATAACTTTATGTAGCTCTGCACGATTTGAATTCTCTAACTATTTAACTATTTAAAGTGCTTCAGAAAAGAAAGTCCGTGGAAGTTAGTCGTAAAGCGGAGGTTCCTTATTTTGTTTAAAGTCTATTTAATATTTACACACTGTACGATGAAATAATAGAACCAAGACGGACTGAATATTGGGTCCTTATTTTAGCTTGTAGCGCTCCGTCAAAAACACACTGATGAGTGAACAGGACAGAAATGACACTTAATGGAGCTCAATGTAATGGAATGTAATGTAATGTAATGTGTTGGAAGGTAAAGTAATATAATCGCGGACTATGTATCGTTCGGGATAGTGAGTGTGTGTGTAGAGGAGTACCGGCGAGTGCGAAGAAGAGAACTGGAGTATAAAATGTTAGTGGTTCGCCGTTGAGAAGCAGAAGAGAACTGATGAGGCTCAGGCCGTTCCCGGCCAGTCAAACGGAGAAAGGAGAAAGAGTGGAGAAAGGAAGATTGGATTGGTGGGAGCCTCAGCGTTCTGTGTCGACTTGGAATCCTCTTCCCAGCCACGGCTCCGGCTACGCATCTATACACCGAACAGCTCCCAGCTTTCCATCAGTTCTCTCTTCCGAGGAGCTGCACGTTGGGTCGTCGGTGGTCTGTACTGGAGAGAGACGAAAGCCGAACCAAGGACTCTTGCCTCTTCCCTCACAGCCAGCTCCAGCTCCAGCTCCAGCTCCAGTGCCAGTGCCAGTTCCAGTTCCAGTTCCAGCTTCTAGGTCCCTGCTCCAGTCAAGCTGTAGCTGCTGGAGTTGGTGGGAGTAATAAAGAAGGAAATGAAAGCGAATGCCTAGGAAACTCAACTCGGGACTCGAGAATGCCACTGCCACTGCCTCTAGCTAAATCAAAAAGATATAGACACTTCCCTACTACCCTACTTGTGAAACAAGACACTGTGCCGTGCGACCTAGGCGCAGAAATGAGCCTCCTATACAAGTGGACAGGGAGACGGAGAGATGCATTCATAGATATACTGCTCCTCTCTATAGCTGGGTCCTCTCTATGAGGAGGGAAAGAGAGAGAGCGAGGCTTCTTTTTCCCTTTCCTTCAAATCCAACTTGCTTTCCTCCGCTTTCTCCTCCCGCTACAGTCACCCTGGGAGCAGAGTGAGGAAGAGGAAAGAGCCATAGATGGTTTTGTGTGAGAGATGAAATGAGCCTGAGCAAGAGAGCCGTGAGCGAGAGAGAGAGAGAGAAGGATGGGAAGGACGGATGTAGAAAGAGACGAGCGAGAGAGCTACAGCTCCTGCTCTCCAGTCTCCGGTTCGGATCCTATGCCTGGATGCCTGGATACATTTTCAAGGGATTCCTCCCGTCCTCTGCTCTGCTCTGCTCTCCCTGTCCTTTCATTGCCATCCAGCAAAGCTCCACCATCGCACCACAACCATCCACGGATCCACCAACCGCCCAACCAACCAACCACCCAGCAGCCTCCTTTCTCAAACTATTGTCTGTCTCCAACTCCAGGACCATAGATGAGATCCAGCAGAGACTCCTTCCCTCCACCACTCCACAGTCTACATCCACATACTCTCCACATACTCTGCACACACTCCTATCCGCTCCTCTATCCCATCCAATCCTCTGGAATCCTCTATATAGATCTCGCGGATGGAGTCGACGGAGGCTTGGGGAGGATATGATACATACACTCCTCTCTCTCTCTCTCTCTCGGTTTGGTTTGGTTTGGTGCGAGTGTGCCGAATGAGAAGCCAATGCACAAATCGATACCGTCTTCAGTTCAGTTCACTTTTCTTCTGGGCAACAGAACAACGATCAGCTTGGAGCCCAAACTGGGCCGCGATGACTTTACAAGCAACCAAGGAAAATTGCCAACGAATTTTACCATCATTCTAACTAAAGTCTTTCCATTCCTCGTGGATCCACAATGTAGCATCCATCCAATGCTCTCTATTCCATTATTGAATTTCCTTCCTTCTCCATCTCTCCTTTTTGTCCAAAGGCCATATTATAATATTATCTGTTACGCTAACTTTTATTCAAAACTACTTTCCCTCTCTCCTCCCCATCCCCACGTCCCGCTCCTACTCCCCATTTTGAGCCGACCAGAATTATGGGAGAGACGGGGAAAGTTATGGGAAAGGGATTTCGCGGAGCTCTGGGCTCCCGAGTGGAAGTGGAGGGCGATGGGAAGGGACTCGAGACACGAAGGACGGAGGATTGAAGGAGGACGAGAATGTGGAATTAAATGTAGGAAATGAGGAAGTGGGTGATGTGATGGAGGAGAGGTAGCGGTTGTAGGATTACAGACCTGGGAGAGTGCAGCGCTGGCGCCACGTTCAGGAGAGGAGAACACATCTAGTGACGAATGATGCCAGTGGACGTCATTCCAGTCCTACTTTCTCCATTTCCATGGTCATGTTGGCTCTGTAAGGGAAGATGTACTGGAGCTTTCCCCACCACCCAACTACACTGCACTACAATCTACATCCACATCCCATCACACACACAACTTCCCTCCACGCACCTTTTCATTCTTGTCTCCAGCCAGTCCACGCACACACGCACAACCTCACGCAACCCAGGAAGCAGGAAAGGCGCGAGCATGCAGACGGACAAACAGACACGCACCCATAACATCCTCTTCACACTCGCTTCACACGTCTCGTGGACAGGTGGAGATCCTTAGAGGACCCGGCCATGCACCGTGCAGCCACAAATAAACCAAGCAGTCTCCCATCCATCCTACACAGCCTTCACAAACTTACACCTACTGCCCAACTTTTATCGCATCCACATCTCCACCGACCGCCACACGCCGCACCTCCGCTGCCCCCTCCTCTACCTCTCCACCTCCCCCTCCACAGCACCGAGCCCTTCCCGTCTCCTCATTATTACTTGACACATAGCCTCATCAATTATTCTCAGCTCATTCCAACCTGAGCAACACACCAAGTGCGAGGCTCTGTCTGTAGCAATGTCCACATCCAGAAGCGAATAGAAACACTCAAGCTCAAAAAAGAGGGGACAGGAATAATAGATAGGACAAGCAAGTTCTGGAATGACAACTCTACTTTTCTCTTTTATTCAGCCCAACCAAACCACGAGCTCAAAAGCGAAAACGAAAGCGACGGGCAGGAAACGAGGAGAAAGTTGGACTTGGAGGAACTGTGACACGGGGAAAGGAGAGGGACGGTGAAGCTGAAGCACAGTCAGAGGAAAGCCTCGAATTCTCTGGGCTCCAGCAAGTGTTACTTCCTAACTTCCTACACAACCCGTTCACGTGGAATTGGAAATGTCCGTTCTCCAATTGAAATGCCTCTGTCCTCTAGTGGGAGAAAACTGGATTTCTCTCACTTCACCTCTCCAGTCTGGAGAAAAGCTAAAAAAGTCCACAACAGATACACATCTCCTCTGCAACAGGACTAAAGGGCTAAACTAATCTTACAATTCAATTATTCGTCTTGTTTGCCATGTCATAGAAAATCCATTCTCATCTAAAAACAATTTCGCATGCAACATGCAAAAGAAAATATGTGTCAAGGGAAATTTTTCCGTTTCATCCTAGATAAGTACTCTATGAGTAGGTATTTTATTTCCCAATTTTGCATGTGCATAATGAGGCTCCTTTCATTACGGACTTTGACAGGGCCGGATAATGCGGCCAGCGCTGCTTGAATTTTCTCAAAACATGTAAATGGAACATTTTGCACTTTTCAAAAATATGTAAAAAGAATATTGAGACTTTTCAAAAACATACAAATACAATTTTTTGTACATTTCAAAAACATGGAAATAAAAAAATTTCCACTTTTCTCAAAACATGTAAATAGAACATTGAGCACTTTTGTGAATCAAGTAAATCGAACATTTTGCACTTTTCTAAAACATGGAAATAAAATATTTTCCACTTTTCTCAAAACATGTAAATAGAACATTTTGGACTTTTCTGAATCAAGTAAAAAGAACATTTTGCACTTTTCAAAAACATGTAATTACAACATTTTGCACTTTTCAAAAACATGGAAATAAAACATTTTCCACTTTTCTCAAAACATGTAAATAGAACATTGAGCACTTTTCTAAAACACATAAGCACAAAATTTTGCTTTACCAAAGAAAACCATCAATAAAATCCGATCAAAATGGTGGTTTTTGTATGGAAACAAATTGCTGCCTAAAATCAATTCCTTCGTCCGGTCCTGGACTTTGACACTACATCCTTTGTTTTTCTCCAAATTTCAATCATGGATTAGTCAAAAGCAACTGTTTGCACATTGTTTCAAAACAAAAACTAGATTTTTGCATTTCAAGACATTGGACGAGATTAAGAGCTTGAGAATTTAGAATTTACAATTCATGAAACGACAAGGACAAGGACAACGACAAGAAGGGAAGTTGATGTTAAATAGGGATTTAATGTCATTGTCATAAAATGTGAGGGAGTCGACTCGAATTCACACTTTCCTCTTCTCCTTCTTCTCGTCCCCTTTCACTCCGGTTTACTCCACTACTCCCATTCAGTCTCTTGGAAATCCAAGGAAATTGAGTGTGTTTAGCCTGGATTAAAATGTTTTCTGTTTTCTTTTCTCCTCTCAGTCAGTTGGAAGGAAAAGGGAAAGGGAAGGCAGGGGAGACGAAGAAAGGAAAATAAGAAGAAAAAGTACATTTGAGTACATTGGGATTTATGACGACGAAGACGGGAGAAAATTTTCTTTCAATCCCTTTCACTTCCCGCGAAAGCGCTTCATAGCAGACAACATTACAAGTTTATATAAGGAAATGATTGCGAGTATTTTAGAAAAGCTTCTCATATCATTCATCTTGTGGGAGAGAGAGAGAGAGAGACCACCATGATGAGTGTACCAGTGTACAATCCTCAATCCGTCATGAGATTTCCTTTAAGTAGGCTAACAGTGGGTACATAAATACAGAACCAATATGTAATGAACGTTTACATACGAGGAGTTCCATTTCTATCTCTGTCCTTACTCCCTACTCGAGAAGGATTAACTGACTGTGTAAGCCTTCCACAAAGCCACAAACACACTTACAAGGGAACGGTTTTACATGGTACGCGCCAATTTCAAAAAGTCATATCTACAAAAATCAGACTACTTTCAAATAGTAGGGATCCAAAGTAACTCGATTGCATTTTGCTTTGTTTGGTCACAGTAGCGCGCCAAAGTTTAAAAAAATTCAAATTTTAATATTTTGCCGTCCTGTAACTTCTACAGTTCTTATCCGATTTTGACGAAATTTTGTTTTTTCTAACGTTTAGATTTTTTTCTACAAATTAATTTCAGGATTTTTCAAAATTCGAAAATTTTCATTTTTTCGAAAAAATTGGTCGATAAAATTAGGCCTTAAAAACAATGTTTTTTCAAAAATTTGTCGAAAAAATGAAAATTTTCGAATTTTGAAAAATCCTTAAATTAATTTGTAGAAAAAAATCTAAACGTTAGAAAAAACAAAATTTCGTCAAAATCGGATAAGAACTGTAGAAGTTACAGGACGGCAAAATATTAAAATTTGAATTTTTTTAAACTTTGGCGCGCTACTGTGACCAAACAAAGCAAAATGCAATCGAGTTACTTTGGATCCCTACTATTTGAAAGTAGTCTGATTTTTGTAGATATGACTTTTTGAAATTGGCGCGTACCATGTAAAACCATTCCCTTGTTAGTGTAAGGCTATGGATATAGTACTTAAGTTACTTCCCCTATAGAGATCACATCTCCTCAACATATTTTACGAGACATTTCTCTCTCACGGAATTAATGTTTTTCATTTCATTTGTCAATATTTTACATTGAATAGCTCACAATCATATTTATTTTGGAGGAGTTTAATTTTAATTCTATATTTCTGTAGAACGTTTCAAAGGGACTTCTAAGAAACTGTGGGTTGACGCTAATAATTCTTGTATTTTTTCAAATGAAGGTATAGTACATGGGTTAGGTAGATATCTCACGGGAGGGGATCTCCGCTCCACGCCACAACAAGGTATATGGGAGCCACATCATAGGAAGTGGAACTCAGACAGTGGATGAGGCACATGGAAACGGGAGTATCTTCTCGTGTGTGTGTGTGTGTGTGAGCGTTATATTCTGTAGTCTGTAGTAGGTAGGTACGGAAATAGTATAGCGGATCATATAGCGCGAACGAGAACGAGAACGGGTACGGGAGTGGGAACGGGAATGGGAAAGAGGATGTGATGTGAAGTGGGGGAAAAAAACTTGCGTGGACTCTTATAGAGATTTATTGTTCCGACCACCTGTGTACGGAAATCCTCAGGATTTTATTCCATCCGACTTGTGCTTCAGTTTGGAATCAGGCGGTGGAGCCAGAGTCTGGAATATCTTCCCTGCAACTGATCACTCTCCTACTTTCCCCCAGCAGCCAAACTCCAAACAACCCATTGCTTTTCACTCCACTCACTCCATTCAAATACATTTCTCTCTCTATCTCAAAAGGAAACAAATCTGCTCTAGTATTTTCATTCATATCGTTGGTGAAGAACCAAAATGACCCATATCCAATTTAACCTACAATCAAAATGAGCTATGTCATAGAAACGAAATGAGAACCATGCGTGAAATGTTAAGTAGGAGTTTTTCAAAAACGTAAAATTTTCTATTTTCATGTTTTTCAACAATATAAAATGTCCTATTTACACATTTTTGAAAAGGTGCAAAATGTTCTTATTCCATGTTTTTGAAAAGGTGCAAAATATTCTACTTGCATGTTTCTAAAAAGGTGCAAAATATTCTACTTCCATGTTTCTAAAAAGGTGCAAAATATTCTACTTCCATGTTTCTAAAAAGGTTCAAAATGTTCTAATTCCATGTTTTCCAAAAGGTGCAAAATGTTTTAATTCCATGTCTTTAAAAAGGTGCAAAATTTTCTAATTCCATGAGTTTGAAAAGTTTTAAATGTTCTATTTAAATGCTCTCAAGACATGTTTTAACATTTTTGTATATAGTTAACAATTTTTTAGCTAAAAATGGATATGGGTCATTTTGGTTCTTCACAGACGATATTGCTTATAACTGGAGCAAGACCAGGTCCAGTTAATTTTTGTGGTGCTTTATTACATAATTATTTAAATTTTCCCATTTGAAATTAGCATGTTGCAATTTTGTTGAATTTTAAGCTTCGTATTATAATTTATACAATTAGTGGGTAGGACACTCCTTACTAAAAGTGTAATTCCTTTAAATAATTCATGTGTACAATAAAGTAGACAGTGTAGTTTTCAAACTACTACTATAGCTTTTGGGAATTCAATATGAACAATTGGGAGACGTGAGACTGAAGGGAAAGACAATGACATGTCGCGCTCTGGCTTCGCTCATGTTCAGCTCTGTTTGTCGTCTTCGTCTGCCCTGAGTGAGGACGAGGAGCGGGGGAAAGATTATTCTTGTTTTGGTTTCCTTCCACATGTGAGGAGACATGGGACTGAAATTGAATGAATGTTCGGGTTACACTTCCAATTGGATTCCGTGATGGTGGTGGTGTAAAGTTTTATTGGCACGAATGTTTGTATCTTCCGAGAAGGATGATGGACCCATGAAAATGAGCTCATTTTTCCATATGTACCCCACCTACGCTATCAAGAGGAGCAGTACATACAAGGTACGTTCACTCCGAATCCGAAACCAAATCCGAACCCGAGCGCCTCCTCTTCCTCCCGCGTAAAGTAGGAGGGAAGCATATGGGAATTCATTTCTTGTCAAGAATGATTTGTGAAGATTAATACGATCCAATGAAGGAATAAAAATTCCGACCATTTCCTAAATTTTTTATGAAGGCATGACGAGTCGGAGTCGGATCCATGATATTGCCATTTTAGTATTTTACAACCATCTCTTCCATTCGATTCCGTCTCAACGCCGTCATATGGATGTATTAATACGTTAAGTGTATTTCTGACAGAATGTGAATATCTCCACAAATACATATATTATTTAGGAGATCCTCACTGGTACTGGTACTGGTACTGGTGGATGCATTATAATGATTTGAAAACACTGCACGCTTCCGTAGTCCGCCTTTTGACTGTCGTCATTCCAATATGAGACTCAGAATTTCATTACTAACTCAGACTATGCACCGGCTCGCCTTCCGTCTCTGTATGGTCATTCGATGATATTCTGTGACAAGTGGAGATGTCTCGGTATGTTGGTATGAGGAATGGAGATGAAAACGAATGGGGAAGAATGAATAGAATTTTAATGGTAATTAAATAGTTGCTTTCATGTAATCTTCCCACCTCCATTCCATAGATTGTCATAGGCTCAAACGAGATTGAGCTCGGGGCTCCGAGAGCGCTCACGACAACAAGTTTAATTATTAATTTAAATGAGGTGAGTGTGGAGAGATTCTCCGGCCTCCTCAGAGACCACAAACAAGAGAAAATAGAGAAGGGAAAGATGGTGCGCGGAAATGAGTGTGGTCCTGATTGCTTGTAGTAGTTGGAAATATCTACAGATATGAAGACTACTCCGGTGTGTGAGGACGAGGACTTTTAGTGGATGAGAGCTTTTCTTGAGTCATTCACGGAGAAAAGTGTTTGTCTACTCTCTCTGATCTGAGTGGAAACATGAAACCAAGACGAAGTCGAAGAAGAGTCAAGAAGGTTTCCTTCTCCTTTGACTCTCTGCGACTTGTGAAAAGAGTTCCTTCCCATTCCCATCAGCCCTTTCTCCAGTCCCAGTCCCAGTCTCCAGCACGAGTGTCATATGAAGGGGGAGAGAGAAAGCTGTCGGCTCATGAAAAATTCATTGACACGGAAGAGGAGATGAGAAAGTCAGTGGTCCGTGACTCTGTCCTCAGCTCATCTTTCAAACGCTCATCTGGTAAATATGATAGGATGTGGATGAGGAATACGACGAGGGGAAATTATATGAACTCACATGTATAAAAACAAGACTGAACTCGCATAATAATGGCCAATGAGGGATCCATACCACCGCCACCAGAACCACCACTAACTTCCTTATTTCTGTCTCACTCCCCATTCTTGTCTTGTCTCCCCTCATATACATATCCCATGATTAGGGCTCCAGCTCCCGCTTTTCAACAACCCTACTCTACTAAACTCCCCCATTACCCACAACAGAATTGCAGCCCTTCCACTTCCTTGCCTCAGTCAGTCAGTCACTCAGTTAGTGAGCCAGTCAGTCACAACCACAACAAAAAATACAGGGGTATAGGTATATCCAATATTTTGTGGATTAAGTTTGCATACGAAGAACGTGGGGATCTTATCTCGAGCACATCTTTCATCTTTATACACTCCACACTCCCACTCTATGCATACATCAATGCTGTGTACTTACTAGGCTACCGTATATTCCAGGAGGTCCAAAGAATAGTACGCGGGGTATTACAGACAGGATATACGGTACCTACTTTGCATTCACTGAAGACTTGTCTTCCGCCCAAACGAACGAGACATGGGAAACCTAGGATCAAAATGAACACTCCGTATTTTGAAAACTGAGTACGACTACAGAAACGAGAAAGAGACACACAAGAAAATGGTGGATGTGAAATCTGATTTTTGAAGAAAAACGAAAAAACGACTTTATTTATTGAATTACACTGAATAAATCAAATCAAATGTGGCAAGTTTATTGGAGGCCTATGTAAGAAGAGACTGAGTTTGTAAGTACAGAGATACTTCATTAGCTAATAAGATAGCTTCACATTTTCATTCCTACTCCTATTGAATATGTATCAGCATCAATATGTAGCTCCCGGCTTCTAATTTTTCTAAGATTTTTTTCCTTTGATTTTTGATCGTCTTCCTTGTCTACTCAAGCTGAACCTACAAACTTACTACCATTTTCTTGTACGACAGTTGGTAAATAGGGACTTCACTTCTACTAAACACACAGAGGACAAAGACACAAATACCTACGGAGATATAAGATCAAAGAAATGGGAAGGGAAGTTATGGAGCTCGGAGTGGATGTGAATTAGAGGACTATATGTAGAAACGTAAGTTAATGGTGAAATTGAAATTCATGCGGATGTGACTCAATTCTTATTCTAATTTAGCTCCATTTATCAGGCACATTATCCTTATTACTACTCTACGATCTGCTTTCTACCTACACCCACCTATGACACAATAAAAATAATATTTAGTGTCATGCCCAGAGTTAACTTCCACGTCGGAAACGCACTGTAACTTCCACCTTAGCTTATGGTGAGCTAAGTACAGGTGAAAACCACAAGGTCATTATGCGAAAACGTGTGCTTTTCGATAATATTTTAATTTTCATTTATCTGTGGTGTATGCATTGTCTAACAATAATCCAAAATTTGTCAGTAAAAATTAATTTTTCAGTGGTTTAATTTCTTAACTGTAGCCGTCTGTGCCTTTTTTGGTAGTCAAATGCTTTAGTGTTAAAATTAACGATACCCGTTTTATCAGCTCTGACTTTATTGTTATCTATTTTGGTTATTTTACATATTAAGTTTTGTCAAAAAATGCATAAATCAGAGCCCGAATCTGCTATTTATGAATTGCTTTTCGTTTTAGTTTCACTACCATTATTTCAACATGACGTAGGAGATTGTTGTACTACTTGACATCGAGGTGGAACTATATGATTCGTAGACGCTACACGAACCAAAACGTACTTTTGCTTTTTTTGCTCTAACTGAAGATTTTCTGCAATGTAATTTACTTGCCGTCACTTACTCTATATGATGGAAAGTGGGTACACTGACGAAATTAATGTTACACTAGGAGTCTTGCAAGGAGAAATTTTGAGCCCACTGTTATTTACAATTTTTATAAGTGATCTGGACTGTTTTATGCTGAACGAAGGAGCTAAACCCGTTACGCTAGGAGGAACCTTTAGTGTTAATCACCTTTTGTTAGCAGATGACACAACGGTATTAGCAGAAACAAAAATTGAACTGCAAAAGAAAATCAATATTTTATCAAAATACTGTGAAGCGAACTTTCTACCAATAAACATTTTTAAAACCAAAGTGATAGTTTTTCAAGCTGCTGGAAAGCTGTGCAAATCTCATCGATGGTTCCTAAACAATGTCGAACTGGAAGTAGTTAAATGTTATACATATCTTGGAATAACTTTTTCGTCTTCTGGTTTGTTTTTATGTGCCGCATCTGCGATGAAATCTAAAGCAATACAAGCTCTAGGGGCGGTCCTTCACACTCTCACAATTTCAAAAACTGATTCATGGTTCTGCCGAATTAAATTGTTACGATCAATAATACTATCAACTTTATTATACAGCTCTCCTGTGTGGGCTCTTAACTATGTAGATATGATCGAGTCTGTACAAATGCAATTCTTGAAAAGGTTATTGTGGCTACCAAGAAGAACACCATCTTATTTAATTAGAATTGAAACAGGTATGAAACACATAAAGTGCCAGGTAGTTCGACTTGCTCTACTCTTCTGGGCTCGTATCCTATCATTAGACAGTACTCGAATAACGCGTCAGTGCTACAATAGACTTTATACTCTGCAGTTGGTGCGCAAACCAAATGCTGCGTATAACTGGACAATTAGGATAAAAAATATTTTAATTGAGACTGGATTTCACTTAGTATGGCTAGCGCAAGATCCTGACTTAGTACATCAAAATATTGACCTTATTGTGGAGCGTATTAACGATCAGTCAATACAAAAGGACATGGCAAGAATTGAGAAGTCTTCATATCATAAATTCTTTAAATATTCTAAAAGTTACCCGGACATTTCTCCTTACCTAATGTTTCATCTTCCTATTCCATATTTGCGAATTTTTGCTCAAATAAGATTAAATTCAAACACACTTTCTGTAAATGGCATGAAATATAAATTTAGTGATGTTGATATGTGTAAACTTTGTGGATGTGATGTAGATGATATTTATCATTCAATTGTAAAGTGCAGTGGCTTAGTTACACACAGAGAAATTTTTTTGGGTATCTATAATTTACATTCTCTAGACCGAAAAGGTTTTGCTTCATTCCTCAGCTATCAATCGATTGACTGTGTATGTAATTTCATTAAATTTTGTCAAAAAATGTTAAAAATTAAGTGTACATTATAATACTTATTAATTACTTATGTGTATCATGGGCAATGCAGTACACAAAGGTTTAATGTAGAGAACCTTATGCTGACACGATAACGTTGAAAGTCATTTAAGTCAGAAACTATTTACTTGCAAATACTAAGGCTTACAATTCCATTATATTTACTGACGAGGACGTAATTCAAGCAGCTTCACAAATTAAGACCAAGGGATACGAAGGAAACGCGACAATCAGCTCCTACATATTTTTTATGTATATAACCAGTTTAGCACCACATTTAGCTGCCATATTCACAAAACTACTACAAAAGGGGGAATTCCCAAGTTCATTTAAATGTGCTACAATAACACCTATCTATAAGAAAAGTGGAAGCAGATTAGACGCCAAAAACTACCGTCCAATATCATCGCTACTGTTTATGTGTAAACTATATGAAAAACTCATCCAAAAAACATTACTTCAAAATACAAGTAGCAACCTCAGTGACTCCCAGCACGGCTTTCGTAGGTATCGCTCTTGCCATTCAGCAGTTCACATAGCCACTCAGGATTTTTATGATCAAATAGATAAGAGTAAAGGAAATGTGGTGGCAGTTTTCATAGACCTTAAAAAGGCATTTGACACCGTACCACATGTAGCGCTGTTAAATAAACTCCAAACACAATATAACATACATAGTGACTTATTACGGCTTTTATGTAGCTATCTTATGAATAGAAAAATGAAAATCAGAGTCCAAAATACAATATCAGAAGCGTATTCATTTTTTTGTGGAGTTCCGCAGGGTACTATACTAGGGCCCCTCTTATTTATATTATATATAAATGACATATGTAATATTCCCTTATTAGCATCAGTATGTACGTGCATTCTTTACGCAGATGATATTGTCATATACGTTGACAACAAAGACCCGCAGACAGCAATTCAACAGCTTCAGGAAGCTCTAGAAAGCATAGATAACTGGTGTAGTAAAAACGGTCTACAAATAAACTATGAAAAGACTAAGTTTATGGTACTGCATAAAAGCAAAGACCACTCCGTCCCTGCAGAACTAACTATGTCATGTAACGGGCATAATATTGAACGAGTAAATTCATTTAAATACTTAGGGGTTATCATAGATTCTAATCTTAACTTTACGGAACATTGTGACTATGTACATAAAAAACTAACTAAAGCAATAGTTCTATTATATAAACTTAAACCTTATGTAAATTTTGACCTATTTAAGTTGCTTGTGCACTCACATTTGTATTCTAATATAGACTACTGTTTGACTACTTGGGCTGGTGTTAATACTGTTGAACTGAATAAAATGCAGAGTAAAATAGATAAAATTTTGTACTCTGCATTCTACAAGCTAAGCAAAAGAGAGGGTAGAATTAGATACAACTCCAGTCACCGTGGTCGTTTCAACATAAATAACGAAATGAAAAATTACCTACATGAAAAGTTTAATACACTAACTATAGCTGAGCGCATAACTTACTACTCAATGAAACAACTACGGCCGTATCTTAAGTTTGGTTCCCAGTGCAGTAAATATAATACTACTTTTGTATACGATAAAAATACTGTGAACAAGAAGCACCCTAATACTTACAAAATACCTATACATAAATCAACAACCTATAAACGTTCTGTTAAGTATAGATTTATTAATATATGGAATACGCTACCGCCTGAACTTCGTGATATTGATAACGTATTATTCCATTCGCAGTTACCTGAGTATATACTACAACAAAGACAAAACATAATATAGCAAAGTATTAATACACATACTCTTGTTACAATAATTTTAAAGTGTTTAGGATACAGAATATATTATGTATATTATCATACCCTTACTATTACTTATTTTTACCTTTTAAATAATAATTATTATTTCCTTCTTTATCTATAGCTTGTTGTCCGTTACTGTAAACCATTGATTTAATTCGATGTATAACCTGACAGCTGAATAAAGTTAAATCAAATCAAATCAAATCAAATACAGGAATGTAAACCAAATATTTGTTGGCCTTAATATTAAACATGAATTATTCCAGGTAACTTAAACACCCGATTGTTTAATGTCCTAGATATCGTCAAAATTATATCGTCTACATTAAACCTCTCACATGCAGTAAAATAACATGGGCTAAGGACTCCTTTGCAATCAAGTGTAACTTTTCAAAAAGCTAAAAATTTGTATACAAACAAGTTGAGGTCACCACAATTAATTAACCCAAACTTATATGTCACTGTAATCTTGCGTGATCAGCTAAAGTTTAAAACTACCTCCCTACTTAAGTGGGTAGAATTTTGATTTTGAAGGCAAGACTAAGAACCTACAGACACCTCATAGTATCAAACAAGATTAGCTATACTACTTACGCTCGAGATACGTCTTTCTTCCCAAAATTGCTGGCTAACTACCACTTATAAATCAACCCGGCAAAATTGGAAATCTGTATCCAAATTCCAAATACTCTAAAAAATACAGATGCTACTTTCTGGAAACGTTTTATTTACTTCACGATTTGATGAGCACCTGACCTGACTGTCCAGCATATTGTAACTCATACATTTTGTTTTGTCTCATCTCATACATTTAAAAAAGAGCAAGACTTTTAACTGTACTGTTAGCAGTAATTTCCTCAAAAGCACAGTAAAATACAGTTTTTAAAAATATTTAATTTTATGAGTTATTAGTAACATACAATTTTCAGTTTGATTTTAATCTTTACTAACAATAAAAAGGAAAGATTATCGAGGTTGAGTTTTGCTTTATTAACATGTCAAAATCTTTCAATAATTAAACCGAGCTGCATTTCACTATATTCTACTACATGCGCACTTAATTCATTCTCATTTTGAAATCTTGTTGAACTGGGTCCAGAAAAACTCGTGGGTTTCCCATCCTCTTGTCCCCACCCATCAAGTCCAAATAAATTACACTTGGTAGGCGGTGACATCAAATGGATAAACCCTCTCAGGGCCCAGCTCAACACAATTTGACAATACAGTATATGTAGGACACTAGCGGGAGGAGGGGGGGGGAGTATCATTGTTGGGCTTGGGGTCAGGACTGGTGAGGGGATCAGCAGTGCAAGTACGGACTTGGCCTAACGGTAACGTCACCGTATCTAATCTGTCACTGAGGGTAATTCGTAATGCGATTTTCTCGGGTTTCTTCAACTTGTGAAACAAAGACGGAGCACAAATATTAGTAGGTAGGTACACTACATATGTCTCCCTAATCTCCGATTCGTCTAGCTCCTCTCCTCTGTATCTTCCTTTCTTATCCTCTCGCCTCTCACTCCTCTCCACAAGGAATGTTATGGACTACGAATGCCAATAGAGATTTCATGTAGGTATGAAAGAAAAAGAATGGGATGACAACGTATATTGGTATAGGTTGTAGGCTGAAGGCTGTAGGTAGGTTGGTAGGTATTTTGGATAATAGCTCAGATCCTCAAGTCAAAGCCGTTCCCGTTGCGGATGTTGCGGGAGCGTGTTCGGATAATATATTCTATGTAGCCTCCGTAGTGGAGTAGTCGCTCCGTATTATATAGACAGATTATGCAGAGCGAGAGACAAACAAAGGAGATTCTGCAAAGCAACCACTTAAAAATAAAAGATAGTAATGCTAAAATAAAGATCAAATACATTTATTGTTTCAAGTCCAATACTCAAACATGTAGTTAGACGTTCGTTCGAGATGTACTTGTCTCGTCGTCTTGAGACTATTTTTTCTATTTTTAGTTTCGTAGCTCAAGTACACACACGGCTACGGCTCCTGAGCTCACCGTAGACCGTAGATTGGAGACCCGAGACCGCACCGGCACCGGCACCGGCACCGTCAACCGTCCCATCTCATCCTCATCTCATCTCACAATTCTCATTTGGAGTAACATGACCTGGCTTCCAGATGTGCGTGCACTACTTACTTTTACTCCCAACTCAGCCGACTCCGACTCCCAACTGGAATTACATAAATTAGCTACATTCTCTCTCCTATGAAACCTCAGAGACTCCCAAAGGTCTTCTCCGGCTCTGTCACCTGCAATCTCTTTCGCCCTCTCCATCCTCCTTTCCTATCTAATTCAATCCAGTCGCGCACACACACAGCCGCATCTCTCATTGTCCCATGCTCCTACAGGAAACACGGGCAGAGAGCGAGAGAGACGGGAATGCATTCCATTGAGTGCATTGTAGTTATGTGTAGTCCAAACAAGTCTCCGAGAACAAGAATCAATTGTCTATCTCGCAACTACGCTTTTCAAGCTCATTAAGGCGAAAAGGGAATTGGGACGAAGAGGAAGGAGAAAAAGATAGAAAAATATCCCAATCGCAATCGTCAGATTCGCTTCTGTAGGAAGGGAAAACAAAATAAGAGTTAATCGGGAGGAATGTGATAGAGAAAATAAAATAAGAAGGAGGAAAGGAAAATACAGTAGAAGGGGCAGAAGGGTGGGGATTGTTGCTAATAACAACGTCAGAGTCTGTAGTCCGTAGAGTGAGAAGACGGAGGCAATTAAGCCCGTTCGAAAATACCTTGGCAATTAGTTTACAATCATCGTATAGAGTAAAGTGGGGAGAACTGGAGAGAGTGGCGTAACTACTTGGGTAGTATGTAGCTAATGGGAAATGCGGGACTTGGGATTCCGATTCCAATCCAACCAATGCAATGTGCCCATCCGATAAATTCATTCACTCATCATCCATACTCATTCCTACCTTTCAGACCTTTCAAACTTTTCTCATGATCTCTCTCGTGTTGACACAAGTCTTGTCGTCGTCTGAGTAGCGCGACATTAAGACGGAGGCCACAACCGCAACCACACTCACGACGAGTAAAACTACTGTCTAAATATCTCAAGTATTCTCGTTGAAATGTAGTCGAAATATTTCGTTTCGTTTCCCTCTCCCTCATGCAAGTGTCAGCGGAGTCGTATGTACTCAGGATGAAGTGCGTCAGGCGGAGAAACTTGTGATGCATGTACATGTACATGGAGGTATACTCATTGTTTGCTAATCGGAAGCCAGATTAGAGGCGCAGAGGTTATCAATACGCGAGAAACCAGAGTCAGACCAGGAACAACAAGGGCTACAGATATACTACGTGTCTATCTATCTCCTCCACGACGGAACAGACCAGTGACCAGGGCCGGACGCAGGAATTGTTTTTAGGCAGCAATTTGTTTTCATGCAAAAACCACCTTTTTGATTATAATCAAGGTTTTCTTTGGTAAAGCAAAATGTTGTATTTAAATGTTTTAGAAAAGTGCAAAATGTTCCTTTTACTTGACTCAGAAAAGTGCTCAATGTTCTATTTACATGTTTTGAGAAAAGCCCAAAATGTTCTATTTACATGTTTTTGAAAAATGTTCTATTTACATGTTTTGAGAAACGTGGAAAATGTTTTATTTCCATGTTTTTGAAATGTGCAAAAACATTTATTTGCATGTTTTTAAAAAGTCTCAATATTCTTTTTACATATTTTTAAAACTGCAAAATGTTCCATCTACATGTTTTTTGAAAATTTAAGCAGGGCTGCCTGCGCTGGCCGCATTATCTGGCCCTGGCCCTGGAATGGAACAGACACAAGTCCACTGATTGTATAAACAAATCATAGCAGACTTTTTTACAAGAGCAACAACAAAGACAGAGAAGAAGAAGAAGAAGGAGAAGGAGAAGAAAGGGAAAAGTATGAGATTTTATTCTGTCGAGATTTCGTGGGAAAGATGCGGAGGGACAGGGAGAGGACAGGGGAGAGTACCCGGATAGATAGGCACTGAGAGAGAAGATGGATGTAGACCATGAATTATTGACGGCATGATGAAGACGAGAGACAGTTGTTGTGAGTTGGAGTTGGTTGACGGGGTGGGGTGGGGAGGGGGGGGGGGAGAAGGAGATACTGCGACTCCGGCTTCTCTTCGGATTTCGGCTCTGGTGCTCGCTCCTCGTTGTCTGCGAAGGGTTGAAGTTGAAAGTGTTGGTGTTGGTGGAAATGAGTGAATTAGTTAGGGAGGAGATGGAGATGGGAGGAAAGTAAAAAGTAAAGTAACTCAAGACAATATGTTGGAGGAAGCCAGCTGGAGTTCATTCGACAAGTAAATATTTAGAATATCCACGATACTGTCCTAAACTGGCTTCCACGTCACAGCCTCTATTTATCCCGTCCATTATGCTCCCTAGTTGAGTGCTCCCTGCTCAGCGGAGTCTTCTCCGTCTCCTCAAACATGTATGGCTCTAATTATACCTACACACTGGAATATCTTTATCACCTCCCCACCTCCGCCTCCCACCACCACCACCACCTCCACCCTCACCACCGCCACTATCAGCTCCGTTCCGTATGCACCTCCGACTGGAGTGGAGTGAATGGGTCCTAAATGTTTAAGCTCCCTTTCTACATTCTAATCGCATTTATCCACATGGACAATGTAAAATCCTCTGCTTTTCACTCCGAGTCTGCCCCTCCGCCGCCGCCGCCGCCGCCGCCGCCCGGCCTCCTATCTCCCGCATTTCCTATTTCGTATTTCTGTCTGTCCTTCTCTCCTCTGCTCCATTAGAATTGGAAAACCAAACCCAACGGAACTGAAGGGTATATGAGAGAGGAGATACATGATACATAAAATTAGATATCTGTTTATACGCCGGTATGTAGGGATGTACGGCTGTGCTGTGCTGGTTCTGGTTCTGGTTCTGGTTCTGGATTCTGGATGCTTTGGGTTGGGTTCGAGTCTTGGAGTCGTTGTCGTTGACGTTCGAGATGAGAAAAATGTAAATCCTTCCGCTCGCTCTTTTATAGCTCTGTTTCAGTGGATGTGGATGTGGATGTGGATGTGTGGCTGCGTATAGATACTCAACGGCTATGACGCAAAACATCACTAGTCACTTGGTTCGTGTTCAATGTGCGTCCCACTTTAGACAAGACAAGGCGAAGGATATGGCACGGCTCGGCAAAAACCTAGGTTAGTATGTAAGGTAACTAACCAAATACTTATGTATAATTATATACCTCCCAACTCCACACACACACACACAAACACAAACTATCTCTGTTGTGCAGATGAAGACAAAAAAAAACACTACACTTGACTCCGACTCTCGACGTTCTCCCGATGCCCGATACTCTATGCATTTCCAGTCACCTACGTGCATCTACAAATCTACACACACAGAGTATAATGTACTTGTCTGCAGACTCTACAGATAAAAGTACCTGCCTCCACTCCGACTACGTTTATTTTCTCTTCCCATTTTCATAATTCCAATTGACACGTGCCTTCAGCCATACATACGGCGTACGAATCGGATCGGAGGACGGGACGGAGACGGAGACGGAGACGGAGACGGAGACGGAGACGGGACACCCATTTCCCTTCCTCTCCAGTCTCAGTCTCATCCTCATTTCCCCGTTTCTATCCCCATATTTTTTCATTTTCCCAGAGAGAGAGCTTTGACTTTTTTTTTATCTAATCGCAGACTCTTAACCTACGTCCCTCCCCTCCTCCCCTCCTTCCCTCCCTCATGACTCTCTCCTCTGTCTGTCTGTCTCACAATGAGTGAGCTGTATTACATTTCACGGAAATTAAATCTTTCAAAGTTAAAACTTAAAAGCTGAACATGAACTCGTTTAATGTTTTTTTCTCAGCGCGTCTCATATGCTGTAAGTACTGTGAGGAGGGAGTGGAAGGTGAATGTTTAATGTCAATGTAGAATTGAGAATGTGGAAAAAACGGGAGGCCTCTCGTCGTCTCCATTCCCATTCCCGTAAAGCCATTGCCCACCTACACACTTCCGACGACGACACCTCGCATTGTCTCTACGGGCTGAGGGAAAACAATGACTGGGACCTGAAGTGAAGGCGAAGTGTAGGAGGGAAGCATTTATCTTGGCGTAATATTATTTATTGGAAGGAAGCAATTCAAAGAATGTTCAGGAGCATATACAATCATTGGAGATGGGAGCTCATAGCGTCTACTACGTACAACATATCGTCAGGTAAGAACCAAAATGACCCATATCCATTTGTAGCTAAAAACAATATCCACTATCTACAAAGATATTGATACATGTCTTAAAAGCGTTTAAATAGAATATTGAGCACTTTTCAAAACTATGTAAATTGAACATTTTACAATTTTCAAAACTATATGTAAATTGAACATTTTAAACTTTTGAAGAACAGGTAAATAGAACCTTTTGAACCTTTTGAAAAATGTGTAAATAGACCATTTTACACTTTTCAAAACTATGTAAATTGAACATTTTACACTTTTGAAGAACAGGTAAATAGAACACTTTGAACGTTTGAAAAATGTGTAAATAGACCATTTTACACTTTTCAAAACTATGTAAATTGAACATTTTACACTTTTCAAAACTATGTAAATTGAACATTTTACACTTTTGAAGAACAGGTAAATAGAACATTTTGAACGTTTGAAAAATGTGTAAATAGACCATTTTACACTTTTCAAAACTATGTAAATTGAACATTTTACACTTTTCAAAAACATGTAAATAGAATATTTTGCACCTTTTCAAAAACATGGAATTAGAACAGTTTGCACCTTTTCAAAAACATGTAAATAGAACATTTTGCACCTTTTCAAAAACATGTAAATAGAATATTTTGCACCTTTTCAAAAACATGTAAATAGAACATTTTGCACCTTTTCAAAAACATGTAAATAGAATATTTTGCACCTTTTCAAAAACATGTAAATAGAATATTTTGCACCTTTTCAAAAACAAGTAAATAGAATATTTTGCACCTTTTCAAAAACATGTAAATTGAACATTTTACACTTTTGAAGAACAGGTAAATAGAACATTTTGAACGTTTCAAAAACTCTTAATTAACATTTTACGCATGTTTTTCATTTTGTTTTTATGACATAGCTCATTTTGATTCGAGCTTAAATTGGATATGGGTCATTTTGGTTCTTCACTCACGATATCCACTTCCACTCCGACTCCGAACATGAGCATAGCAACTCCAGCGGAATGAATTTCGGAAATAGAAGGGAAGATGCAGAGCAGAGCAGAGCGGTGTGTGTAAGTTAGAAGTACAAGTAAATATGAGGAACACACACACACATAAAAATACGAGCACTTTTATGAGGAAACACGCACCCACTATTTCATTCAATTTACGTCCTAACGATAAGTCATTGCAATCTATCAGAATCCTTAGAGTTCCGTGGGAACTTGGTTCATATGTATACCTACGTAGAATGAGCGAGACAATGAGGATGGAGTGGGCGCTGGGAAAAAATAGTAAAGTATGCACCAGCCCCTGTTATTTATGTGGTGTTCCCTTTGTATGTCAAGTATTCTACAATCGTTATTTTATTGATAATTACAAATCGGAAGACAGACTACAGGGACGCGTAACGGCTCCTTTACTCCTCCGCCTCGGAGCGTACACAGTCATATTTTAAGCTCTGTCTCACCACTGAGCGCGGTTCCAACTCAAAGATGTAAAGAAATGTTTATATGTACGCCAAGTTAATGTGATGCAATGGGATGTGATGTGTGATGTGTGGTTTGGTATTTTAAGGTTCTTGGGGTCCTGGTTCTGGTTCTGGTCTTGGGGATATCGTAAGGCATAGATATCCTGAGTGAAGAACCAAAATGACCCATATCCAATTTAAGCTACAATCAAAATGTGCTAAATGTCATATAAATCAAAATGAGAAATATACATATAGTGTTAATTAGGAGTTTTTGAAAAGTGTCAAATGTTCTATTTACATGTTTTCTGAAAAGTGTAAAATGTTCTATTCACATAGTTTTGAAAGTTGTAAATTGTTCTATCTGCATGTTTTCGAAAAGTGTAAAATGTTCTATTTGCACGTTTTCGAAAAGTGTAAAATGTTCTATTCACATAGTTTTGAAAGTTGTAAATTGTTCTATTTGCATGTTTTTTAAAAAGTGTAAATTGTTCTATTTGCATGTTTTCTCAAAAGTGTAAAATAATCTATCTGCATGTTTTCGAAAAGTGTAAATTGTTCTATTTGCATGTTTTTTGAAAAGTGTAAAATGTTCTATAATTAAATGCTTTCAAAATGGTGATATTTGAATATTTGTGCAGATAGTGGATTTTATTTTTAGCTACAAATGGATATGGGTCTTTTGGTTCTTCAACAACGATATATTGGATATTATTATGGGGATGAGGCAACTATGAGGTAATAATGGTAAAATGGAATGGAGACGCCACATACTTAAGTTTAGTATTGCGCTAATAGCATTAGCTCTCCTTCTACACATTACCGCAACACCAAGATGGAGCTAAAATATTCCCGACGACCAGCCACTAACGCTTAACGAGCTTGTGATTAATTATTGTATGGGCTGGAAAACATGTTCCGACGACAGTTAAGAAACTATTTATAATATTCTGCATTCATGTGATTCCCTATATCCATATCTCCAACCTTCCATTTCCCATATCTACCTGCCCACAAACAAACACACACACACACACTCTCCGCTAGTATTACACAGACTTGGCCCAGGACTTTGTCCTCCACTACGTGTATCTCTTTCCCCTATCCTATCAACTATGCGTACGTCTCCGGCTCCGGCTCCGTCTATGAGCTACACACAGGCACAGGCTTCTTCTTCTCGTCTTCGTCTTCTTCTTTGTGCGTCAAGTGCACCTCAACCAAAAGGACGAGACGAAGCACAGAGAAAAAAATTACCAAAGTTTAAACTTGCATAACTGTGGGCTGCAAATATAGTATCATATTATATTACCATCTCCATGAATACTTAATAATGATGCTAAGCACCGCCGTACATATCCTGTATTCCCATTTATTTCCTATGCGCCTATGATTCCTCTGGACTCCCAATAATCATGAGTGGGCCTACGCAGGGCCGGACGAAGAAATTGCTTTTGGGCAGCAATTTGTTTTCATACAAAAACCACGATTTTGAGTTTATTGATGGTTTTCTTTGGTAAAGCAAAATGTTGTATGTGCATGTTTTAGAAAAGTGCAAAATGTTCGTTTTACTTGATACAGAAAAGTGTAAAATGTTTTATTTACATTTTTTTGAAAAGTGCAAAATGTTCTTTTTACTTGATTCAGAAGAGTGGAAAATTTTCTATTTACATGTTTTGAGAAAAGTGGAAAATGTTTTATTTCCATGTTTTTCAAATGTACGAAAAAATGTATTTTGCATGTTTTTGAAAAGTCTCAATATTCTTTTTACATGTTTTTGAGAAGTGTAAAATGTTCTATTTACATGTTTTGAGAAAAGTGGAAAATGTTTTATTTCCATGTTTTTGAAATGTACAAAAAAATTTATTTTGCATGTTTTTGAAAAGTCTCAATATTCTTTTTACATGTTTTTGAGAAGTGTAAAATGTTCTATTTACATGTTTTGAGAAAAGTGGAAAATGTTTTATTTCCATGTTTTTGAAATGTACAAAAAAATGTATTTGCATGTTTTTGAAAAGTCTCAATATTCTTTTTACATATTTTTGAAAAGTGGAAAATGTTCCATTTACACATTTTTTGAAAATTCAAGGAGCGGGGGCTGCCTGCGCTCGCCACATTATCCGGCCCTGGGCCTACGTAGCATCAGCAGTAGGAGCTCATTTGTGTAGTGCGGTGAAGTACAACTGGAAAGTAGTCCACACACATAATATATTTCCCGGGAACAAGAGGCAGTACAATATCAATTATTTATTTTCATAATCTCTCGGTGGAATGTCGACTGTCGACTTGAGACTCACGATTAGAAAGGAGACATGGAAAGTCATATAGACTCCATAAGTCGAGCTGAGAATACAAATGGACGTGGAATACGAGTGAGAATGAGAAATCGTGTCTGAGGGAACTCCACTGTGTAGGTTTTCATAAATATTATTCTCTAATAACTTTACTGCTCGCTCTCGCCTGGCTATATTCTATATTACACTCTCCGTCGCACTTTGGCAATTTTATTCCATTGAGCGAGCAGCAGATGAGCGCGTCTCCACCATAAAGTCAGCCGCCCCTTTGAATAATCCAAGAAAGTTAGTAGTTGAGAAACTACTTGTTTTCTCAATGGAATTATCAAGTAAGGCACTCGCTCACTCCGCCATGTACTCATACACTCGTCTAAATGGACTCCTATACACTGATGAATGGATCCCAGAGCATTGAGACGAGCGTGGACTTGAGGGGAAAACACTTTGGACCCGAGTCACTTGAGTGAAGAGACTGATTAGTCACAATGTGTTTAAATAAGTGCAGATCCACGTAAGACGTAAGTTTGGGGAAGACGCGGAAAAGAAAGAAAGCTCTTCTCTTTTCCTATCTTCAATCTACGACTACTATAACAACCAGCTTTGGATTTGGATTTGGATTGGGAACATAAGCCTCACGTCCCCACCACCACCACCCAACGACAGCGACAACGACAACGACCACCACGACCCAGCCAGTCCATTAAAAGTAATTATTGTAATTTCCTCATCTTAATCCCACAGAGCCAAAAGTCTCTAAAAAACCAAACGAAAACGACCAAGAAAAAAATACGTATAATATGTATTATCAGTAATATCAGTTTCGTGGAGCATTCTATATATACACTATGTGGCTAACGATAAGACGATAAGTGAGTGAGAGTCTATCAGGGCCAAATAATGTGGCCAGCGCACGCAGCCCCCGCTGCCTGAATTTTCTCAAAACATTTTGGACTTTTCAAAAATACTTAAATAGAACATTTTGACTGTTCAAAAACATGCAAATAAACTTTTTTTGCACATTTCAAAAACATGGAAATAAAACATTTTGCACTTTTTTCAAAATTTGTAAATGGAACATTGAGCACTTTTCAAAAACATGTAAATACAACATTTTCACTGTTCAAAAACATGGAAATAAAACATTTTGCACTTTTCTCAAAACATGTAAATAGAACATTGAGCACTTTTCAAAATCAAGTAAAAAGAACATTTTGCTCTTTTCATAAACATGTAAATACGACATTTTGCACTTTTCAAAAATATACAAAAAAATAATATTTTGACTGTTCAAAAACATGCAAATAAATTTTTTTTGCACATTTCAAAAACATGGAAATAAAAAATTTTCCACTTTTCTCAAAAAATGTAAATAGAACATTGAGCACTTTTCAAAATCAAGTAAAAAGAACATTTTGCTCTTTTCATAAACATGTAAATAGAACATTTTACACTTTTCTAAATCAAGTAAAAAGAACATTTTGCACTTTTCTAAAACATGTAAATACAACATTTTGCTTTACCAAAGAAAACCATCAATAAAATCCGATCAAAATGGTGGTTTTTGCATGAAAACAAATTGCTGCCTAAAGCCAATTCCTTCGTCCGGCCCTGGAGTCTGGAGTCTATATATATGGTATTTGAATACTTAAACTTGTATGCGAGCTCAAACAAACTTTTCCCTTCTTTTTCTTTTTTATTCTCTCATCTCCTCTCGCATTCCCTTCTTCATTCCCCCCTTTTTAATGGAAATGGTGTGTGCGCTAATAAATGGGAGAGTGAGGAGTGCGGAGTGTTCAATAAAAGCAGTAGAGAATTCCTAGCAAATGATAAGGACTCGCGACTCTGTTTGTTTTATATTATGCGTACAGATATTTGAGTGGCGTGTGAGTGTCATGTTTAGTCGAGAAATGAGTAGACATTATTTATATAGACGTGTAATTACAGAGGTCAAAGCATTCCAAGCCATCTTTTACACTGTACTATAAGATGCTAATGGTAATTTAACCGTGGCACCCGCGAAGAATGACGATGACTCTTCTCCTTAATTCATCAACTTCCTCAATGTACACAATTTTACTCACAATTTTCCCCGTCCCCTTTAAGTTTTAAGGTGCGGACAATCTTCCGGTTCAGGGGTCGGGGTCGTAGCTTCCTCAAAATCCATGGGCATGGCCAAAAAGAAGACAAACATGAAATGGGGAAAGGAAAGAAGGCTCACAATCTCCAGTGGAATTCGAATTCGAATTTGGAGTCTAAATTGAAATCGATTCCATGTCCGGACTACAAAAGACAAATGAAATATCGGAAAAGTGTGTAAGAAAAGTGTGTGTGTGTGAGAGAGTTCCGTTTTTCCTTGCGTTCTGTTGCATCCATCTCACAAGGGAATGGTTTCACATGTTACCCGCCAAATTCAAAACCTGTCATTCAGAAAAATCAGGCTAGCTCTAAATATCACAGATCCAAAGTAACTCGACCGTATTTTGCGTTTTTCGGTCACAGTGGCCCGCCAAAGTTTAAAAAATTCAAATTTTGAATTTTTGGCACCCTGTAGCTTCTACATTTCTCATCCGATTTTGACAAAATTTGTTTTTTTCTGATCCTTAGACCATTTTCTAAAAAGTAATTTCAGGATTTTTCAAACTTCGAAAATTTTCATTTTTTTTTAAAAAATCGACCTAAAAAAGCGGGCCTCAAAAGTATTGGTTTCTTGATTTTTTTTCAAAAAAATGAAAATTTTCGAATTTTGAAAAATCCTGAAATTAATTTTTAGAAAATGGTCTATGGATCAGAAAAAAACAAATTTCGTCAAAATCGGATGAGAAATGTAGAAGCTACAGGGTGCCAAAAAATCAAAATTTGAATTTTTTTAAACTTTGGCGGGCCACTGTGACCGAAAAACGCAAAATGCGGTCGAGTTACTTTGGATCTGTGCTATTTAGAGCTAGCCTGATTTTTCTGAATGGCAGGTTTTGAATTTGGCGGGTAACATGTGAAACCATTCTCTTGTCAGAGGATGGGGGCTGCACTGCACTGTGTGCTGCATAATATCCTCTTCCATCTTCATCGCCGTCATCCTCTTCACAAGTTTCCCCTGACAACAACAAGAAGAAGAAGAAGAAGAAGAAGTAATTTAAGTGAACAGGCATCATTTCCTGTCTGTCTCTTGCACAAGACTTTCCCAGTCCCCCCCCTCCACCTTCCATCCAATTGGCCCGATGAAATGTCACATGAAACACATTATTGAAATTGCAATCACTTTCCTTTGTCCTTCTCCTTCTATGTGTAGTACTGTAGTTCTTCTCATAGTTTACTATGTCCTACAACTTCTCCAGTATCTGTCTCGTCTCGTCTCGTCTCCAGTACTTTCTCGGATATTTCTTCACACATCCCACACTTTGTCTCCACTCATCCGACGGCAGGGGAGCAACCAAAATCATTCTTCTGATGACTCTTGAATTTGAAGGAAGGAGATGAAGTCGAATCGGACGGAGATATATTTTGGACAGCATAATATGGCGTGTGGTATAGGCAAGGACCTAGGGCTGCGAGAATTGAGTGGAAAGTCCAGACCTCCAGACATAATTGAGCGTGTGTGTGTTTGCGTGAAGAAATAAAGTTAAGTATAATAAAAAAAGGGTGAGAGGGAAGGAGGCTGGAGATATGGAGACTGGAAGTACGTGTGATGTACGTGTAAGTTTTTGAAAGATGTATTGGCGCTATTTTATTATGAAGAGACAGACAGATGATAAATACATGAAGATACGGGAAGTATGTACATTGTCCGTCCATTCGAATTGGTGCTGGAGTTGGTGCTGGAAGCGGAGTTGATCTTGACAGGGCCGGACAATAAGGAACTGTTTTTAGGCAGCAATTTGTTTCCGTACAAAAACCACCATTTTGATCGGATTTTATTGATGGTTTTCTTTGGTAAGGCAAAATGTTGTATTTACATGTTTTAGAAAAGTGCAAAATGTTGTATTTACATGTTTTAGAAAAGTGCAAAATGTTCTATTTACATGTTTTTAGAAAAGTGCAAAATGTTCTATTTACATGTTTTGAGAAAAGTGGGAAATGTTTTATTTCCATGTTTTTGAAATGTGCAAAACGTTCTATTTACATGTTTTAGAAAAGTGCAAAATGTTCTATTTACATGTTTTAGAAAAGTGCAAAATGTTCTATTTACATGTTTTAGAAAAGTGCAAAATGTTCTATTTACATGTTTTGAGAAAAGTGGGAAATGTTTTATTTCCATATGTTTTTGAAATGTGCAAAAAGTTTTATTTGCATGTTTTTGAAAAGTCTCAATACTCTTTTTACATATTTGTGAAAAGTGCAAGATGTTCCATTTACATGTTTTGAGAAAATTCAGGGAGCGGGGGCTACCGGCGCTATGGCTGCTTTATCCGCTTCTGGATCTTGATTCCGTTGAAGGACTCGGCGGAAGATTAACATTGGATTGAATAGATCAAAACCTCTTTTCATTCCCCGTAATTTTCTTTTCTTTGCCCCGCGTGCACTCCATTGACTCCATACGAGAGGAGGGAGTCGCATGCATTATGTATGTAGGAGAGAGGGGAGAGGGAAGACTCGGTCCAGATATTCCAGACCCAGAGACACTTAAGGAGACACTCGGAGACGGACTACGTGGAGGGGGAGGGGAGAGGAGATGTGCCTGGCAGAGGACAGGGAGAGGAGCGGAGTTGGGAGGAGAGGATGGGATGGTGACGTGAGATGAGAGAGTCGAGGACGGGATGGGAGAAGATGCTGCTGCTGCTGCTGGGAAGATGCTGTGAGGAAGGAAGGAGATGCCGGAGTAAAAAGGAGTAAAACTCCTGCGGATGCGAATGATGCGATGAATGCGATGGATGCCATGAATGACTACAGCCAAGTAAGTGGAACTCATAACTGGTGTGAAAATCTCGTGTAGTCTGGCCAACTTACGTTCGTCTCAGCTCCGTGCATGATTGAATTTAAGGTGCCTATATAATTCCCGGCGACTTTTACTACTCCCAGCCAACCAGCCTACCAACTCCGTCTATATATCCCGGCCTTCCATATCCATCTACACATGTCTCTACTCTGTATCATCACACACACACTGCCCTCCCTCCCCAACATCCACTTCAAACTTACTTTGATTCCCTTCCTTAACTCACTTAGCTCCCTCCCACTCCACAATGGAACATTGTCTGAGGGCTCCCCCAGTCTCCTCCCGGAGCAAATAAATCCACACTCACCATTACCTACCGAACGCCACTGAGAGGCTTAGGATTAGCGGGAGAGGAGAGGAGGGAAGGAGCCGGGCCGCATGTTGTTTATGTGGAGGAAGGGAAGTTGGAGGACGGAGACAGACGGAGAGTCACGTCACACTAAACACAGAGGCAGGGAGACACGCACCAGAAAAAATAACTCAAGAGCTTAACCGTCCTCAATGGATGCAGTGCACATCTCTTATCTGGGTTAGACCTCTCCGCCACACACACACACACAAGCACAATACGTGTAAATATAATGAGGCTCGGAGACAGGATGACGCTCTACAGGAGACTCCGGCGGAGAGATTTACTGGGGGAACGTGTTGGTCAAAGTGGCGGAGAAGGTTTTATCCGAATCCAAATCCGGGAAAGTGCTAAGTTATGTGGAGCTGTCTATTGCCCCACGTATCAAAGGATGAGCCAGCTCAACTAGAAAATGGATCGCGGAGTAACCAACCATATGCACGGTAGTGTAATGGAACCACCCGGACCCGGACACGGACACGGACACGGATGCGGATGCGGATGCAAAGTACATGATATGAAAGTGGTATTGGTATTGGGACCGGTACCGGTACCGGTACCGGTACCGGTATGCTGGATGAATCATGGACATACGTAAGGAGAGGCGACATGGATGGTTTTCATTTGATAGTGGCTAAGTAATGGGCTAACCTGTTGAACGAGCGGAATGAGAGTTTTCTCGATGCTCCGCGTCCGAATGCTCGGGAAGCTTGGGCTGGGGCCCAGTCGTCCATTGTCCTCCGGGTGATGGTCACTGGGGCTGGTGTTGGTGGTGGTGGTGGGGGGGACGTGCCCCCCACTCCCCGCACAAGTCTCGTCCGTCTCCTCGGACAGGGAGCCGGGTGAGAAGGCTGAGGCCATATTCATCTCTGTACCCCGCACCTTTTTTCTCTACCCACAACAAACAAACAAACAAACAAACAAACGAAGAAACACACTCACACTTTTTACTCGAGCCTCAACTCACACTTCAAGTCTCGCACTACTTTCGCTCACTGTCTCAGGAATCCCGTCTTGAGTAATGGGAGTGACATCCATCACCCGAACCCGAGCCGAGCTGGGCACTCAGAATTATTAGTTCGCAGATACAGAATCCAGACCACGTCCGGGATTTCCTATTCCAATAATTCCAATTGCACTCTTCTTCATAATATATTCCTACAGAGTCCATTTATTACTATCTCGTCTGGAGCTCGCTATAGAGTATAGACGTCCTTGTGAGCGGGCCCATGGCCATATAGCACCACAGCACGGCATAGCATCATCATCTCCATATAACTGTAAACACTCGAGTCTCTCACTCCCTAACGTCTCCTTCCCTCGTGCCCACTTGATTCCGTGTGGGAAAGGCGGAGAGACTCTCTAATCGCATCCAGTCCACACATGTTTAATGTTCACTTTTATCACTCCACTAAAAACCATGAAAGTGAGTCGAGAATCCATAAAATCCATAATGATGACTCCAATTTGAATAAATGTGAATGGGACTGCCACACGGAGTGCTAATCAACAAGAAGGATTCTCAAAGTTGACTAAACGCTTCCGCGGAGAGTGTCTGTCAATTCCAATAATTCCATCTATGAATTTATGAGACTGATTATGAGGATCCCACTCACTCGCACTCCCCTCTCCAGGAGGTCCAGGCAGACTGCGGAGAGAGAGAGATTAGATTGACACAGAAACACACACTCGTCCGCCCGTCTCTCTCTCCATGGATGTCGTCGACGTCGAATGTCGAGTGGTTTCTTTTTTTTTTGTTTTTGTCTTTTTTTTTTGTCTTCTTTTTTTCTGTGTAGGCGTCTTCCTTTTACGTCACTTCACTGCACTTTAGCTCCTTCAGAAGAAATCTACTCTCAACTTGTATTTCTCGCCCTATCTATTTTCCTTAATATTCCATCAGACTCGTCTATCAACTATTTACGAACCCATTTCCCATCTCTCACACTCGGAAGACAGGACGGGAAGATGAGCAACTGGTTTCTATGAGTCCAACTCCTTTTCTATCTCCAGTCCATGTGGATCTGCCTGCGTATGACTCGCTATCTCACTTCTTCCCAACGAGAGGAATCGTAAAAATTCCTGTTCAATAATGTTTATAGGAAATTGGAGTAGTAGGCTCCACACTTGACACACAGAATTGACAAGAAGAACCGGAGACTCCGAGACCCTCAGCACACTACCACGTAATATTAGTAGGGACGGTTCCGGGAACTACATGTGATGAGGCTGGAACTGGAACTGGAACTGGAACTGGAACTGGAACTGGAGACGTGCTTCTGGATTGTGGGGCTGACTGCTCTAAGCCGGGCCCGGACTGTCTGTCTACCACAGACGGATACGCGGATTAGATAAGAACTCGAGCACTCATTCAGTTCACAATTGATTAGTTTATCCCTTGTTCTCTCTCCGGTCTCCTCGGTCCTGTACTGTACTGTCCTGGGAGGGAGGGAGGGAGGAGGGGAGGGGGAATAATTAAAGCGTCCCTCGATTTCTATCCTTCTCAATCTGTCCTCTTAATAATTCACACACAAGAGTGGATCTCCTTTGGACTGGTGAATTATTCGAATTCCGCCTTCAAAGTCCGTTGAAAAACAGTAAAAACAGAAACAAAACTGGAGTAAGTAGTAGAGGTGTGCGGCGGACCAAGTAGTAGAATTAATTGGAGGGGAATAATGACTGTTGTGTAATGGAGGTGTATTAATTCTCGAGTCACTTCACTCACTCCACGCCACTATACTTGAGGGTGGTTGTAATGATATTGGGACTTGAACCATTTCAGGGATTTGAATTCCAGATCCCGACCGCGATCCCGACGCACACGTCAATTTTGACACGCAAGCTGGATTTTAGCTTTCTTAATATCGCTCATTTAATCTCAGTTTCAAACACATAAAAAAACATGAGTTCCGTGTTCCACTCTCCAAATGTTTTCCTACTGCATGTGGGTAATTAGCATTGTTTTCTGAGCAGAGGACTTGAAGCCGAAGCCGATGCGGAAGCCGAAGCCGAAGCCGAAGCCGAAACCGAAGGAGGGGACTTGAGGACTGGGCTCCTTATTTCCTTGGCTTCTCCTTCCCCTGTCCCTTGTCTTGTTGTTGTAACCATTGTGAGTGAGTTGTGAAGAGGAAGACACAGGTGACTACTTTAATAATATTATTGTTCCGTAATTAAATGTGTGACACTTGGCAATAATTATTACTGCTCAGTCATGCATGAGCCTCATCATAAGGATGATGATGAGCGTGTGAGAGGCGGGTAGACGCGGAGCCCAAATAAGTTTGTCTCAACATTTCCCCGATCCGGGTTTCGATTCCGATTCCGGGCCAAGCAACTAAATCTCATGGGTAAAATACAAATACACACAAGTCTCATAATCATCTGTCATAATGAGGGAGCGATAAGTGCGATTGGGATTATTGGGCTACGAAATATTATATGGGTTCTATATAATCTCACAATTAGTTGGTATCCATCAAAAGTTTCCTATCTCTTGTTTATAGGCTTCCTACGGAATACGGAACTTGAGGAAAATAACCATAACCATATGACCATAATAATATTTCTGTCCGCGTGTGGACTGAGGAGTAGATAGTGGAAAGTGGAAGTTGAAGCCTTTATAGTGTGACTCACTCACTCACTCACTCACTCACGGAGAATTAGTAGACTAAAAGCTTTGCTATTCTTCAAAGTAAATTCCTCAGGCTTATTAATTATTCCAATTCCGCCATATAGAACGACCAGACCAATGACACTTTTTTTGGACCCAATATATTATGTAAATACGCGCTCATTAATATTATCCTCTTGTCACGTCACATATCACATCCTATCGCGAGCCACCACACACGAAGACGAAGCATTCATGAGCGAATCATATAACTGCCACTCCACAAATAAATTACTCCCACGTCGAGAGCCTTATTACTGTCTACTGTGTGAGCTCCGAAAAGTTTCTCAATTTCAATTCACTCTTTTGGAAAAATAATCACTCTCTGGCTCTCTTGTTCTTGTCTTCCACCGGTCCGTGTCCGTGTCCGTGTCCGTGCGGCGTCCGTTCCTCGATCTCCTCAAAATTACAAAAACAGGAAACAGCGGAAGAGACACTCGTAGACAAAAATTTCACTACCCTTTTTATTTTGAGTAATTTCTAATCTCACGCACTCATTTATTCCATCATCTTTCTTCAAAATCTCCGAAATTCTCCCAAGTATTTGTATAATAATTATTTCCACAAATTCACCACAAAATTCCAATGCAATTTTCCCCCGTGTTGTTTAACACTGCACTGCCCTCAAAACAATTTGTAAAAAATAAAACAATAGCACTCACTTTATACATACAGGGAAAATGACGGACAAAAAAATCTTGTTGTTATTGCTGACGGGGCAGAACGTAAAAGTCACTTTTGTATCTGTAGTCGGTAATAAAAGTGTATCTTTTGTGTCTATGACTGAGCGTGTGTCTTTGATTCGGCTCCACTCTGAAAACTGCAGTGTATGAAATGAAAAGTTGAAAATTGAGGAGAGAGGCCTGTATGTACGGTTTTTGTGAATTTGATTTTTGGTGGATGTGGTGGTTGTGTGGTGGGTGATCTTGATCCAGGTCCTGATTGTGTGGATGATGAATTGGACTTGGGAGTTACGGACGACGCTGCTCATGACTTTGTGTTGTGTGCATGGCTAGAGACCTGATGCATGGGTGGCTGACTGGAGAGAAAGATGAGAGGAGATTCGAGAGCGGAGAGGATAGGAAGAGAAGAAGAGAGAAGTGGAGCTTCGGTTGAAGATGTGCGGCGGTGGAAGTCAGAGGAGCCGACGACGAGAGACGCGATGCGATGAGGAGAGAAGACGAGAGGGACGAGAGGATGAAGATGAAGATGAGTCGTCCTCCCAACAGCAGCAAACATCTTCCAAACACCAGACAACTACACGAGTTCGGGAGCGACGGAGCTCCGCGTCTTGGTAGGTAGCCGCTTTTCCGAGTTTCGGAGGATCACTATATTCCAAACACTCACTCACACACACACACTTCCCCTTCCACTCCACACAGACTTTTCCATGCCAGGAAATGGGATGAGATCTTCTCTCACTAGTCAGCTGGGAAGATGGCTTGTAGCCCGAGGCCGAGAACGGAGGAAGTCAACACTTCAATGAGCCACACCGTTTGACCATATCCGCCACTCGTCATTATTTTTATTATCATTTCCCCATTCAAATCTTTCATCTCTAATCTCTATACCCTTTCTCATCCAACTGTCCGAGGATTAAGCCAGGCGGCCGAAGCATCACCAATGATTTTACTCTTTTTTATCTCTTCCCCAATCCGCAATCCGATCCACTCACTGTTCACGGGCACAGTGACTTTCTTTTCTCAGCTCTGTCAACTTATCAGATGTCAACTCACCCAGGGAACGAGGCAGAGGTACTCAAGGAAAGTGACCATCCCGTCCAAAATCCACGTTTGTCTGGGTCTGGGATTAAGGATTAGGGACAGAGCAGAACAGGGCCGGGCGAAGGAATTGCTTGTAGGCAGCAATTTGCTTCCATACAAAAACTACCATTTTGATTTTATTGATGATTTTATTTGGTAAAGCAAAATGTTGTATTTACATGTTTTAGAAAAGTGCAAAATGTACTTTTTACTTGATTCAGAAAAGTGCAAAATGTTCTATTTACATGTTTTTGAAAAGTGCAAAATGTTCTTTTTACTTGATTCAGAAAAGTGCAAAATGTTCTATTTACATGTTTTTGAAAAGTGCAAAATGTTCTTTTTACTTGATTCAGAAAAGTGCTCAATGTTCTATTTACATGTTTTAAGAAAAGTGGAAAATGTTTTATTTCCATGTTTTTAAAATGTACAAAAAAATGTAATTGCATGCTTTTGAAAAGTCTCAATATTCTTTTTACGTATTTTTAAAAAGTGCAAAATGTTCTATTTACAAATTTTTTGAAAATTCGAGCAGAAGATAGAGAAGGCAAAAGACATGAAGGTAAAAGTGATGGAATAATGCGAGTCCATCAGTCCCTCATTTGGATTTGTGATGGAAAGGGGAAAAATCCAATCAGGTTTTTTACAGGTGTGACTGAAACTGCTGTCTGACGCCCGGTCCTATAAAGCCTGAGGCCTACTGTATTGACAAATACTAAAACTAACCGTAGTAAGTGGGAATGACTGGATCCGGCAGAAGTATATGAAATAGATGAAAACGTAAAGTGCGAGGCGGTGTTTATCCGGGAAGGAAATAGCGTTGGACGTTCGATCTGGTTCTTGGTTTTGCTTTGTGGTTGCGTGGAGAGAGTCGAGCTGTCATAGTAATCCGGATCCGACTCTAAATTGGGGCAAGAGTTCTATTAGCAAGTTTGGCCGGAGAGTGACGGGTGGGAGTGGAGACTCGTGGCTATGGGATTGGGGTGTCAGAGGAGATGTTCGTCCTTGGTTGAGTCGAGGTTAGTTCCCGTGGTTTCCAATTCTTGAGGTGGCTCCACGACGTCCCGCGATGCCCGCTTTGCGTGCTGTTGGGTGGACGGACAGGGAGTGGGAGGAAAGTACAGAGTTACAGTTTGCCACACTACAAGTCCACATCCCAAAATCCCAATCAACATGCATGTATTCTCCAGTCCATATCTATCTGGAGTCCGATACCGATCCGGATCCGAATCCGAATCCGGATCCTTTGGGGACAGCGAAGATTCATATTCCGCATCCATTTCCATGCAATTCTACCACTGCCATAAGTCTCTCCTCGCCTCGCATGTCATGTCAGTTGGCGTTGGAGCACTTAACTCTCTACACATCCCAATTGGACTCAATTGAATTAGGGCTGGATTACCATTGGATTACCATTCAACTCGGAATTGATTGTCCGGGAGAGTTTAGCGGAGCCGTGTGTCGGGAGAGCAAGTCGGATTTCATGGTCAGAGAGGGAAAAGGGAAAACAGGGAAAAGCCCTTTGGTCTCGCGGTGAGGCATTCACTTGTGGAGTTGCTCTGGGATCGCATCTCTCAGTTCCTCCGCAGCCGTCCCGCAGTCCACCACGGACACCGACAGTGAGACAGACAGGAAGACGGGAGTCAGCAGGGAGCCTCGTGGAATAAATCCAGTTTCGCCTGCCTTTCAAATGGCAAAACCAATATCGAAGAAGAGTCCCGTGCCCAGTGCCAGTGCCGGTCCCGGTCCCGTCTCCATATTCATCACTAAACACTCAGCTGAATAATGCGGGAGAGTCAAGTGCGAATGCATATCGTCAGTGAAGAACCAAAATGACCCATATCCATTTGTAGCTAAAAACAATATCCACTATCTACAAAAATATTGAAACATGCCTTGAAAGCATTTAAATAGAATATTGAGACTTTTCAAAAACATGCAAATTATATTTTGTTGTACATTTCAAAAACATGGAAATAAAGCATTTAACACCTACCTGAAAACATGCAACTAGAACATTTTACACTTTTCAAAAACATGTAAATACAACATTTTACACTTTTCAAAAACATGTAAATACAACATTTTACACTTTTCAAAAACATGTAAATACAACATTTTACACTTTTCAAAAACATGTAAATACAACATTTTACACTTTTCAAAAACATGTAAATACAACATTTTACACTTTTCAAAAACATGTAAATGCAACATTTTACACTTTTCAAAAACATGTAAATAGAACATTTTACACTTTTCAAAACTATGTAAATTGAACATTTTTTTTCAAAAACATGTAAATACAACATTTTACACTTTTCAAAAACATGTAAATACAACATTTTACACTTTTCAAAAACATGTAAATACAACATTTTACACTTTTCAAAAACATGTAAATACAACATTTTACACTTTTCAAAAACATGTAAATACAACATTTTACACTTTTCAAAAACATGTAAATACAACATTTTACACTTTTCAAAAACATGTAAATGCAACATTTTACACTTTTCAAAAACATGTAAATAGAACATTTTACACTTTTCAAAACTATGTAAATTGAACATTTTTTTTCAAAAACATGTAAATACAACATTTTACACTTTTCAAAAACATGTAAATACAACATTTTACACTTTTCAAAAACTCTTAATTAACATTTTATGCACGTTTCTCATTTTGCTTTTATGACATAGCTCATTTTGATTCTAGCTGAAATTGGATATGGGTCATTTTGGTTCTTCACTCACGATATGTATGTGGGAGATGAAAGAGTGATGCGTGTACGTGAGTTGGGGATTGCTCACAGGGAGGAATATTATTGAGTCCGGAGCTATTTTCCAATTTGTTCACAATTTCCGTAGTTTAGTATTTCGCTTGTGTGTCCGTGTCCGTGTCCAGTGGCAGCGAGAGAGGAAGAGAGTGATCTGTGCTCCGGCGGTGTCGGTGGCGGTGGCGGTGGGAAGATGAAGAATAAAAAGTTGGATGATCTACAGACTCCGCTCCACTCCCTCACTGCCACCAATTCATCTCTGCTTCATCTTCCTCAGGACTCACTCTCTTAGCCAAAGATGAGACACACATAAATAGATCTCCTCGCCGCCCTCCCTCCTCCAGCCACCGTCATACACATCGTCATCGTGTCAATCATGTGTGTGGGATAAGTATAGGCCGAGTGGAAGCGGAGGATGTGAGGGAGAGATGCGATGATATGGATACAGTCATCTCCTTCCTTCCTTCCGCCCTTCCTCCCAGAAGCAAATGCTCCTCTCTCTCTCTCTCCGAATTGCTCACTTGTTTCTCTCTGACCTTACATTTTTCCCTCTGCTGTTAAATTGATCTTGCTCAGGCTTTAAATATGAATCTTCGTACGTCTCCATCTCCTCCTCGACAGGGCAACCTACGGGGAAGGAGCCATGGCCAGGGCCGGATAATGCGGCCAGCGCAGGCAGCCCCCGCTCCTTGACTTTTCAAAACATGTAAATGGAACACTTTGCACTTTTCAAAAATACGTAAAAAGAATATTGAGACTTTTCAAAAACATGCAAAATAAAAATTCTTGTACATTTTCAAAACATGGAAATAAAACATTTTCCACTTTTCTCAAAACATGTAAATAGAACATTGAGCCCTTTTCTGAACCAAGTAAATCGAACATTTTGCACTTTTGTAAAACATGCAAATACAACATTTTGCTTTAGCAAAGAAAACCACCAATAAAATCAAAATTGTGGTTTTTGTATGGAAACAAATTGCTGCGGAAAAGCAATTCCTTCGTCCGGCCCTGGCCATGGCTGTGGATGGCAGGAGCAGTGTGGCAGTCCCCGTCAGAATTCCGTCCCAAGCACTGCATCTTACTACGAGCATCTGACTTGCTACACTGGTTCCGTGGAGCCTGGGATGCTTCTCATATATCACTCCGTAGTCTGCAGCACCTTCATCAAGCATAACTCTACGCGTAGGACGACGAAGACGACGAGGATGTCCTTCTCCACGGCAGCCCCAGTCCCTCACACACACTCCACTCCGACTCGGAGAGTTGTGCATAATGCAGATTCAGCCTCGCTTCGATCCCATGTCCCTCCGTCAGTCTGTGTGAGGAGCGATAGGTGAAGACGTGTCGGCTGTCTGCATGATTTAATTATAGGTAGAATTTGTGCGGGGATGAGGAGTCGTCATTCTTTTCTCCGGCCACCCATTTCACTACTGTATCTCCTCAGCTTCCCCGAAGACGACGACGACGCTCCTCTCCTCATATTCTCTACGCAGTCAGAGCCAGGAGACGGAATTGGACGGGACCGGAGATGAGCTGAGTCTAATTCTACTCCGCCAAAGTTCCCAGCCCCAGTCTACGTAAGCAACCATAGGAGAGATGCTCTTCTTCTTCTGGGGACAGACACGGAGCCTCATGGCCTCATCATCATAGCGGCGGTCACAGTGGGGAGCGGGAGAGACATCCAATCCGGGTCCAATTAAGACCAGGTAAGCATATCTTGCGGAGTAATTACAACGACAATCCAAATTGAGAATGCCAACTCCATTAGTCCATCATGTGGTGGGCTATGGGAGGCTCCCAGTATCTTTCCATTGTTATTAAAGAGCAGGTTCTTAATTGAACCTGGATGAGCCGTCGCTCCAGCTCTGCCACTGCCACTGCCGCACTCATCTCCACTTCAAACACTTTTCCTCTATAACTGCGTCCCGTCTACGGAAAACCAGAAAAGCTATTATTGTCACAGATACTCACATACTTACTCCTCTCCTCCAATTTCCCCTCTGTCCTTTGTAGTTGTGGAAGTTGTTCCGTCTTTTGGGCGAGACTCGTTGTGTGTGGAGTTGGGAGAGGAGGACGGGAGGGGGGGGGGAGAGGAGGTGAGGGGTGGGAGGAGACAGGATGAGGAAAGTAGCTCATTCCAAACTTATTTCCAATCCCAAAAACTGAGCAAATGAGAGGAGAGGAGCAGAACTGAAACTGAATGTGAGCGAAATGTTTCTCTCCGACTGCCAAACGTATAGTCGGGACCACCGAGACTGATATCTGGCAAGGATAAAGCTGCCGTTTGTTTGCATGCAAAATTTATCCTTGCCAGATATCAGTCTCGGTTGTCCCTACAGTACGTCTCCATTCCCGTTCGTGCTGATTTCCAGCCTAATGTTCCATGTCTTGAGACGACGGAGACGGAGGCCGAGAGGGAGAGGAGAAGTACAAAGGGAAGATGCGGAGAGTCAAGACGTTGTCTCATCCCCGACTAAAAAAAACACACCGCATCCGAGGCGGACATCCCAAGAAGGGAACAAGTGGAGCAGAGGACTCGTCTCGTAATAATGCACACATCTCTGTCACATATTTACATCTCCTTCCACATCAACACATTCTCAAAGAAACAATTACATGATGTGTATCTGGATGAAGGTGAAGATGGGTGTATGTAGGTGTGGAAAACAAAAGCTCAAGAGAGACACTTCTCTCCTCTCCTCCTGCTCCTCGCATGCACCTCGGGCCCATTTCAACTCCTCTCTCCTTCCCCTCCATTATCTCCGAGCTTGGACCGGTGCGGTGATGCTGAGGCGGGCATTCCGCACTCCACTTCCATTCCCACCAGGGCCGGATAATGTCGCCATCGCAGGCAGCCCCCGCTGCTTGAATTTTCAAAAACCATGTAAATGGAACATTGAGCACTTTTCAAAAACATGCAAATAAATGTTTTAAGACATTTCAAAACCATGCAAATAAATTATTTTGCACATTTCAAAAACATTGAAATAAAACATTTTGGACTTTTCTCAAAACATGTAAATAGAACATTTTGGACTTTTCTCAAAACATGTAAATAGAACATTGAGCACTTTTCTGAACCACGTAAAAAGGACATTTTGCACTTTTCTAAAACATGTAAATACAACAATTTGCTTTCCCAAAGAAAACCATCAATAAAATCAAAATGGTGGTTTTTGTATGGAAACAAATTGCTGCCCAAAATCAATTCCTTCGTCCGGCCCTGATTCCTACATCCCAACAACACGTCCTTCCCTCTCCTCCTCAGCACAGTACTAACTCCTCTCCTCCGAACAGTCCATTACAGATATTCCATATTTATGTTTGGGTGCGTGGGGCTGGAGTTATGAGATTATTATTCCCAAAGTCCAAAAGTCCCATCTGCCTGTAGAGCGGAGGACAGACTCGTACTCTTTGGTCCGCTCCTGGATCTGATACTGGGAGACTCATCTGGTTGTATGGAAGTCGGGTTCGGGATCTGGATCTGGATGGTGGAGGAGATGAAGAAGAGAGCAGGAGCAAAAAAAAGTTGCTTTCGCCATGTGGATCCCATGCTGCTACAGTTTCCCACTACTAACTACCTACTGCCTACTGTACATGTTCGGCCTTGCAAAACGGAGGGAAGTATCCGTATGTCATCGCATGGAGATCTTCTCCGTCTACATAGTGTGGAGTCCCCATCTGATAGAACGGAGATTGTGGACTCCCGACGACCCACGCCACGCTCATTCCTGTCATGGGTAGTTTCAATTGAGTTGAGTTTGTCACTTTGTTGGTAAGTGAAGCCAAGGTTGAGTTGAAACAAGCCACTGAGAACTCGGCTTCGTCTCCGCTCATAATATCCTCATCGTATTATGACTCCCATTTCTCGCTCAGTCTCCGCACATGTACAAACTCTGCCTCAGGAGACTCCACATGATGAAGACAGATTGGGGAGAGAGATAGACCACAGCATCCATGCCACCCCAGTGCTCCCAGTCACCAGTCCCACAGCACCAGTCAGTCCCGGTCCCGGTCCCGGTCAGGGCCGGATAATGCGGCCAGCGCACGCAGCCCCCGCTGCTTGAATTTTCAAAAAACCTGTAAATGGAACATTTTGCACTTTTCAAAAATATGTAAAAAGAATATTGAGACTTTTCAAAAAGTTGCAAATAAATATTTTTGCACATTTCAAAAACATGGAAATAGAACATTTTGGACTTTTCTCAAAACATGTAAATAGAACATTGAGCACTTTTCTGAACCAAGTAAATCGAACATTTTGCACTTTTCTAAAACACGTAAATAGAACATTTTGCACTTTTTTGAATCAAGTAAAAAAAATATTTTACACTTTTCTAAAACATGTAAATACAACATTTTTCTTTCGCAAAGGAAACCATCAATATAATAAAAATAGTGGCTTTTGCATGAAAACAAATTGCTGCCTAAAAGCAGTTCCTTCGTCCGGCCCTGGTCCTGGTCCCGGTCCCGGTCCCAGTCCCAGTCCCAGCAATCAGCATCCATCCATCCACAATTCATTCACAGCCCAACTCCTTCAGCTCCGAATCAAAACTTTCTATGATAATATATAGGACCTCCGACGGAACAGTTCTCGGGATGAAAAGGACACATGGGCTTGGGAAAAGTCAGAGGCAGGTACATACGGAGTAATCTAGACTAATATGCATCTTGAGGAGTGATGCACTCGGAGTATGTATGTAGGGGCTACAAGGATACGGAGTCGGAGTGGTAAGTTTATTAGGACTCTTGTGTATGTGTTCCCGTGTCGGAGTTTGATGTATAGGACGGGAGACAAAGGGCAAATGTTCCGTTTCACTCACATTCCCTTCTCCCTCCGCATCCTTGGTGACTTGAAATATTGTGTGCATCAAAGCGTAGCCAAAGATTGTCTCCGCACTCACATACTCCTTCCTAATAACAATCTGTTATTTCTCTCCCATCTCCACTAAATGTAAGTCACACATTAGACCGAGGAAATAATTCTGCAAGCGTCTGGGTCTGGATTCTGCCATGATGTACATGGAGAGACAAAGCCACGGGAAGGAGAGAGACAAAGAACAACTCCGTTTCATTTCATTTCTGTCTTTCTACTTTCTGTAGAGATCCATATGCAGACCGCAGGAGCCGGAGCCGGTACCGGTACCGGTACCGGAGCCGGAGGAGAGCTCACATCTCCCTCTCCACCACAATCCACACCTCACACAAGGACCAATAAACCAGAACCGGAGAAGTGGAAGCAACAAGAGACCAGAGCATCATACACAGCTCCCCACAGCCGCATCCCATGTGTTCCCTTCCATTCCGTAATGTGCTCAGATAGGAACTCATCATCGCATCATGTACAACTGTACACATAGCACATTCACAGTCAGACAAATACATATTATATAATAAACCGGGCCCAAATAAAGAGCACAGGGCCGGACGAAGAAATTCGTTTTAGGCAGCAATTTGTTTCCATACAAAAACCACCATTTTGATTTTATTGATGGTTTTCTTTGGTAAAGCAAAATGTTGTATTTACACGTTTTACAAAAGTGCAAAATGTTCTTTTTACTTGATTCTTAAAAGTCCAAAATGTTCTATTTACATGTTTTGAGAAAAGTGAAAAATGTTTTATTTACATGTTTTTGAAATGTGTAAAAAAATTTATTTTGCATGTTTTTGAAAAGTCTCAATATTCTTTTTACATATTTTTTAAAACTGCGAAATGTTCCATTTAGATGGTTTGAGAAAATTCAGGCAGCAGAGGCTGCCTGTGCTGGCCACATTATCCGGCCCTGAAAGAGCAGACGGAGAAGTCGGAGTCGAAACTGCTCCACAACTAAAACTGAAACAACCGACTTTTTCCAACTTGAGCCGTCACTTCGACTTTCGGGTTCTAGGGAGTCTCTCTGTGAGAAATCATATTTCAACGCTAAATGCTCCGTTTTGGCATTTTAATCATAGTGTATGGATTTATGGACGGAGACGTAGGTGGGTGTATGAGGATAATTAATTGTGTATAGCTCTGTATATGAGTACAGTGGATCCCCCGACGAGGCAGATCATATCACTGTAACTACCTACCTACCTACTTATATAACCCACAATACGTTTCTTGCTTATAGCCCAAATTATACACCCTCATAATATTTATTACGCCATAGCATATTATGAGTTCCTCTATTTTTTTTATCTCTTCCACATTCTCCATATCACTTCCTATGATAACATGAAAAACTCACCTATGCGCCACGCTACGGACGGAACATGTGGCTCTGTAAATGGATAAAGAATTGGAGTCTCCCAATGCCCAATACATAATATCAAACAGCCTACAATCATTCTTTTATTACCACCAATTCCGTTTTATACGCTTCCAATTACTCAATTTACGAGAGGATAAGGGAATCTGTTTCCACTCCCAAATTATACAAAATCAAAAGTCAAAAAGGGAGAAGACACCGGTTTACAGTGTCAGCCATGGTGAGGATTGAAACTTGTAGAACAACGCAGGCAAAGATACTTTTATTCTCCCTCTATCCCTTTGTTGGCACCCATAATTAGTAATTAGACTTTTGCTTACACACAGAAACGTGCTTGAAAATGAGCATTATGTCGTCCCTCTATCCCAGCGTACAATGAGCTAAACCAACATCGATGATTAAAAGTTAATGGAACAAACAGAAAAATTACAATGTCAATTACAATACAAATAGAAAGGACTATCTCGAGTGCTGGAGAAAGACTCTTCCGCATCTTTTTCTACATTTTTCCACTTTATGAGTCGCATGCGGGATATTTATTATTTTATAGATGCTATTTAAGATCAACATTTGAAATGATTAAAACCCGCATTGGGTGGTATGAAATGTGACTTTCATTCCCAAACATCCTCCACCCATATGGATATAGACTTGAAAAAAATCCCTCCATAACTGCTCCAGCATCCGTAAAACTTGTTTACTCCGAACACCTGTAGACGGTGCAAGGAAAAAAAGGCGGAGAAATGTATGTAGGTATAGGTGCCTATATGGAGGATGAAGAAAATGAAATAGTTGGAAAGAAAAAAATAACATTAGCTTTAATTACACTTTTAGATTATTGCTGCATGTAAGGTAATTTACGTTCGATTTTATTCATTCCTACTCAATCAGAGGGAAAGTTGACAGGTGAAGAGAGAAAGCCCAAATACAATATGAGCAATTGTTACTGGTACATATTGTAACCGTATGGTACACTTACAATAATCCATTTACAACTATTATGTATTATTACTAATGTATTATTCGTTGAAATACTTGGAAGCAATATGCGTTATGGTACGATTTATCACTATCACTGTACTATTTATTTTCAGTACATGCAACCACTGAATAAAATAAATATTGGCAAAAATCTTAAACACTCATAGTAGGTAACAACGGCGAGGCAAGAGAACAAAGATAAATCATAAAAAAAATCTAAAATTAGAATGAGCAACGTTATATTGAAGAAACTAACTTGAGGAACCAAACGGTATGAATTCATTTTCATTCATTTTTTTTACCATTAAAAGAACGTATAAATTATTTAAACGTAATAACACATATAATACGTTAAAATAAATAAAATTGCACGTATTTTCAATACTACGCAGAGAAATAATATTCTACAGTAATTATAGTTATAATAATTGTAAATACACCATGAATTATACATTGTAAACTATGCTTATAGCTCAAAATTTTGCCGACATTAAGATATCATGAAGAAATTTCAATTATCGCTTATATGTATATATCATCGGTGAAGGATCAAATCAGTTCCCTTCCACATTTCGCTACAAGTAAATCTGTTTCCAAATCCAATTCTCCTTAAAAGCAAATCCGTGTCCTTTCATCGATATTATTAAGGAAGGAAACGGTTTTGCTTTTAGCAAAAATTGGAAGGGAGCAGTTTTGCTTTTATCGAAAATTGGAAGGAAGCGGATTTGCTTCTAGCAAAGAGGGATAGGAAATGGATTTGATCCTTCACCGACGAATGTAATTTCAACGAGAAGCTAAAATTGCGCTGATAAAAATAAATCAAGGCCATACTAATGACAGAACCACTAAAAGAGTTATTGTGAAATTGACTTCAATATATAGTCAAATAGTTTCTGTAGGGCAGACAAAAGTGGCAAAACTGCACAACAAAGCACGGTGGCTATCGCCATTTATATTGGACCTAGTCATCATCGACAAGTAAGGCAAATTTATTTTTCATCGCTATGCTTTTCCCTCGAGACAAAACAGTCTTTTTACTCTGCTTAGTACTTTTTTCTTCCTCGGAGCTCTCATTAATATCTGCATCACTTCCTCCGGTATTCGAATCCTCCTTAGCAACTCTACCCTTGTGATGTGATTCCTGAATCTCAGCGTCATCTTCTTCCGTATCCGACACATCCGACTCAATGCTCTCATACGTATCCGTGTTCGCTGCTTTGGATTTTGCTTGAATACGTTCGATTTCAGGCAAGCCAGGATGAGTCGCCCATTTTTCTACACACAGACAAATCGGGGTATTATAGTATTAAGGATGCAAAGCATCAGGATATTTCCTACTAGATTCTAGATCATTGCCGTTCCCTTTCACGTATATTCACCTACTATGGTTACTGTTACTACCCACCGCACGGTCAATACTTTTAGCGGTCTTATTCGTCTATATATTTTACTAAAACCACTATAATGAGACAAATTGTACAGTGAACGACAGAACGAACCTTTCTCGAGATGATAATTGGGAGGACGAAGACAGAGACAGATCCGACCTTCCAATGCCAGACGTAAAAGATGATTGGCTCCACGATACGAATCTAAGCGCGACGTTTTCGCAGTATAGTATCCACGTTTTGCTGCCCAACCTGTCAGCAAAGTTAGAAAGTAGTAATTGAGATCAAAATTCACATGGATAATAAAGAGTATGTAATTACGCTAATAAATCAAGCAGGACCGTTACGATTACCCTATGGTTCCTTTGCAGGAATTTAGCTGAAATACCTTCATTACCCTAAAATGGGAAATCCATATTTATTTCAACCTTGGATGGTAGGCAGTATTGCAAATTCTGACGTATTGAATTGGAAAATTAAGTTCAGCGCCTTATAATATAGTGGCCAACCAATGCACATTCACAATGCAGAAAATAATATGGCCTATCATCGTAATATTCTAAACTTTACAGCAGGCTCTGGAGATAGGGATTGGGGAGAGTGCAATGTGGATTGAATGGTGAGATACAATAAACCACCTCCCACATTACCGCAACTGAATCGTCAACGTCACTGCACCCGGTTCCAAAGCCATTATCCACATAATGAAAGCGCTCTTCCGAGTTCGAACTTGAACGAACGCAAAGATCTGCTAAAGCGTTTCACTAACATAGTCTCAGTCTGCTTTCAAACGAGGTATATATTTTATTATTGGTCCTAAGGTAAAAATATTTCCAGGTAAAAGAAACTCAAGCGTCCATTTGAACTTGGACATATCGTGACAAGATAAAATAGGCTAAATAGGCAAGTAAGAACTCCTGTACGAAACCATCTAATAGATTTCCAAATGATCCTAAATAAATAATGCTATAAATTAAATAATAATTTCCCGTCATAGGCATGGCTTCTTGATAGAAGACAAGAATCTAAAAGTGCACCAGCAGTTGATTTTTTGCGACTAAAATCTGTAGGCATTCAAGGAAAACTTAATTTCTTCTACCACATGTCTCCATTGGAGTAGGTACGGTGCAATCGTAAGTACTTAAGTAAGTAAAAAATTGTTTCTCCACACAAATTAATATTGTCAAATTCATACTTCCAATAACTAGCAATTCTTTGTTATGATTGTTCATACCATCTGCAATGTCAAATGCACTCCATTCAGTATCATTTTCTGGATGCTTGATCCGAAGGATTGAAGGAAGATCTAACCTCTCAGCCAAATATTTCACCGTAGAATATGGTTCTCTCAGTTGTGCAATAGGATAACTTCCACACAACACCTAAATATAACAGTTAATCAATTTAATTGTGAACCAATGAGCTTGAATGGCAGCAATGACGGCAGTCTAACAGTTCAATAATAACTTCAATAACTGACCTGCAAAGGTTTGGGTACTCTTGACGGGAAAATAAGTCCAGGACAATCGCATAATCGTACGTTTGAGGTTAAAAATATAGTCTGGAAGTGTTTGGTGTGACCCGGAGTTTTAGAAACACTCACAACCTACAAGAGATAAAAAGAAAATGTATTTACAGCTCGATGAATACAACACCGTGTTATCGAAACATGTATTTTAGTAAATGACTCCAATATGAATGTCAAACGAAAGCCATTACCTTTTTCCCCATTAATGCATTAATAAGAGAGGACTTTCCCACATTAGGCTGACCAACACAGCCTATGGTAAGTATGCCGTCCTGATATTTTTTGAACTCAAAAAAACTTGAGTCCTGCTTTGCTGTTTCAATCGAGCCAATATCAACTGTATCATCTTCAAGATTTTCTTTAAAATTCATTTCGTCTAAGATCTTCTCTTTCCACTTCGTAAGATCAACTATTGAAGCCAAAAAATGACAACATTTTAGACAATACTTTTACGTGATTTACAGGTAGCCAAAATATATAGAAATTCAGTTAGTACCCACCTTGCCCGGCGACAATTTTTTCACAAGCTTTGTAAACTTCATATGCTCCCTCTGCAGCCATTTTTGGTTTTCCCTTCTTTTTAAATCCCTGAATCAATGAAAAAATAATTTAAAAAATAAATGTTTATTTAAAATTTTCCAAAATTTCTTAGGAAAAATTTAAATATCTGGTAGATACCTTCAGTGTGGATTCACTAGTATTTCCGTGAATGTTATAGCTTGGAAACGAAGTGAAGCAAAGTATTTCGATTTCAGGAAATCTTGTTTTGAAATATTCTCTCCACGCCAAGACCAATGTAGGAGGAGCCAAATCAATTTTGTTTAGAATTAAAACCAAATTTTTCTTGAGTTCTCCGGATACGTAGTCATACAACCTCGGAGGAAATAAGAGGGGCTAAAGGGAATATAAGTAAAAAGTAAATCATGAATTTGAATTTGATCTTTTACCCAAAATCTTAACAGCTTAGCATTTGAATTACAATTACGTACTGGATAACGAATATCGACGATGCACAACAGTATGTCGGACATTTCAAGAACTCGCCACAACTGTCTCCATGTTTCCAAATTCAATTCAAAGTAACTTAGTTCAGTCTTTTCGAACAGCTCGTCAATTTTCTTCAAATATCTCTGTAGAAAGTAGTATACACGTTCATTTACCGTAGCCATTTAATAATCATAATAATACTGACTTCATGCCAGGAAATAATACGTGAAACAAACACCATTTGGTAAATCTAGTGTTCAAAATATATTTGTACACGCAATTAAATTACGACAATAAAATTCATTACGTGGAAATATTGTTTTTCATTATTTTCAAGTTCCTCTGGCGAGAGGTTGAAATTCCATGGAGGTCTCGTAGGAAAGTCTAACTCAGGGAGAAAGAAATCTTCCACTTTGCATTCCAAATACTCCTCTTGAACTGGAACCAGCGTCTTCCGCGCTTCTTTCTTAAGACGCTCAATAACTTCTTTGGATTCTGGACGAAATATTAATGCATACCTGTCAAACAACACAAAAAAATATTGCAGGTTTGTCCTTAATGCTAAAAACGATAAAAAGTTAAAAAATAAATATTTTACCTGCCAGCCTGCCCTCGGCCTGTAGCTTGACGAGATTCAAAAACGGAAAATTCTTTCGATTTGTCTGCACTGCCAGCAGGTATTATAGTTGCTTCTTCTGTGCCATTTGAAACACAAATCAGTTACAATTTTTTATGTTCTTTTTTTGAAAAATTTAATTAATGTTTATGGGGCTTGTGCGATTTAATGAAAGAAAAAGTAGCAATAAAAAACAAACCTTTAGCAGCACCGTCCGAATCGGAACGACAATGAGCTTGCTGTTTTTTTTCTTTCTTAGCTTTAAGCTGGTCTTTTTTCTGTTTGCCACTAAAAGGCATCTTTCGATGTCCACCAGGCATCTATGGATTCAAAAATTTACTTTAATCTACACAACTCCTTTTTAAAATGTCTTAATTTTATACCTCCCTGAGAGAAATAAAAAGGGCGAAATGAAAACGCCAAATGAACGACATTAAACATTACCACTGATAAGTCGCTGTCCCTAGTTTATTTAAATATCTAGTTTCGTCGTTCCATTGTTATTACTATTGCTAAAAATAGAAATCTTGATCGCGTGGTTAATAAAATGACATGAAGTACTGACAGTTACTGGGCCACTATACATTTCCTCCACATTCGACCATCATACCTGTAGACTAAGACTTACAAAACTCGGACCACAGAAACGACAAAATGTCATTAATATGTTGCTTTCTCAGACCTACATACTACATACATACAGATCAACCTCGTATAAATAATTGGGGACAGGAAAAATGGAACTTACCTTTATATTTCAATGATTCACACTTGGAACAAAAGGGAAGGCTGAATCTGAAGTTACTGAACACTGAATATTCAGACTGTTTGTCGAATTTAGCACTGTCCCGATCTCAATGGCCTTGAAATATTTCAAAAACTCAATTTAATTGGAATTGGCAATTCTAAAACATAATAATTTATATCACATGTAACGAAGTAAGGAATTAACTGAAGGTGAGACAATGCAGTGCAGTATCATGTTTTGGATGACGTTCTTCCTAATAATATCCGACGTTCAACTTTGCCAGCTCAATAGAATTTCACTTCCACTTTCACAGGGAGAAAGAAATCACCGCAATTCCAAATTCCACACCAAGTAAGAACAAAAACTGATTATGTCAGAGAGAGATTCCGAGAATAATCCCTGAATCGTCACATCACATCTTAGAGGCACCACACCACTCCAGGCAGGATTCAGGATCTTCAAGACATTCAGATCCAACACATTCCAGCATGTTCTAACTTCCCGCCTTTGATTTTTATGGCAAAGCAAAAAGGGTGCAAACAAGCGTAATCACCACTATGCATTTAGGAAGTGGTCATTAGATGATGTTATTCAAATTATTACTCTTGTAGGACCCACCCACCACCATGTAATCCCTTTAACATTGCATAAACGGATATCTTTAACCTGGGACGGCATCGTTACCCGCCTAGATCCAATGACCCCACCCATGACATCTTTTATGGTCCATTCCTAAACCGCTGACAACAGAGTGTACGTTACTTTGTGAAGAGCTACTGTGCCTGCGCGTCTTTAAACTAGCTGCAGCTGTAGAACAGGTCCAGAAGCCTAAAACATTATAATATACATACTATATACGGTTGTACTGCACCGTACCTGTACCAAGATTGTCAATCCAAAATTCCAGAAAGTTCTAAAAACAATATGTGGCCCACCGTAAAAAGGAGATGATGCAGTAGGGTCAAAGTTTTAAGTTTAGTGAGGGGGTGTTTTGGAAGTAGAGATGCTAGCAGGGCCGGATATTGTGGCCAGAGCAGGCAGCCCACGCTGCCTGAATTTTCAAAAAACATGTAAATGGAACATTTTGCAGTTTTCAAAAATATGTAAAAAGAATAATATTTTGAATTTTTAAAAACATGCAAATAAATTATTTTACACATTTCAAAAACATGAAAATAAAACATTTTCCACTTTTCTGAATCAAGTAAAAATGACTTTTTTTGCACTTTTCTAAAACTTGTAAATGCAACATTTTGCTTTACCAAAGAAAACCATCAATAATATTAATCAAAACGGTGGTTTTTGTATGGAAACAAATTGCTGCCTCGTCCGGCCTTGGATGCTAGAACGCAATATTTCATACACAATAATAATATAATGTGAAAAAATGAGAATAATGTAAAGTAGATATGAGGAGTTTGTTTGTAAGTTTCAGTATTCAAATTCAACGTATTAATAAATTTATTGCAATTTCTGTACACCTTTTTATTTTAGCGCCGCAACTCGCAACGCAGCCGATTTTTAAATAAGATACTGTTTCCCAAAATAATACTAGAAATATCTTACCTATGCTCTATTAAATTTAGTTTGTCTTATCAAAATATATTAAGATATTTTCTTCTTTAATACACATGTAAATTTTAATTAAGTATTAACTAATATTAAATATAAATAACTTCAATAACTGCCAAAAAGTATGTTACGTATATATATATATAGTTTTTAATGCTTGTGTGCGCCAAACTTGATTAAAATTACTACCATCTACAACTTGTATACTGGTGAATGACTCACGATCCGATTTAAGAATGAATAATAATTTAATTAAAACTACATAAATGGTGTTGAAAAAAATAAAATGTATCAAACGATTGCACTCTGACATAACCAATTAACGACAGGTAAAAAACACATTAACTACTGGGCTGTCATAATAAATAAAATTATGCGTACTTACATTAATTTAAAACAATTTTAGTTCATAAGAGTAAACTGTAACATAAATACTACTTAACATAAAGTTATAGTACTGACGATTTCAGCGATAACATACATAATCGGAAAAAAATATTTAAAAAAACAATCTACAAATGTTAGTGGTGTAGTTGGTGAATGTGTTGTGGGAACGAATGCTGTTGGATTTGAAGCTGAATGGGGGTTTGCTGTTGCTGTTGTTGGTGTGTGGGTTGCGATATGGATGGATGAACTTTTAATTTATGTAAAAAAGCTTGATAAAAATATCTAAACTTCTCTTCACAATTGTCGCATTTATAATTACAAGTACAATGATTCCACAGGTAATGAACATGATAACTTAATTTTCGTCGAAACCTCTGACTCCGACATTTTAATTTATGACATTTGACACCCATGTTCAAAGTCTTTCTTGAAATTACAAAAGAGTTAAAAAAATTCTTAGACATTACGTGCGGTTCTTTGTAACATGAATATGGATACTTAGACACTGACATTGTACTTGGAGTTTTATAACGTTTTTGTGGATCTTTTTTAATAGAATGGTGTAAAGGTACGACGAGCACTTCCAGGAGTTTTGGGAGAAATTTTAAAGTTTCTCTCTTTACCACAGCATTACTGCTCAGTGCCACCGCACTCAAGTTGGGTAAAAGTTGATTATCCAAACGAGCCTTTTTACGAAATGGCTCCTGCTCTTCGTTGGTTATCAGCTGAGTTTCCATGCTAGACATACTGGACTGATGAGTTAAATCTTTATTGTTATTCATCCCCAGACCGTTTATTGTCTGCATGAACGAATCCTCAATCCTTTGTGTTGGGATTTCATCATTTTTATGACCACCGGATGGAATCTCAGTTACGCCACAGGTATCCACTTGTTCGTTTTTTTGAGACTTATCACACTCTTCCGTATCACCTACTGTACCATTAAGTATATGCAGCGGGTTCTTCAGTACCAGGTCGTGAATCCCCGCTTCTTTCATACCATATTTAGCCTTGTAGACATTTACACACAGACTACATAAAGCCCTGTGATGGAAGCGCCAATGTAACGTAAACGCACTAATGCTGCTTAATTTCACGCCACAATGTGGACACCTACAAAATAACGAACATGTTATAGTTTAATGCAATTAAATAACAGCTTTTAGATACAAATAAGTACAGTAAGAGAGCTATTTATTTACCTGACACTGGTACTGCTATTGTCATCGTGGTGCTCAGAATGGATATGCTCTTTTAATAGATTTTCAAACGGACTGGCATACTGACATTTATCAACTCGACATTCCATCAAAAAACCAGTATGTGCTCGGAGGTGTTGAAGCATGTTACTCTTAGTTGCAGAAGTGTATGAACAGGTACTACAGCCGTAGGTTCTGGACACATTCTTGGAAGTTTTGAACTCCACAGTCTCCTTCATTTTAACTTCGTGAAGTTTTTCATGGATTTTGTAAGAAGCTTCATTGGCAAATTCGTAGCCGCAAGGTTCACATAAAGTTTCCGGCTCCACTTCTGGAACAACAACTCCTCCAGGGACAGTTTGATCCATTTTCTGAACTACTGATTCGTCATTAAAAGTCACTTCATCGATTATGGAGGTATCAACCTGATCAGGCACAATTATTGCAGGATCGGACTGATGCTGTTCCACAATAGGCACCGGTTCTTGAAGCGTTTGTATTTGTATCGTTTGTTGAGGTGCTAACTGAATTTGCTAAAATCAAAAATAATTCCATGTTAGATTATTTATTACTCGCCAACGGGAAGGAGAAATAAAAACTGCTCTTTACTCTTTTTATGACTAATTATTGCGTTTATAATAAGCTTCCTGTACCGGTTGCGTCGTTCCAGCAGCAGCAGCTGCAGCCGCAGCTGCAGCTGCGACAGCTCCCATTCCTGGTTGTAAATTATGTTTGTCTCTTAAATGCGATTCCATACTTAGTTCATCAGTTGTTCGAAAATCGCATAAATCACACTGCACTATAACTTTCTGATGCTCAAGAATTGCATGAGCTTCCAAGTCAGCTCTCAGTTCGAAGTACTCTTGGCATACGTTACAATTAAAGCCCGTCTTCACCAATGGATTTTGACTGTAATGAATCAATAAAAAACAGATTGATTTCTTGAAAACAAGTCGTAAGTCAAAAACTTAGACAATTCTGCACAGGGTTTATTAAAAAACTATTATTTAAAAAATATAATATTTAGCTTACTGGCTGTCCTGTATATGTTGATTAAGGCTTTCCATGTCGTCAGCAAGATACGAGCACTTGTGACAAACTCTTTTGTTATGGACTTTAAGAACATGAGTGGCCAACCGCTCGCTTCGAGCTGCTTTATAGTCACAAAGAGCACATAGAAAAGGCTTTATATGCGTATTCAAATGACGTTTTAAACACCAGTTGTCAACACCTTGCCATGGACAGTACGAGCAGGTATACATTTTTTCTCCGGATTTCTTTTTCTTTGCTCCTTTCGCTTTGGCTGCAAAATGTTTTTTTTCTGGATTAATAATTAAAATTACATTTTTACAGACACTATTCAAAGCTAATTTAATTACTGCACGAATAAATCCATCCAAATACAAACAGACCGACAAATAATTGGGAAACGATAGATACAGCCATAGACAGTACTTGAATACGCTCATTAGCACACGTATTTTGTGTTAAGACAGTGTGTCTTTTCTATTACGGTCATAATATTTTGCATTCTGCCAGATTACACTAAATTTGATAATCCAGATGAATTTATTCATCGTGCGCATTCAAATTACCAAGATTGTGAATCAAGATAATCAGGAAGCACCCTTACCTTCCTTTTTCGTACCACCAACGCCAGGTATACCCTGTAAAGGACCAGTTTGGCCGGGTGTCACAGGAGGGTTAAAATAAGCAATATGAGGTATTTGCTGTAAAGTCACTGTCTGGTTGACACCAGTCTGTAACTGAAGTGCTATTGGCTCCTCTGTCACAGCTGAAACATCTGGTTCACTTACGACGTTCTCCAGATTCTGCTGTTGTTGCTTATTATTATTTAATCGGTTAGAAAAGAAAGGGACGGCTCCTCCATGAGATTTTGGAACATTTTTTCGTATTCGATTAATGTCGTAATTATGGTCGCGATGCATTCGCATAAAATGTTTTTTCACATGATCTGCTCTATTGAACTGTTTGTCACACACATAACATTGAAAAGGCTTCTCATCCCGATGAATATTCTCATGTCTGTTGAACAGATCTCTACGATCAGTCGCATAAGGACAATAAGGACAAGCATATCGTTTCGCTCCAGGGTCTGTCGTTTCTCCCTTTTGCTCCACTTTGGTTTTCAGCGTGTTTAAAAACTTGGTCACCTATATCCAATAATCAAATAATAAGTATTATTTCCAAAATTTTCAATTGTTCCTGCATCATAATAATTACTTACATTGCATACATATATTTTTGTTTACTATAGTCAGTTTCGATGGTTGTAAAAATAATTAAAAGCGCATCATATAAGGAGGAAACACAGGAATAGCGTAATTCCTCCCAACCCCACCCCCTACGGACATCCCAAGCCGACCCCCTACCCAAACCCCACTAAAGCCGACCCCCGATGCGACGTCACGTGGTCGTAATCCCCGCACCCGCACCGATCCCCGCATCCGCCTCAAATACCCGCTTTAAAATTTAAAATAAAATCAATCCGTTTTTGTTTTAAAATTAAAAATATGAAAATTTGTTTTAAAGTACTAATATTGCAGTACTAATATATTTAATGCAAAGTACTAATACATTCATAGTGGTACTAATATATTCATTGCAAAGCATCAATATTGCAACGTACTAACATACTTCTCTCAAGGTAACAAAATATTTCTTTTGTCTAATAATCCTATATATGCACACAGTTACTGTGGCAATAATGCAAATTAAACATACGGTCGTATCGGAAAAAATGTATATTAAGTATCTATTTAGATGAGAACGTTTACTGAAGCAGTATCGCAAGTATAAAAATATGATTGTATGCAAATGACTGTAGAATATTAATGACCTGTTTACTAACAGCATTAAATAAGTATAAACATACTAGGGTGAAGGGTAATAAATTGCAAGTGAACTCAAATTTGTTTTTTTTTTCAGTTTGTAACTTAATACAAATTTTATTCATGCATATATATTATATAAATTAGTAGTACATCATAATTGGAATAGGGAAACAATGTTCATAAATGGAATCCAACATATATCATATTATTATAATATTATTTAGTATACAGTAGTAAATCATAATTTAAATAAACAAATTATTCATAAATGGAATTCAAGTAGGTCTCCATCGCCTCCATTTCGGTCATCGTCAAAGTTATAACAGGGCCCGCCCACCCACGGTGCTTCATACTGATTTCAGGAGACACGGGCACCAGAATTGAGAGCTGATAATCCCCAACGAGTTGATTAAATGAAACTTTCATTTTGATTGAAGCTAGCGATTCTGCATAAGAATCCCAAAACGGGCGTTTAGTTACATCTTGAGACGATTTAGCGATTTCTTTCCCGCTTATAGTTAAAACTACATCATAGCTGTCTTTTCCTTGTTCAACCTGCTCTCTTTTCTGCGACAGCATCTTTGAAATCAAACTACGAACAGCACGACCTTCATGTTTTGAAAAAGAAACAGCTGAGCAGTTTATTCCATTCCGGTTTCTCCCAAGATGTATAAAATTAGTGGACCGATTAAAGTCGAAATCTTTTCGAACAAGCAAATTTGGGGCAACCTATACAAAAAATCAATCAATTAGTTTACGAATATATATTATGAAATTGCTTTAAAAAAAAAACATATTATTACTCACCACAATTGAATCTGGCTTAGTAAAGTAGCTCCAGACATGAGTAGCGGCGTAACGGTTGTTTTCAGACCAAGATTGAGCAGCTGCAGGGTTAAAGGATTGAAGTCCAGCCATGTTGAATGTATAAGTTTTGGTTTTTGAAATTAACTTGTTGTTCTGAGTAACGCTGACAGAAGAATGTGATAATATTTCTAAAATAACTAAGCTATATATACTCATAATTTATACAGTTTATTTAGTATGATACAAAAAATGTTTTTGGTTGCAAGTAGAAATTTATTCGATGTAATAAATTTACCAAAACGACCAAATATTTTATCGTTGTCTATAATAAATTCATTTTGTTGCCGAGTTTATGATATCCCAGCGGAAACGACGTATTCATGCTGGTGTAGTGACGATTTGTATCAAGGGAATGAAATGCAATTTTGTCGATTGTCATTCTAAATAAACGATGGTCCTTCGAGCGGATGCAATTGACTTCTAACTTTTTTATCTTCGGGTTCAGCACAATATCTGCATACGTGTCGAAGTTACAACTTTTTAAACTCCTAGCGGGGACACCCTTAGACTTCATATCGTAGCTATTATCAAAGTATTCGATAGCATATTGTTTTGCTTTTAGACAGCATACGCGTTTTATATCCAACGATTCAATCTTGAATAATCCTGAAATTCCTTCGTTTTCTAATCTTAAATTAGATGCTAGTGTATTTACTTTAAAAATCTCGTGATTTTCGGAAACTTTTGAAAAGTCAAAATGACGTTTATTTTTAATTAACAAATTAAAGTAGTCCTCTTCGTTTACAAAGAGTTGAACAATAACACTATCTGTATCACCATAGCAGTGTAACACGTTATCAGCACCGAATACATTTTTTAAAACTTGGTAAAACCCTTGGTAAAAGATTACCTTTGAATATTCAAGTGTAGTTAGCCCGTCGCAAATTGGTTTGTCCATCAAGACTTTCTTGGGCTTGAATACCATGAAGCTTAACGTCTCTGATAAAATTTTAAATTCCACGCAATTGTCCGATGCGATCATTTTTAGCGCATCCGCGCGAGTCGAGCAAAATTTCACTTCAATCAAGTTCAGGTTTGACTGTAAGAATTTTCCATAGATTGCGTTCGATAAAAGCTTGATCATATCCTTTTCTGACTTAGACTTTGCTTTCTTTCTTCTTTCCAAGTTAGTTTCAATATAAGGTTTAATAAAAGCTTTTTCTCTAAAGCTGAAACCTCGATTAATTTTTGTCAATTTCATTCCCATCGACAAATAATATTGCAGACTTTTGTAATGAACAGTGTATGCCGGTTTGTCGTAACAAGTAAGCATTAGTTTTGGTTGTGAAATAAACGATTTTCCAAGCTGTCCAAGACTTTTGACGGTTTTTATTTGATTATCTGATAATTCTTCAAGCTGAATCTGACATCGGGTTGGACAGAGGGGCATTTCGAGTGTAGCGTCTTGAATTGCAGGAGGATATTCCAGATCTACATTTAGAACATATCCTGTGTCTGCATCTTTTCCAAGGTTCGGATCTTTCCAATCAATTTTTTCTAGAGTTTCATTTGGTACCCATTCAAAACTGTCGATAGGGAACTTTTCCCTCATTGCATGTGCATATAATGAATTCACGTCAACATAGAGAAGATGCGACGTAGGCTGGGAAGGATCAAACTGATCACCTTGTGCTCGCTTATTATTTGCAGTAACGAGTTTCTTTGAAGCATAACAGATACCGCCTCTTATTCCTTCACGAACCATTTTATACATTTCAGGGTCGGTTATTACACCAATTTCTTCTTTTGTAGTGTACAAAAAACAAGACCATCCATAACCAGATGCTGTGCATTTCCATGTCGGATCTAATCCGTAAATTGTGTGTCCATTGCGTCTAAAGTTTTCCCAAACAACGGCTAATAATGCTGTGTCAAGTATAGTGTACAGCTTGGTGTATTGTTTAAAATCTTGAATATCGAACGTTTCAATAATCTCTTGCACCTTGTTCCATTCTGCATCGGAAATTTCTTCTTTAGTCAGATCGTTTGTAAACCATCTTCGGGTTGGAATAGGGTTGCCGGATTCAAGAACTGTTTTGTCTTTTAGATAAGAATAGGGGAACGGGAGCTTCTCCAGCAATAGATTAAGATGTTTTTCATTTGCGATAATATTTTTATTCGGAATCATTTCTTTAAAGCATTGTTCAACAATAGTAAAACAATCTGAGTTTTCTTTTTTAAGTCCCGAGGCAAGATTTGCTAAACTAGCGGTTAGAAATAGAAAGCTGTCGACAAACCGAACTTTTACTCTAGGTTGTTCCCCTTCTTCAATAATTTCGTCTGAAGTAAAATTTGATTTCAGCGGCGGAAGATACAAAATTTTAGCTTTTATAGTCATTTGCAAAAACTTTTCCGAGGACTTTGCAAGAATCTGAATATCTTTAGCATCAAACAGTTCTGAATCAAACCCAGTGATTAAATGATGCCAATCGTATCCAGATCCGTTATGTGCCATGGCAACGAGCTCGTTATTGTACTTTATTTTCAGATTACACCCTTGACACAAGGCAGCCAGGTAATCACCACTCTGATGATCGTGATGAAAACATTTTGTGGCAGGATTCTTTTTCCTGCCATTTAGTTCTTCGACTGCTTCTTCAAAATCACCAAAAGTAACTTCAAGATCATCGTCAAATGCTTCTTCAAAACTTCTTTTGTTTGTTTTGATTGTAAATTCTCGATTACAATGTTGACAGTGTGTAGCCTCTTCATGTCTTCTAAGTGTTTCTGCATCGGGAGTTTTAAAATTGTTTGTATTTCTTACTTCACATACAAGCTTATTTGCCCAGAAAAACACGCGTTCAAAGAATATTTTAATAACATTTTCTCCATCGTAATATTCGATATTAATTACTTTTAATTTTCCTTTCACGTTGTTGATAATCACTATACTAAAACTTGCCGGTATGAATTCAGTATTATAGACTGTCGAAGATTGCTTGACATCATTTAAAACTGGTGTTGAAAAGCTCTCAAAATCAAAATAAAGGATAAAGGGCTGTATAAGAGTCATTTCAAGATTTTTAAACTTTACTTTAAAATTTTTATCGGGAAAATCCAAAACCTGACCGATTCCCGAGCATGCGTAACTATGCCTTAATTGATCGCGTTGATGTTTAAAGAATCTAAAACAATTTTGACAAAAGAATGCTGTAAAAGGTTTGTAGTTACACAAAAATTTGTTAAGCTGTGTAATCAAAACGAAATGATGATTCGATTTTCCGTTCTCGTCTTTTTTGTGTATAAGAAATAAGTTAATAACTTGATCCGACTTGTATTCACTGTTACGAATAAGTATGACTTCATTTTGTTTGTGAGAAAACACATTAACACGAATATGGTTTTTTTCTTCAAAAGCAGGAATATCCCGATAAATATTTACTCCTTCGTTTTCAGGGATCATTGAAAAATTAAAATTCTTTAAGAACGGTTCCCACGTTTTAGGGTTTTTACAAAATGTACGCCAAGTGCTATCCTTAGCAACTTTTTTGGGGTGCATAGCTTTAAGTTTATCCATATATACTCCAGCAGCAACGCAGTAATGAAAACAAAATGAATTTTGGTTGACTATGTTAAGGATTCCTTTCTTTGCAAACGGCATATCAAGATACCCTCTCGGGCGAGCATTACTAAACATTTTGAGTTCACCCACTTTTATTTGTACAGAATCAACGATTTTTAAATTCCATCCACTTCCACCTTCAGTAAAAATATTCTTCTTTTGAATTATTTCGTCAGCAGCCTTGAGTAGTAGGTCGTCAATTTCTTCTTTGTGTATCACGTCAAAATTTGAGCTTTTAAAATAAATTTTTTCTTTAAGAACATTTGGATATCCTTGTTCATTAGTTTCATCTTTCTCCATAATCACGTCCATACCAAATTGTACACGTAAGGCAGAATGAATTACTAAATTCTGTTCTAAAAGTTTGATAGCGGGCTGATTAACATATTGAAATGCATTTTCGATATCGATAAGAGGCTTATCGTTTGGTGGTTTGTAGATGTAATGCACAAGTGTTGAAAGATGTGCTCTAGAATATTCCTTCCAGAAACTCAGATCGATTGATTGTCCTGCACCAACGTGACCCCCGCGAAGGTTTGGCATAGTACATTGGTGACGTAGCTTATCGCATGAGTACATACAGCAGTCGGCGCAAAAATGAACAGCTTCAACATGTGAATCGTAGGCATTATGAGTTCTACTCTTGAATATGCATCCCAGCATAGTACAATGAAAAAACTGGAAAATCAAAATTGAATAAAAAGTGTAATTAATACAAATAAAAAGTGTAATTAATACAAATACATAAACTCGAATATTAATAAACATTTATAAACGATTTACTTACCGAGCAGAATTTGTTAGGTTTTTCCATCCTCGAGTTTGGAAACTCTGCGGATTCAAAGTAGTCGTCCTCATCCATCTTAATTATCGTCTTAATGTTTTTTGTTTTGGAATAAACGGTTCCCACTCGCTTGGCGTTGCCGCTATATGAATTGTAGTATCGCTTTTTACTGCTTTATTGACTATAATTTCTATTGGTATTGTTTCAATGATATCAAGTTTTGGTTGCACTTGAGTTTTTTGTTCTTGAATATTAACTACTGAATCTTGCGCGTTAAACTGTTTTAGATACACACTCATAAGTTTATTATATAATTCTGGATCAATAACTTTCATCACCTTGGCCATGATTTATTGCACATAAAATTGTCTCGCTAAAAATTATCTTTTTAAAAATATGAGCTAGAACGCCGCGTACGATTAATTTGTTTTTGAAAACTATAGTTTTTAATTTATTTGGATTTTGTGCTAGTTTTTTATTCAAACTGTTTATTTTTCTAAACTTTAATTCTTTAAACTCACAAAACAATTGATAGTTTTTTAAACACTCTACGATGGCTAAAATTTGATTGACACTTGCACTTTTAATATATTTGCCTAAATTATTTCCACTAGTACTTAGTTTGTATAAAAATTCACAATGCGTTTCTAATGCACACGTCATAGCGGAACATAGACTTCACAATCATCGTCTGGAAAAATATGTGATCGCGCCCAGTACTTTGTATTATTGCTACGAGGATGAAGATCCAAAAACAAGAAACCAAATTTGCGTAACGTCACTGCTTTTATGTATGCGTCTTGTAGATATTTGACTTGACTGGGACAAATTTGTCCGGCCAGTCTTCGCACTGTGGATCGATCTCGAGGACTGTCGAAAAGTATTAGATACTGGGAGTTTATATTTATTTCACGTAGTTCCTTCTTGAATGCGTTTTGCAGAATGAGCAAAATACTGACTCCTCGGTGATGGGCGTGCTTGATAAAGAATCTATTTATGAGCTCGAAGTTTTCACCTTTTGCGACCAGATCCATTTGGTCGTCTAATATTACGAGCGACGAATCGGTTGCTAGATGCTCAATGTCTTTGACATTTTGTGTGAATATGATATTTGGGTCTTCAGCTTGCATCTGATAAAATATTGGTTGGTGGTCGCAGTATACATAAATTACTTTATCGATTTTTTTGCTTATGATTGAATTACGTCGTCGTATAAAATCGCGGACCATAAACGTTTTTCCTGATCCAGTGCAACCTACGACAGATGCTGTAAATGGGTGTATGAGCTCAAAATGTATGCAATCCATGATAAATAAAGAACAAACAACGACTGACATAGTTTTTTAGAATTCAAATGTATTTATTCATTTATTTTGGTGTCAAGTTACAATTTTATTTTGGTTACAACTTTATTCTGGTTACAATAATTATATTTCCTCTAATTACAAAAGCAATTTACCGTACATTTTATTTTGCATTTGTTAGTTAAACATTTTTGATTAAACTTATATATAGAAAATGGATTAAAGTTTGGTATTGATCTAACAAATTCTTTCACTTTAGAATCATTATTTAATGTATTTGAAGTAAATGAATTAAGTATTTTATTATACGGAATACCTATAATACGCGAGTATAAATAATAGATACAATAATTGCCGCACACAAATGAATGATTATCTTGTAATTGAGTACAATTTTCTGTTACAATAGTTTGAGTCGGTCTTTGCAGATTTTTATATGCAGTAATTTCTAATCCATAGCTGTCAAAATATTCGCATTCTGTTTCAGATAATATAAAGTAGCTGATCCAGTGTAATCCAAAGTTGGTACTTAAATCAGTATTCTGTACAATAGCAATAGGAAAAGTGTCAAATTTAACGTCTTGAAACAATGTGTCAGCAGCTACGATATAAATTGGTATACTTATATCGAGACCGTAAAAAAGCCTTTTGAATGCATGTTCAATAGAAGTAGTGTTCATTTTTAATCTTGTTGCGTGACGTGCTTATTTTTGTCAATCTGAAATAAAGACTGGTACTGACAAAAAAGCAATGTAGTAATTGCTTTTGTCAACGGTTTCTTAAATTTGATGTTCACCACAATTTGTCCTTGATGATTAAGAGTGAGAGAATTTCCGTCGTTTGGTAATAACTCAATTGCAACTAGAACGTTTCCTGAAATATAAGAATACAAATTTAGAAATCGATCTTAACAATACAAAATTAGAATATTAACTTTTTTTTAAATTTAAATAATTACCTTTGTTGTAGTTGTCGACGTTTATATTGTTTCCAAGAACGTAATTCGCTGCCGTCTTTCTCAACGACTGAACACCAAATAAATAGTTATCAATCCCTGCTGTTTCGCTATTTTTAAAGCTAAATGGAAATACTCGATGCTCTATACTATTTCCGTTCCAACTTATTTCTAATTGTGTCATATCCATATTTTCAAAGTTAAAGCCTGACTTTGACATTTTGCCGTTAAAAGCTTCACTATCCAGAGAACCAATAACAATCAGTTTTGGAATTTTACCCATCAGTAAAGACCCAGATGTAGCTGATGATAAACCGCTTGGCGTAGAAAACGCTTTTATCTGAATTTCGTTTGTAGGATATTTGAAAGTTTCGTTAGCTGCCAATTGATTACGATGCCAAGCTACGACTTCAGATGTCACATTTTTGTTTGCGCTATGGAATACCGCATCTGTGATCAAACATTTATAGGCACAACCATTGAACCCTGCTTTCGTATCTGTCGCGCAGTCTAGGTAAAATTCCGGTATGTTGCGTCTTAAAACTAAACGTATATCAGTACCAGGAGGTAAATATCGATTTTGATTGAAGAAATTTACTAGTGGCTTTCCGATCATGAAGAATTGAGTCGACAACCTTGCTTTTTCATATCTTGTTTTGAATCCAGCATCACCTGTTGTACTAAATGTATTTGGAATTTCGTTTGGATAGTAAAATTCTTCACGGAGAAATCCGTCTTTTTCGAGCGAACTAGATCCTAGTAATCGCTGCAAATATGCGCTCCAAGCATACATTGAATTTGAATCGCACACTAGTTCATTGTTTAAGTACAACTGAACGTTTGAAAATAATGAATGAAAAAACAAGTTTGATGGAGCAACTTGATCAGCAGCTTCGCATAAAGTTCCGTCCTTTTTAACTATTTGAACACCTAATGCTAAAAACGATTCCGCTAAGGAAATGTAACTATCAGTATGGAATTGAAATTCTATCGGGTTGTATTCTTCTTTAATGCTTCCAAGGGGAAAACACTGAACAAACTCTGTACTAGAAGATGTACTAACATCTGTTGCAGGAACTTCAATCAAGTTTAATTCAGATCTAATAGCTTTTTTCGATTTTTCGTATATTGTAGGAGGTTTGTCGAACACGTTGTTGGGATCCATTTTAACTGTTTACGTCACAAACACTTGGCTAAGACTAATCTTAAATGTCGGTTAAAGTTTATTTATAGCTACAGGGTTATATTTTTCTTCGTTGTCGCAAATGTGATCAAGTAAATCATTAAGAATACCCCAATGAAGCCCCTCCAAGCAAAACTCGCAGATTTTTATATCTGGTTTGAACTTGTATACGTAAACAGTTTCTCCATGAAGCGATACAAGATTAACATATTCTGAATCTGGACCCTCTAATGAATCAAGAATACCACACGGATTTTCAGCACAAACAGTACAATCTGACATACCAAAAGGTCTTGTCACTTTACACCAATTTTCATTTACAGCTGTAAATTCTTCTTCGTCACTCCAAAATTCGTAAGGTGTGTTACGAAATTCTATCACTAATTTATCCTTCTCTTTTTCTTGTGTTTCACAAGTCGCGCAATATTGTTTTTCGTTATAATTATTTAGTTTTAAAATTTCTGGTAATTTATTCAACCAGCAAAAATTACAAGTCTCGCACTTTAGGCTAATAGCGGATATTTGATCCATGTTTATTGTTCAAAGTCTAGAATTAAACTGGTTAATAGTTTCTTACTTTTTAGATTTAATACACTTGCGTTTAACTATTTTCGATTTTGATTTCTTAATTCTTCCTGCACCACTTTGAATTGGAGCACGCTTTGCTTTTGACCTGTTTTTACTTTTTGATTTCCTCTTTGCTCCTCCAATTTGAATTGTTTTAGTACTTTTTGATTTCCTCTTTGCTCCTCCAATTTGAATTGTTTTGGTACTTTTTTGTTTTGTTCTTTTACCTTTACCAACTTTAGTATTTAAAGATGTTGTTGAATTCAAAGGAATAAGGTACGACGATCCTTCTGACAATATGCCAGATGATCCCCCATTATTAAAATTCATTCCGTTGCCGGTTTTTATAAAATTTGGTTTTTCTAAACTGCAAGTGTTTCCAGTTTCACAATTTAGATGACGCATTGTTAATATTTTGGTTTGAAGTATAGTTTTATAACCGTTTCGGTAACTCCTGCACCAAAATTTAATTCACGATCGTGTTCGTCTATTAATTTTATGCGAATTCGATCTATTACCGATCTTGTCAAAGGTAAAAACACGACTGGATTGAAGGTTATTGTTGTTTCATTTAAATACTCTTCAGATAAATCAATGTCTTGCAAAATAGGTAAAACTCGGTTACCATAAATTTGGTTTTCTATTATATCTGAAACAATCAACAAACGTTTTGATTTTACGCTGTTGGGAACAGGGTTGATTACATCGCTTTCGTTTGATTCGTAATCAATTTCTTTTTCTTCCTCTTGGATATTTGGATCGACGCTAATTCTTGTTGTCGTTGTAAATATTTGATCTTGAGGAATTTTAAAAAACGAATTCAGTAAATTTGGTAGTTTGACGCTCATATCATTTTGTAAATTCTCGAAAAATATTTCACCGTTTTCAATTTTAATTCTCATTTCAAGGTCAGGAAACAAAAAGTTTTCAAATGTTTCATTTATCTTGTCTATAACATCTGTAACTGCTAATGAGCTGGGTTCATTCATGAGAATTGCATAGTCGTTATGAAATGAAAAACGATAGTAGGAATCTTCGTCGTTGTTAATCTTTGCATAATCGCTTTCATTAAACACAAATTCTGATTTATGTGTTCCGACTAGTAATTTATCTACGCTGCTGAATCCTAGTGCATCTGAAATTTTTGTCGGTAGCACTAGAAAACTTCTTGCGTCATCGTCTTTAAACTTTATAATTGCTTTATTATCTGTATCTAGTTTCATTTCCAATTCAATTTTATCCAATTTCATTCGCTCATTTAATCTTTGCATGTATGTTTGCACATTATTGTCGCCTAAAGCATTCTCGCGACGAAATGGTAGTACGCTTTGAAACATTTGAGAAATACCTATAGCATTTTCCAAGTTTTGGTATGTTTCAACGCGAATAGTAAGTTCAGAGTTCATAGGAATTTGTTCAAACTGTTTCTGATTAGTTATATTTAAGGACAAAAAATAACCATATAAAAATCTAGTTCTATTGAATCCACAGAAAATAGCAAATTCTTCGGGTATAACGACATATTGGTTTGCTACTGGACTTGTGTGTATAAACACTACTAAAAGTTCCTCTGCTTTTGTTCCGGGCATATAGTATGCGGCAATTTGTAAAGGTATATGCGCGCTTTCCATTGCGCGCGATAACTGTGTTAAATACGGACCAATGTTTGATTGCGTTTTCTTAAAAGTCAACGAAACAACTTTTGGGGGTTTTGCATTTGGAAAAAGCGGACCTGAGGGTATTGGTACTGCAGTTAAGGTAGATTGAGCCAATTGAATTTGACTTGGTTGTTGCTTACGTGAATATTTAAAACTTGCAACTCCTACTTCATACAAATCTGGTTGTAGATAAAGTGGTTTTGGAAGCTCGCAAATGAAGTTAGTAGGAGTGTTTGTTTTTGAATTAATTTTATCCGTTGCACTTCTTAGTGTACAACATATTGAACTGGAGGACAACATCGTTATATTTAAGCTAGATTAAGCTCTTGGGAATAGAAGCTTCCAGTTATTTCTGCAAAATAAATAAAATAAGTTAGTTTAGGATAAATAAAATATGGATTTTAATTTGAATTTAAAATAAATTTAATTCTAGCAGGTCACCTTCTTTATTAAGATCTTCCAGCAAGTACGTCCACGGAATAGTTTTTTGTACTTTTCTTATTTTGAACTTTTCGACTGACCAATTAACACTGTAACCTGTTTAAAAGTCAAAACAACACTAATTTAATTAGTAAAAAACATTATGTTATGTATCTAATTATGAAATAATTTGTATGTAATTATTTATTACTTAACTTTTTCAAAGGTAACCTTGGCTTTAGAAATTCTCACAACGTCTCCTATTTTAAATTTTGGTGGGGGTTGCGGTTTTTCTCTTTCTTTTAAATAGTCTGCAAATATATTTTCCCAGACCTCGTATTCGTTTTCTTTTGTTACCTTATTTGGTTCTAACTTTATTGTGCTGTGGTAGCTGTTGTTGTACGCTTTAACAAAATCTTGAATTACATCAACTATTCTTTTAGTCTGTCTTTCTGACATATAACGTTCTAATTTCGTAAAAAGAGTTCTTATAAACCTTTCAGAGAACATGCTTTTGATGTAAGAGTATATATGGTATAGATGTATATTTTTCTTGTCTAAATACTTTCTAAATTCATTACTAAGGTATTCCTTTCCCATATCTGTGAAGAGATTCATCGGTGTAGCATTTGCTTCTCGAAGTACCGAATCAAATGCTCGAATCATAGATTTTGATGATTTATCTTTTAACATACGTACGTATGCTTTTTTGCTAAAGACATCAATAACTATGAGCACAAATGTATTACAATCATTCCATTCTGCAATGCTTGATATGTCCTTGAGATCAGAGGAGTATGTTTGGTTAATGAAATTATAAAGCACACGTCTCCGCTTGAACTTTCGTCGAATATCTTTATGCAACGAATACGCGTTTATTTTTTGTAGCTCGGTTTCAACCTGTTTTTTGTTTTTCCATCCCGGTCGGTTCTTTAAAAACCCTGATAATCCGCTGAATGCGCCGGAAAATCTTTGGTTTAGGTAACTCTTACGAACACTTTTTGATTTGTTTGCCATGGTTGACCGCAGACGAATGAATAAATATAGCTACTTACAATATATTTTATAGGTCATTGCGATTGTACGTCGTTCGATCGTATAGAGAAATAAACGTTATTCTACAATTGTTCGAATACGATTGTATGTTTCATTTGCATAAATGCTACAATAACTTTCAATAATCGTCGTATAATTATTGGTGGAAACAAACATTTTGGTACCTTGCAATAATGATATTACGACTTGGTAATGAATATATTAGTACTTTGCAATAATGATATTACGACTTGGTAATGAATATATTAGTACTTTGCAATGATGAAATTGATAATCTGAAACAAAGTTTTATTTTGTTTTTAATTTTAAAGCGGAAACGAGTGTTTTTATTTAAAATTTTAAAGCGGGTATTTGTGACGGGTGCGGGTATTCGGTGCGGGTGGGGTATCGGTGCGGGTTCGGTGCGGGTGCGGGGATTATGACCACGTGACGTCACATCGGGGGTCGGCTTTAGTGGGGTTTGGGTAGGGGATCGGCTTGGGATGTCCGTAGGGGGTGGGGTTGGGAGGATTTACGCTATTCCTGTGTTTCCTCCTTATATCGCATCCAACAGTATACAAGTTCAAAAGTAAACACTAATTACAGAGGAGCGAGTAAGAAACTTCATTTTCACAATTACAAATTGTAAGTGTCCTTTGCATTTTTGCATGCACAACTAATAAAGGCAAAACGATAAAAAAGCTCACTCAATTTTTAGGGTTCGTGGGTCTATCAGAAAAGGGCATGTCATCCATGACAACATTTATGGACGATCCCTTAGATGACAAGTAGGGGGGGGGTAATATTTGCAGAGGTTTTCCTTACGCGATACTTGGAAAAACGAAACTGGGATAGGGCGGGGTAGGGTAGGGACAGGAAGGAAGAAACGGAAGCCGAAGACCAAGATTCAAGACCAAAGAGCCCGCTTCGTCGCGCCTAAAATTTGCATGCTTTGTGATATGGTATGATGACCCATATGGACTCCTGCGTCAGCAGAATTACCTGACCGAACCATAACAAAGAACGAAACTTACTGGCGTATTTTTTTTTGTAAGAAAGTTGCCGGCATTATTTTTACTAACGTTGCTTTCTCTTTGCAGCCAATGTTGCCCAGTTGCCCATAATATTTTACTTTGGACGACATGCTCAAGCCCATACATAGAAAACCTGCCTCTCAAAATACATAGAGCGGCGGAGACGGCGGGCAGAGCAGAAAATCTTGTGCTTCTCTGACTAGTGATAGTGACTGACTGAACTGGACTTTCGACTTCGATAAATGTTTAACAACAGGAAATTAAAACCACTGACAACTAGAATATTGCTGTCTATTTAAATTACATATTGTGCGTATTATTTAGTTTCCTCACTATATCAGTCATTGACATTATTACTTAGTGTCCATGTTTTGGTTTTCTATTTTCTATCCAGTTCTTTGGACTACAGAAAATCGTAAGTTACTGCTTAATTAGTACTTTGGCTCACATCTCCCTCCACCATCCATGCTTTGCCTCTTCTAACACTTAACTCTAAACAAAACTCATATCTCACTGCTGACTGCATCAATCAAAAAAATCAATTAAAACATGTTATTTAGACCGAAGTACTTCGTGCATCCAGCATTACTGTTAGTTTTCATATCCCTTAAGCGGACTATTTTATACCTTTGGAAGCAAAATCGATTTGTTCCTTTTAAGGGATATGTGCATGCGCTTGCCCCTAATTTTATTGACTCATTCTCAGGGTAGAAAATACGACATTTGACCTTGTTTAGTGAGTTTGAAAGCTAATTCTGGTTATGTAATCCCTTAACTAGAGTGATTAATAATTGTTAACAATGGGTTAACTATAAGATGACTCGCTCCTCAGGGCTGGATAATGCGGCCAGGGCAGGCAGCCCCCGCTGCTTTAATTTTCTCAAAACATAATATACTTAAATGGAATATTTTGGAATTTTCAACAATATGTAAAAAGAATATTGAGACTTTTTAAAAACATGCAAATAAATTTTTTTGTACATTTCAAAAACATGGAAATAGAACATTTTCCACTTTTCTCAAAACATGTACATAAATAGAGGGCGTTGAGCACTTTTGTGAATCAAGTAAAAAAGAACATTTTGCACTTTTCTAAAACATGTAAATACAACATTTTGCTTCACCAAAGAAAACCATCAATAAAATCAATCAAAATGGTGGTTTTGTTTGGAAACAAATTGCTGCCTACAAGCAATTCCTTCGTCCGGCCCTGCCGCTCCTAACACCTATTCATTTAATAGCAGTTATTAGTTATTCCCGCATCTAGGTATATTTCAGTTATTTTAGCTTTAGCATTCAAAACTGCAAAACAAATTCCTTCCATGAAACATGTTCGCTCCGATACCATGTTTTAGTGACGTCCGTAGTATGACTAACTTGCAGTGACTGGACTTAGCAAGGAAAGCGAAACTTCAAAAACGCACGTTGATTTTCAAAACTTGATCTATTGTACTATACACATAATATTATTATGTATATGATGGTGATTGAAAATTTGGATGGGTTTCCGTATTGTAGAGCTTTATTGTCGGATCGAGTGAGCACTAAGGATAGTTGTATGTAATAAAGGCACCTGAATAAACTTTTTACGTCAGTACACAACTACATACATATCCGTACGGGAAATAAGCGTAGCAGAAACTTGGAGGAAAAGGGAGTAAGGTGACCGTGAAACTTGGCTTCAATTAGCCGTGACCGCGAGAAAGGACGACGAGCGAAATAATGTGCCCAAGCGTAACAATATAGTACACTTTAACCAAAGGTTAAGTAAATGATTCAAAACTAGTTCACCTCCTCTAAAACTGGATTTTCTTTCCAAAGGCTGTTGTCCGTGAGCGTCTCACCATGTTGTCGAGTAAGATGCATACGAACACATCGAGCCCAAGCACTTGTGTATGGACAGCGAGGACATTGAAAGACTCGTAGACTGGCATGATTACCCAGCCAATGTTCCGCAACTCGTGATAGAAACCCCACAAAGTCACAGTCAACACAACGAAAAACTTTCTGAGCTGGATTATATCTGGCAATTTTGGAAGTTGTCCAGGACAAAACCTCTTCACTGTCGAACCACCTCTCCTCCACCCCAGACACTTGCTGTTGCACCGGATTGGCAACAGTTGACACTGACATTGGTTCGCCCTTGTCATCTTGCATTCGTCTTTGCACAACAATAGTTCCATGTGGTAAGCCATTGCCGGAGGTTGTAACTAAGGTAAGACCGGTTCCGGGTCCTGTCGCAATGGTTGTTGTCCCATCCGCACGAAATGCGTCAGGATCATACAAGAGATTCGGATGAGTAACACCGGAAGCGTCAATCACTTCAGAAAGGCCTTCTTCTCCATAAAGCTTCTTGGTGATTTCTTTGAACATATCTTCATAGCAATCCATTTGGGCCAAAGATAAGGACGTGACACCGGCAACATTGCCGGTTGTCACAACAGTTGCAGTGGAAGGGCTTGAATTTAACACTCCGGCGTTAGAGACGTTGGTGGTTGTGACAACACCAGGTTCCATTTTTAAACGAGCCATCCATTGAGGGATGGATGAAACCGAATTAGCCGGAATTGAGACGGTTGCAACTCCACTAGATGTATTCACACCAGACACTGTGATCGTTTGGGTGACTCCTTGACCCCCGATGGGGTTGCTTGACATAGAAGCCAGTTTTACGCAAGGGCACGGGCGGTACTAGTCATGTACTTTCACCTGCAAACAAATTAAATTGATTAAACACCAGTTCCCGCGTTCAATACAACCATCAAGGCAGAAATGTACATGAGCTATTTTTAATAACTATTAGTATCATGCTTCCACACTAAAATTAGATTCACTGATACTGAGAGTATCATCTTCTTAGCAATAAAAAAATTTAGAGAGGAAGATAACTGTTTAGATATTATAATAAACGAAGAACTGTCCTTCAATTAATATTTTATTTCAATTAATACTTATTGTTGCAGGATTATATTATTTGAGTGTAATAAAATTAAACCGATGGTCCGCACTGCTTTTTCACGAGGAGTATTGATAAAAATTCCCATATATCACCCTTATAATACATTTACACGTAAGTAAGTACTTGATACCTGCCACTGCTTCTATACTCAACTTGCATTGGAAGTACGTAAATATAGTCAAATAAATAATTAAAGTCGTTAAGTTAATTTCTATCCCACTTGAGCATCGGCTAGTTTGTCGAGTACAATTAATTAATTTTGTAACTTGTAAAACTTGAGTGACACAAAAATATAATATCTTTTGAGGTTATTATAGCCATAGCCTAAAGTAACATCAGCTAGCTTTCTTATTACCCGCCAAAACACCTAATCGATGACGATGCTGATTCTATTCCTTCCTATGTTACATCCCGTAAAAAAATTAGCATATCCTTCCCGTGTCAAAATCTTCCTGCATTTTAGAAGAGTATTAAAATAGAAAAAATCAACTGGTTTCTTTTGCCCACTTTTCTTTGCTACGATGAATTAATTATGTAATTACTTTTATTTTTCACATTTTCGAACAATATCTCAAAATAAACATAGGTATACACGCTAACTCTCCCGCACTTTTAAACCGCACACTATAATTCCAGGAACAACTCAAACTCGAAGGTCATAACATTTTTGAGACACACAAGAAAGGGGGAACTGCTGCTGTACAATCCCCTTAAATTATTAACAAACAGGTGGAACACTTAATTACTCCAACGACATATTACCTAGAAGTATGTCATCTCTGGGAATAGTTTCCAAATGTGTACACGAAGGGAATTTCAGAGCGGAGAATTTTTATTGTAAGCCTTATTAAAAACGATTCCCCTCTAACCTCTACAGAGAAAATCGAGAAATAATTTTAAAAATTGAAATCGGGTTTGGGCCGAATTTTAGGAATATTATAAATGTAGTAGAAACACACACCGTCTGCTCTCATTTGAAGACATTGACATAATTGGATTGATACAGACTCTTCTTCAGATTTTTCTTTGACACGTTTTCGTATTGAGAAATATTGACGAGGGGTAAAGGAAATCTCTTGCTCGTCCTTTGCAAAAATTCTTCTGACACCTCTCATGTATATTTTTAAATGGGTAGACTTGGCTTACTCCCACACAATTTAAAAAATATTGAATCTTGGAATGATACCGCCAACCGTCTTGTTACTTGTTACTCCAATATGTATTTCATATCATTCACGCTTCACAAGGAATCATTCAAACTTTCGACTTTCCCCGATTTCTTGAGATTACACTAGAAAAAGAAAAAGTTGACTCAAACCAACAGTAATACTTATAAATGATTGGGGCCGAAGTGTAACAGATACTCTGGAATAGCTTGTTCGCATTCACAACTTGATGTTGAATATCAAACATGAAGAAGAGCATTGATTTTGACATGAGGCTCGGACCGTCAACCGTGTGGCAGGTGAAGTCGAAAACACAACAAACATAATATTTATGGACTGTGGATGGGGGTAGTGAAGAGTGACGAAGGATCTTTCTGATATCTCATCTCCGGATGCCGGACGTTTCAAATTTATATTTTATAATAATATTTTGTCTTGTGTGTGGATTAGGAGGAAATTAGAATAAATAGATAGTAGAAGTTGCAAATATGAAAGAACTGAACACTTTACTCCCAGTGAGTCGTGGTAGGAGACGTGAGAGAGAAATTCTGCTGTTAAATATATATTATCAAACTATCTCAATGTATGAATGATTGAATGACAGTTTCCACTAGTCCCGAACTCCCAAGTTGTTGTAGTAGTATAGTAGTAGTAGTAGTAGCATTTGGTCAGTGATTGGGGGAAAATTGAAGATTCAATGGAGATTTACTAGTTACTGGTCTGGTTGCTCTGACTGACTAGGGGATGGATAAATTTTCAGATGGAAAAATATGAAAGTTAAGCTCTGACGCCAGTTGTTGTCAGTTCAGTTGTTTTCAAGTTAGTAGTTGGTTCGTATGGGATTTTCTACACGGCCAAAGACGAGACATTTAGAATTAGAGTGAATACGTGGTGGTGTGGTGAAGGGACTGTTCAAGACGAAGACGAGAGCTCAAGACGTTAAATATAAGTAGATATATGAAGTAGAATGTACAAGTGCAACAAACTATCTCCGTCACTCACCACTCACATACTCGCACACAATAATAATATGTAGGTCAAAAAGTTAAACTTTTTACGAGTTTCAGCTGAGTTGCGAAGAAGTAGAAAGACAGTTACTTTTTTCCTACAACATAATATGTATATACAACAACTCGCACCGTATTATTTCCTTGTCATCCTCTCCCTGTACTTGTTATAGTGTATTTAGCAGTTTGGTAGGATTATTGATATTAGCTATATTAGTAGTTAATGTTGGAATTCGCAAATATACAACGTTGAGTGTATTTAGATGTGCATTGTTATGTTAGGTTAAGTACTTCACACAGAGACAACTTTTAGATGTTAGTAAGTTAATTTGTCATTTCGCAGTTTAGTAAGTGTTAAGCATGGAGTTAATCAAGTAGGACATAAAAGAAAAAGAAATAAGATTTACAACTGACTGTGAATATTTAAATTGGCTAATTGACTGACTGGAGATAGGTAGATATAGTAGATGTAGATACATTGCACAGAGTATATAGTGGTGTAGTACTTTTGTGTTCAGTGTTTTGAATGTATAATTATTGACTTTTCAAATCTGAATGAAAGGTATATAGTAAAATGATAGTTGATAAGTATATAGGAGGCAGAGAGAGTGTATATATTTAGATTCTATCCTATATATATATATTTTTATTAGTTTTGGTTATTTGGATTTGGAAAGTTGGAGGAATATTATGAAATTGAAGACTGAAACTCATTGTTAAGGAATATTTGAATGATTTACCGTCCACTCTTGTCCCGGCAGAGTCGTCCTGTAATTCCTTATTTTCTCCTTAATTCCATTCACTTCCTCGCCGTTAGTTTTGTCCGCCATTATGTTGGTTGACTATATAACTATAATAATATAACTGAATATAATACATGAACCTATTAAGCGTCGCCTTTATTTTATTCCTCGTCCTACCTACTACCACTCGTCTACTCAGTACTCGTACTCAGTACTACTCACTCATAGTTGAATCTATCCGTTTATATTTTACGTGGCTTCGGTATATATTTATATAATATTACAACTGAATAATAGTATTTACTACTACACACACCTACACTCAGCACTGAACAGAACGAACACAGCTCACGAGACGGGAAGAATACTCAAAATACATGGACTCAGAGATCCAACTGTAGATTCTATGTGTGTGATTGTGTTTTGGTTTGAGGCTTGAAGCTATAAATTCATAAGTAAAAACTATAGAGAAAAAAAGCTGCTATATATCTCATCTCTCTCTCTATCTAATAAGTCAAGTTTTTAGTTGGGTCTGCAGTTGTTCCTTTAATATTATTGGGTTCGCTTTACTTAATTTTCTTTTGCTTCCCGTCCCGTGCAGGACCAGGATAAGGATAGGGTACATAAGTACATCTATATAGGAATCCTTAAATCATTCTAATACTGTCTCAAATTTATTTTTGTTTACAAGTATGAAAGAAGAGTATTTAGAAGAGTATAATGTAGAAATTAAAACTTGCTTTTGCTTCAGTCTCCGATTCCATACATGCATACGTCAGGAACAGCTTTAGCTTTCACAATATATTTCACATAATAATAATTATAATTATTATAATGTTCCCTCTCCAAATGGTTTGAAAATTTTGACTTGACCAAAACCAAATTTGAGAGAACTACAGACCAGACACGGTAAAATAATAGTAATAATATAGCTACACGACTCTGTCATTCTCCTAGATATATGTACTTATACAGTGCTATTTGATATTCTGTTGCCCTCATCTAAATCTGTCTGTCGAGATTTTTTCTCCTATTTTATCCTTTAGTTGGGAATTGAATTCCTACGTTCCCACGATACGGCAGCTTGTAACATGTAATGTAAGCCTATCAGTCCCTGATGTTGTTGTTTGAGTTTCAAAAGAACGTGCATAAATTACGTGATACAAAAATCATAAATTTTGAACCCCTACCCACCCCCCCCCTTGTTTGGTATGTACGCTTATGTAAAAGGATAGGCAACTTGAACACTTATCCCCCCTCGACGTACGACGTAATTTATGCACGTTTCCAAAAGGCAACTGCTATATGATGAGTATGTACTACTGTGGAAAAGGGAACTTCAAACTTGCACATGAATTGGCTCCGCCTTCCAACGCTCTAACGAACATTCGAATATTTCGAATGCCCCGCCTTTTTTCGCGTCAACAATCTCTCTCAGCTTTCCTTCCCTGTCGTGGTATGGTGCAGGGACGGAAGAGAGCGTCGCTCTCAAATCTGTCAAATCTATTCCCACACTTTTCCTTCTACCATCCCCCCCCATATATCGTGGGATCGTCCGTTAATGATGTCGTGGATAACATGCCCTTTTTTCCTAGACCCACCCCCACCATTTTAGCCGTAAAAATAGAGTAACTTTTATAAAAATGTGAATGCCTTAAATAAGGTTTTTACTAGCCACCCACCTCATGGGGAGTGAAATTATTTATGGACGATCCCTAAATGCGTGGAAAGTTGCAACAATAATATTTATCACAACTACAGACGTTTAGTTAGTTTCTCCTGGTTTCTCGTCTTCAACTTCAGTATGAAATACCAATGCAATATGCAATGCAGGTAGTGCAGCAATGGCATCTACTTAATTTAATCTGCATATCTTCCGCAGTCCTATCACAAATCAAATAGTTATCGCATCTTTAAATTCCGCATCAGTGCAACGTCCGCCCGTCCGCCTCATCTGTCATCCCTCACGACCAGGATATTTTTTACCTGATGAATCAACTATCAACTATCAAATTGGTAGTAGGGACGCGCCTAATGGTGATCGGGTTCATTTTTGTTCAACTTTGAAAATCTGTAACTTCTTTTGTACGTCCACCAGAGCAAAGCTTTATGTTTCAAAATAATCAGCACTTAATTTGCTATGAGCTGTATTTGTAGAATCCCTACTTGGAATTGCTTTAAGTCACTTAGGATTGTATGCAGCAAGTTCAAAAATTCTAAAAGTCAACGAAATACCTTATAGGTGATCATATGATTCCAAATGGTGATCATGCAAAAATAGCATTGATATCATAGGGAAAGTTGGTGCCCTTTAGGTGATCACTTGCTTCCTATACGTGATCGGGTTATTTAGCATTATTGTCATAGATAATGTTGAAGTCTCGTGACTTAATGGTAAGAAATTGCCCCCTAGATATATCCTTAACACTTTTTAATGAAAACTATTCATATTATAGCGCCCAAAAAATTATTTGCAGCAAAGTGCCTTACCCAAATATCAAATTCAATTGAAATTCGTATATATGACCTTTTTGACCTTTGAAGGTCACACAGATTGACAAATTTTAAATTATTGTCATAAATATGGCTAGGTGCTGTTATTGTTACATATTGCAGGTCAAAATTATGCCGCTATGATGTCTTTTAAGGATTTAAATGGTGATCACGTATATGCCTACTATGTAGGATGTATCTAGCTTTATGCCCATATGCTCATAGATACTTGTATATGCTCATCGAATCTCACTATGCCGTATGCAAATAAAGATCACTCACAACAAATACGTCCAACGCCTGTGAATCTATTTTCTAGACTAAATCTTTATTGTATCATTCATTCTTAATTTCAGTCTTGTTACAAAATTACACACATTCATAATCAAACCAAATGGGCAGCTATCATATAGATAATAATAGCTGCCAATACAATTTTAATGATGAGGCGACTATTAAAATAATAGTCGCCAATACAGTATTAACATACTCTATGGTGTTATGAGACTGCTGACATATCTTGACACGTCGCAAACTCCACGTCCACATTGTAAACTCCATTTAGGTTAACAATGTGCATACACTACACCAACTGCATTCTTAATGTGCTGACTGCACTTTAACAGTCATCACATTCTGTCAAGCTCATTCAACTACTTCACTCCACACACACTCTCGTATGACTCGGTGGAGCCACGGAGCCACCGCCACCGGTACCTCCTACATCCTCCTAAGTAGTTAATGACTTGCTCCTCCTTCCACCTCCGGCTCTCTTCGAGGAGGAGACGGGTGTAATCCGAAAATCATGTTCCGGATTCTTTGTGCCCTCTCATGCGTTACCAACACCAGCCTCAATGGACTATCAGATCCAGTAGATGAAGAAATTGAAGAAAGTTGTGGACTACGCTCAGTAGCTCCACTTGAATCCAAGTTCCCTCCTCCATCAGTACTATGACTCTCATTTAGCAGCGCAAGTATCTCATCATCATCACCGAATCCAATTCCGTGTCCAGACCGATTTATCCTCCAGGTCCACTTGAACTTGCATATTAGAATAATAGCAATTCCCAAACCTAAAGTCAACAAAACGCATAGACAGGTTATTAACACTGTCCACAATAGGGAAGGGCCTTTAGTTCCCCTATTAAGTACTGAATAATACGAACCCTCTTCGAGCTCGGTATTAATCTTGGTCCAATTCAATTCCAAATCCAGATGGAAGCCAGCAGTCTCCGCGAACAATGGGTCCACTTCTTCAGTGTAACTCATATCGATCATAGCACCCTCGAACTTAACTTTATTGATAGAAAAGGTCGTCACAAGAGGTAAAGTAAATACCTCCCTGGGGCACTTCTGCGTCTGCCGGGGTCCGATTTGATACTCTTGTTGATTCTTCACCAACAGAGTAAAAGGGTCCGCCTCCACTAGTACCAGTCCAGTATTTACGATGGGTACTAGAAAATCCAGAAACAGCTTACTTCTGTCTTCACTGAGCCTACAGCCTTTCGGCTGAGAGAATCTGAGTGGGCAGGTTTCGCCACAGGGAAGAGTAAGATTCATAAAATCCAGAAATCCCCCCGAAATCTTTCCATCAGCCCATTCTCTCCTGAACTCCTGGATTATGGACCTTCCAATGAGTAACCTTCCTACTAGATACGAAATCATGAAATTAGACTCCAAATTCTTAGTCTTAAAATCATTCAGATCAACTTTGATCATTTCTGTCCGGGACAACACTTTTATCAGCTCCTCTTGTAGGTGGTGAATATTCTTGTCCCCAGTATTAATCTTTGATGCTAAATCGTCCAGTCTATTCTGTAGGTTCCCGGTTATCTCCTGAACAACCTTAATGTCCTCCTTGTTGGTGGCTGCCATTGACATTGCTGCTATTCCGATACCCGCACTCGCCACAACTGCGACGAGGATCACAGTCAACATTAATGGGCTTCTTTTTCCACGAGTAGAAATCCACTTTTTCCGAGGACATAGGATTTCCAGTTCATCTAGAAAATATTCTTTATATGATTCTAGACACCGACGGTGAATTTCTTCACCCAGTTTTCCTTGTGTTCTATCTTTCTCCACGACCGTACATGGTGAAAGTAAGGATACCATCATGTGGATGGACTCAAAACCACCCGCCACCGGACTGGGATGTCTACGCCATAAGACATTTCCAGTTTTCGTCTGGGAGGAGATGGGAGCAATCAAACATAGCACCATCATAACATTTAACATATACGCAGACATACCACATAATCTCCCTGTTAAAATGCTCTGTTGCTCTGGATCCTCCACATTCGCGTTCCTCCTCTTTTTCTTTGGTGGCGTTCCAGGTTCTTCACCTGAATGAAAAGTGTCCTCCGCCTCTAACTTCTCAATCTTTTCGACCCTGTTGAGGTTCATTCGAGTCATCTGTTCATTCAGTGTTTCATGTGGGAGCGCCTTGGTAAACGAGTCGGCCAACTGTTCCTTCGTTGGTTTCCATTCTACATCTATTTTACCTTTCTCGATTTGCTCCCGCACATAGTGATATCTCACATCTATGTGCTTTGTTCTTTGGTGAAATTCCGGGTTCTTGGCCAGCCTTATCGCCGCCTGGTTATCCACTCTGATTTTCATCGGGTTAGCCCTCCAGAACCCTAGTTCCTCCATGAACCTTGTCAGCCATACAGCCTCCTTAGCTGTCTCTGACAATGCGATATATTCGGACTCCGTAGATGACATAGCTACACAATGTTGTAGCTGTGATCGCCAAATGATGGGGCATCCATTCGCTAAGAATACCATGCCCGTCGTTGACTTCCGATTCACGTTTTCACCCGCGTAGTCTGCGTCCGAATATCCGATCACTGCCATCTCATTTATTGGATTAAACGAGATTCCTCTTGTGATCGTCTCCTTCAAGTACCTGAGTACCTTCTTGGCTGCGTTCCAATGCTCCTCACCGTACCCTGTAAGATATCTGGACAATTTAGAGACTGAGTAACTAATGTCCGGCCTAGTGTTCCTTGCTAGGTATATCAGAGCTCCCATCAATTCTTGATATGGGTACTTCGCATCTGGAATTTTCAGCTTCTCAGCTGACCAGCCAGCTGACATGGGAATCTTCTTCCCTTTACAGTCAACCATATTGAATCTATATAAAAGCTCGCGCACATAATGCTCCTGAGAGATTCTTATCTCTCCATCAGGGCAGACTTTTATACTAATCCCTAGGAAAATCGATGGGGGCCCGTCTGTAATTATCAAATCTTGAGTCAATTGGTCAAGGATCCTCTCTTTGATTTCTTGGCACTGGCACAATAGCAGTCCATCATCTACATATATAGCTATGTAGACCGTGAATCCGTCAAACTCCCCAGTGAATACACATGGGTCCGACAATGTGGCCACAAATCCTATCTTTCCTAGAATTATTTTCAATTTTTCAGCCCAGATCCTCGGGGCTTGTTTCAGTCCGTATAAGCTTTTCACTAATAGACAGACCATGTCTTCATTACCCTCCTCGAATCCTTCAGGAAGCTCCATAAATACTTCCTCGTCCAGCTCCCCGTATAGGAAAGCCGTCTTCACATCGAACTGAGTAATGCTAAAGTTTCCTGCAGCCGCTATGGCCAGCAGGGTCCTCACCGACTCGAATCTACACACTGAGGCGAACGTCTCCTTATAATCCAGTCCTTTTACCTGTTTATAACCTCTGGCGACCACCCTAGCCTTATGTTGGATCGGCCGTCCTTGTTCGTCCTTTTTGATTGTATAAACCCATCTCGATGTAAGTACCCGTCGACCCTTTGGCCGCGGTACCATTCTCCAAGTACAATTCTCAAAGAGGCTAGTCATTTCCTCTCTCATCGCACTTGCCCACTTATGATTTTCGCTGGACTCCATTGCCTGTTTGTAGTTCTTAGGCAATCCTGGTTCCCTTGGACTTTCCGTATCCTCCTCTAAGTCCAAATCATTAGTGTAATCCAAAGTGAGGACAGCCGCAGTCAGAGCGCAGAAGTCATTCACACCATAGTCCTCCATAGTCCTAGGATCGTTTACTCCCAGTCTCTCAATAACTGGTAGTTGGCCTCTGTTCCTTAGCTCTCGTTTAACTTCCTCTGTGTCCTCCTTCCCTTCGGTCTTCTTTTTACCTTTACCTTTTTTAGAACTTTTTTCTTTCCCAAAGGTTAAGGAGACGGAGGTTTTCCCTCCTGTCTTCTTCTCAGACTTAGAGAATTTTTTAATTCCCTTCTTAACTGTGGATACATTCAGTTCGTCTGGTTCACTTGTCCCTTCTTGAGAGACATTCTCGTTCACGGGTGGAGCTCCTAATTCACTCTCGGGAGGTGCCACAAGATCTAGCACGTCCTCCTGATCCTCCATACCTTCCTCACCTTCAACTTTTACTTCCTCCTCGTTCTCAGCTTCAGTTCCAGATTCATCTGTACTTTGTTCTTCAACAAGTTCGAAACTGGAGCCGCTAGAAACTGACTCTGTTCGGAGAGGAGAAAATCGATTTTTTGTTGGTGTAGGTAATGGCCCCAGACGCTCCGCCCAACTTGGACCGGCCTGGTTGAGGTTCTGAGATGAGACGTCAACTCTTAAGTTGACCTTTCTCCCTCCTTCATCCTCAGGATCCTCACACTCTTCCTCCACTTCCTGCTCGAACGACAAGTACCTTTTGTTTTGACTTATCGTTGTGAAGTTGGGCTCCGCAGTGTTTTTGAATTCTTTGACATTCATCTTTTGAATGTCCTTTTCTACCCGCATTTCTTTAATTCTTTGAGAGGCTCTTCTCACTTCTTGAATTTTCTGAGTCTGTATTTCTTTTGGAGTATAGACTCGTTCGGACTCCAAGTCTCCCTCCCTTATTTCGAGGAAAGTTCCTGAGACATCTTCCTGAGGGATATAGAATTCTTCATTCATATCCATCGATATGTGATCCTCTGCCACGGTTACATGGCGAGCTTTGATCACATGACTCTTTGTCGTAAATCCTGTAGTTTCTAGGATTTAAGTCATATCCCACCAGTATGCCTTCTCTCGCCCTCTCCACCCATTGTTCACCGGGCTTCCTTCTGACAAGAGAGTACACTGTTGAGCCGAACACCCTTAGGTGTTGTACTGACGGCTTTTTCCTATGAATCCTTTCATAGGGTGTTTTGTCTGGGCTCCTTTTATTGAGCAATCTGTTCAATAAGTAGACAGCACAATCCACTGCCTCTCCCCAGAACTTCGCAGGGAGCTTCGCCGCATTCAGCATTGTTCGTGCCGAATCCTTTACGGTCCTATTCTCCCTTTCAATCAAGCCGTTTGGCTGAGGGCAATACGGAGGGGATCTCTGTATCTCTATGCCCAGTCTCTCGAGTTTAGCAATGAGTTCTTCACTCATAAACTCTCCTCCCTGGTCCGTCTTCAACTCCTTGGTCTTATTTCCAGTTTTAGTGAACATATCCCTAATATATTGTCTAATACACTTAGAAGCTTCACTTTTCTCTTTTAGGAAATACACTGTCCTATAGCCAGTGGCCACGTCCTTGCAGAGCATAAAATATTCATTACCTCCGAGAGATTTAATACTTTGCCTGCCCGACAGGTCAATGGCTACCTTTTCACCCGGTTGAAGGTAGTCCGTCTGTGGGAGTGTGTTAAATGATTTCTTGGTCATTTTATTCTTGATACAGTCACCGCAATGTGACTGATCATGGATGCAGTTGAACGGAAGTCCCCAAACTGCCTGTTTCCTAGCAGTATCCTTTATGTACTGATAGTTTACATGGCCGAATCTCTCGTGCCACTTGGAGCCCTTGACCCTCCTGGCCGCCAGAGCCAGGTTTGAAATGAATGGCTTAAATATCATTTCCGCAATGCCGTCTGAGCAGACGACACCAGTCAATTCTGGATCCTCCTCATTTCCAGGGATAAATTTAACTAAAATCCCTTTCTTGAAAATTGAGTACCCGGCCTCCGTCATTTTTACTTCTGAGAACAAGTTGGCCATCCCTGGTGAATATATGACTCGTTCGAGCTCATACACGAACCATTTTCCGTCGGCCGCTTGAGCCTGCACCGGAACTGTTCCAAACCCGTGGGCCTTTATGAATTTCCCACTGGCCACCTCAATTAGCTCGGGTTTCTTAAACTCCGTAAGGTCTTGGAACCACTCAGACACTCCGCAATAATGACTGTTCGCCCCCGAATCGCATATCCAGGTGAAAACTACTGGGTCCACTGCCTTATTTCTTTGTCGGTTCCTATTTCCCTTAGCCATATGAGCTTTGAAAAATTTTGGCTTACCGTCTTTTTCAGACTTTGGTTTCTCCTCATCTTTCTTTCCCTCGCTATCGGCCTTTTTGTTCTCTGGACACTCGTATCTGTAGTGTCCAATCTTTTGGCATCCAAAGCACTTTGCCTTTGCTCTGGCTGCCTCCTTTTGCTCTTTCGTTTTGGCTTTTGTATTCTTCTTTCCTTTACCGGCACTAGTACTCGCAGCCGAGAACGCTTTATTCTCAGAGGCTTTGGTAGGAGTTGCAAGTCCATCCACTTTCAGACCTTTTAGCCGTGAAAGTAGCTCTTTAAGTGTTTTTCTAGTATCTGGAACCCCTTTCCAAGTCTCGACAAAATATTCAAACTTTGGGGGTAGACACTCTATCACTTTCTGGATCTGCATCACTTCTTCAACAGGGAACTTCTTTTCACTAAGTTCCATAGCCTTAGAGGCTAACTCGTTGAAGATCTCCACTGGAGTCTGACCCGGCTTAGGCACATGTGTATAGTAAGCCAATCTGGTCGATGTTAAGTTAACTGCACTTGTGTCACAATTAAGTGACTCCAAGGTGGCGTACATCTCTGCTGCTGTAGCACAACTCTGAGTGCTAACTAACAAATCGTCAGAAATTGTTGTCAGAAATATCGTTTGTACCTGTAAGTCCTCTTTGTCCCATAACAGCTGGTATTTAGCCAGTGTTAAGCCGTGTCCATGAGCACCCGCAGTCTCCTGGATTGCCTCGGGTCTCGGGTAGCTGCCGTCTGCATACTTCCACAACTCGGCCGACTTCAGAAGGACAGACACTTGCCTGTTCCACCTTGCAAAATTCTTGTCATTTAACTGACCTACCCCTCTGGGGTCAATTTTGTTAACCACCGACATTTTAATTCAAGTTTAAAAAACAAACACCCGTTTTTTACTCACCGAAAAATAGCACTTTACTTTTCCTTGGATTCTTGAATTTTCTTCCGTAAAATGAGTGTTATTCACACTTCAATTTTTATTTCTGTCTCTAAGTATGTATATACCGTGCTCGAGAACGTGTAGGATGTATCTAGCTTTATGCCCATATGCTCATAGATACTTGTATATGCTCATCGAATCTCACTATGCCGTATGCAAATAAAGATCACTCACAACAAATACGTCCAACGCCTGTGAATCTATTTTCTAGACTAAATCTTTATTGTATCATTCATTCTTAATTTCAGTCTTGTTACAAAATTACACACATTCATAATCAAACCAAATGGGCAGCTATCATATAGATAATAATAGCTGCCAATACAATTTTAATGATGAGGCGACTATTAAAATAATAGTCGCCAATACAGTATTAACATACTCTATGGTGTTATGAGACTGCTGACATATCTTGACACGTCGCAAACTCCACGTCCACATTGTAAACTCCATTTAGGTTAACAATGTGCATACACTACACCAACTGCATTCTTAATGTGCTGACTGCACTTTAACAGTCATCACATTCTGTCAAGCTCATTCAACTACTTCACTCCACACACACTCTCGTATGACTCGGTGGAGCCACGGAGCCACCGCCACCGGTACCTCCTACATACTAAGCTGATCACCATTAAGGCTGCAATCTTAAAATTTTGTACTTTTTGATTGTATTTATTTTCAGCGGACCTAAAGGAGGACAAAATTGAGTAAGGAGTTATTTTTATTGCCAATGACTGTAGTTAACAGTATATGTGCACATTTCAAACCAAAGCCTTAATTCACCCAGAATTTCGAAATTTGAAGTTACCAAATTAAACTTTTGGTTCCAATTATTTTAGAATAACAGGTTCATTAATTTTTTACCGTGTGAGCTTTTACATATGGATGCTATAAATTGTATGCCAAGGAGTTAGGACTATAAACTATCAATTCCAACTAGTCAGTGATTTCTGACACATCTTGTCTTTAAACGCCAGACACTGATCACCATTACGGCGCGATCACCATTAGGCGTGTCCCTGCTATGCCCATATCCCGTGTGTTTTTGGAGTACTAATGAGCTTCTGCTTATTTCTCTCTGTCCTCCAATTTCAACTTCAACTTGAACTCTTGTTTATATTATATTAAGCAGGCATGCCTTCATCATATACTTAAATATCCGTGGCTGGCATAGTGGCATTTTCTGCAAGCCCATTCCATTCCAATTCCAACCTTCAACTGGACGTGAACTGGATACATTCTTTCTCATCCAAGTCTCACTAGTCAGATCAGATCTCAACCGTTGCAAGAACCGTTCTGCTCTTCTGGATGTAAACAAGGAACGCAAAACGCAACCTAAATTATTACATTATTAGTAGTGAAACGTGAAAGACCTTCTCGTATGGCCATTTGACCATGCCATCTTCCTACACGTTATATTTATTAATAATAATATTCACAATATACAAGTTTTTAGTACTTACACAAAGTAAAGGGAGAGCTGAAACGACATTACAAATTACAACATGAGCATATAGCGCCTTTTTATTTCTGGAATTTTAGAGCGATAGTCGTGGTCTGGTGACTTCTGCTGACCTTTAACTTATTTACCCGCGACTCAGTAGCACACTTCTGTCTTGATTCTTTGCTTATTTATAACGGCAACTTTGTTCAAAAAAATAAAATTTACACTGTCCCACTGCACACACTTCGGCATAGCCCAAGGCCCAATGGACGCAGTCAGTATATGAATCAAAAATTGTCTAACTCTAGGTTATGCTTTTTATAAGAGAGAGATTAATTAATTTTACATGTTTACTTTGTTTGTTACTGTGTCTCTTGACAAGTACTTTTGTAGTACCAGTGTAAATAAATGCATTTACTTTCTCTCTCTTTAATTAGTCAAATTAAAATTACTGCAGCACGGGAAAAATCCTAACATTTTGCAATTTTATCTATTAATAAAAAAACGGATGTTTTCACAATTATTCAGTTTCTCCGAATGGGGTCAAACTTGGGCAGCTAGTGTTTACAATTCCAATACAGAATTTTTTGACCTTTTAAATGGTACCGAAATTTTCCAGGAAATGTGTGATGCTTTTTAAGTTGTAACGTTTTCTAGTTTTGCGTTTGTTTAGCATTAGAAGAAAATCAGAACAACTTTAACATTAATTTTAACGTACGATTATTTTAAAATTCCAATATTTCTCTGATGCTTTGATATGTAATCTATACATAAAATAGCCATATATTTGCACAACATTTATAATTGATAAAATAAATGGAGCCATTATGTTTGATCTCCAAATAAGCCATACTATACTGGCAGCGCCGCTTCGTTTTTAGATGCTGAGCTTTAGCTCATTAGAATCTATTGAAATAGGTGTTTCGAAACCGAGCTGTAGCTCATCAACAGTCAACATCTATTGAAATGGTTTTATCTGTCTGTCTTTGTTTCGTATACCGTACGCTACAGGTTTCACTTTTGAACCGATTGTATTCAAACAACGTTTAAACGCTCACAGATGCGAAGTAGGTGTGCTGTATAGTTTTTGGTTATGATCCTTTTAGTAAGTGTTTTGCAATTAGCAGTTGAATGGACCAACTGTCACATTTTTATTTTACACTCAATTTCGGACACGTATAAAAACAGCCTACGAGAGTGGAAAAATATCAGGTTAATTTCTTTTTTCTTAATACTGTTACTTACAGGGGCATGACGCAACATGACCGACCCAGAATTTAGGAAAACTCATTTAAAAGCATCAGGCTACTTTTAAATGGTACAGATTCAAAGTAACTCGAGTGCATTTTGCGTCGTTAGCCCAGAATGGCGCGGTAAAGTTTTAAAAAATTCAAATTTTAAAACTTTGCAGCCCTGTAGCGTTTACATTTTATAACCGATTTTGATGAAATTTCATTTTTTTTTAATTCTGAGGCCCTTATCTAAAAAATTAATTCAGGATTTTTGAAAATTCGAAAATTTTATTTTTTTGTTTGAAAAATTGACTTAAAAAGCAGGGTCTCAAAAATATAGGCTTCCTAGATTTTTTGGAAAAAATTAAAATTTTCAAAAATCCAAAAACCCAGTTAGAAATAGTTACAGGACTTTGTCAAACTTGGTAGGCCATCGTGAATTTTGAATTTTTAAAAACATTGGTATCTTTTTGTAAAAACATGCATTGCTTTGTATTAAAAAATGTTATTTCTTCAATTGTAATTTGTGACAGTTTGGAGTGTAAGTAAGTAAAGGAATGTCTGGCGATTCAGAAAATGTATTCTATATCTACCAAGGTAGAATCCAATGTTCCTATTTATGATTTTTGAAAATTTGAATGAAACAAAAGTGTTCACAATTAGGCAGCGCGCGTTTATACCTATTTTGGGTGTCGAAACGTAGTTTTGAGCAGTGATTTTGACAAATAAATATAAGAAGTATCATGAACGAGAACGACCGGAATTGGATGAAGTCCGATATATTAATGAAATTAAATGAATGAAAGATTTAGCTTGGTGTGAATTTGACGGAAATAATAGAGTTAATTACTGATTACTTTTAATAAAAATTCAATGGGATAATAGATTTACATAATTATGCTATTTCAATCTTATTAATGACAACCAACAGCAGCAATGATAGCGGAGAAAAATTGGATTACATTATAATATAGCAATATCTGAAAAGGATAGTATAGTAAATCTGTAAATTAATTATTGTAGTATAAGCACTGTAACCCTGCCACTACAAGGCCTCACCTTCTAAATCAACTTTTTGCATCCACCTTGTACAAACTTGCTGTTTATTAAAATTTTTACGGTGCCTATAATAAACTACAATAGAATCCGTAAAACTCAATATCAGAACTCACAATAGCTTTCAAACTCAATCTATAATATTGTACTACTGCTACCGTATTCCAATAAATAGTTACAACAACCGTTGACCGTACGAAACTTTAATTTAAAGATAAACTAACTATAGTAAGTAGGTACTACGTCAACTACGTACTACTGTAATTATATAATTCCTCTCATATTAATATACAAGTGTTCCCTAGTTTCTACTTCCATCAATCAGATATTCTTAAGCTAAATAATAACTATAGCTGATGATTAGTTAAAACAGTTATTTTTTTTGCTTCCGTCTAAGTACACCACATATGACTACGTATTATACAAACCATTATTAATATAGCAAATGTACATAAACATTACAAACTACAATAGTCAGAAAATGTTAATATTATTACTCATTACTCATACAAACTATCCATTATGTGTATGTAGTACGTAGGTAGTATGAAAGAGGTGATTAAATTTTCATACTTTGTAACTACCTATTATCTTTCACTATTGCCAGTGATTTTAGATTAAGCTAATACTTAGTACATGAACTAACATAACTTATAGATAGATAGCACTACTACTACAAAGTTATCTTTATCATTCATTTCGTCAATCAAGTTAATTTTTGCTGCAGAGATTGATGCATCTACGAGCATAGCTAAGAGGGTTGGAGATAAAATACAAATATACAGAAGGATTAATAATTTAAATGCGCTTACAGAGTTTATCACTTAATCTAAAATACCTATACCTAATTAATCAGTTTAATTGTACAAATAGTAAAACGAAAGCAAAATGTACATACGTAGTAGAGCCTTAACCGTTAACGTTTTTGATCTTACAAAATTATACATGCGAACCAATAGTAATAATAATAAATTCATCTTTGTTAAGAATATCTAATACACCTTTTGAGGTAAGAATAGCATTATTATTTTATAAGTAAGATTAAGGAACGTTAAGAAAAACCCTGAAGTCGACAATAACAATAACTAAGATGGCCCATCGATACAACTAATTATAATAATATATCGTACATAATATTAATATTTTTAGTCAATTCCTGTAATTGGTAGTAATTTTCCAATAGTGAAGCTTTTCTTCACCGTCTACCAGTATAGCAACTTCTAATATATCTGCTACTTATCTCAAAAATGACATAATATGTGTAACTTAGCGGTGTAACCAGAAGTGTACTAACGTCTAAACAAATAAAGTGGCTGAGCTGTCCTAAAAATTTGAAAATGTTATTGTGTAGTTTAAAATGGTCGTTGCGCTGTAACAACCCGTTGGATGTAGACAGGTTGCAAATTTCAGTAGGTCCACACTACTTCTGGCATTTCATTTCAGGATTTCCTTTTATGATGACGGGATATCCCCTGCTTGGAGGTCGCCTTTATTCAGCCTATCACGATCTGTAGTAAGCATGCTCTCAAGTTCGTCATCCAGAAACACCCCATTGTTTTGGTAGTCGAAAAATTGAGAATCATCGTCCGCAAGTTCGTACAAACTGGGGTTGTACGCAACCATATTCATGCTTTCGTCTGCAACATAAAATAGCGGTTACACTTACACCGAATTCAATCATTACATTGGAGTATTACACGTGAAAACACTTACAAAGCAACATCTATTAATTTTACCTGCTGTGTTGTTACTTGTGTTCACCTCGTTATCTTTTCTTTGATCATCTGCACCTAAGGCTAAGATGTCAGAATCTGAACCGAATAGCTGCAAAGAAACGAAGGAAATATTAATCCATTACATATAATTGCTGTTACTTTGAAAATAGAATTTATTCCCACGCAACAACAAAGTGTACATATGTATTATACATATAGCTGACAAAATTTAGGGCTGACTAGTGAGTGCATTTGGTAGAAAATTATAAAAAACAGAATATCCTACAAGTGAGTAACTAGCAAACATTTATACCTTTATAACCTATTTATACTAAATCAACCTTACTCAAGACACAATCAGTATTTTAGTAATAATTTTAAGTAGCCAATGAAGGTGCGCGAGGTTTAGATTGGAATATGTTAACACATTTTTTAACGCAATTCTTTCAGACTGCAAATTCTGGATTTCGTACGCGGAAACTAATAAGACCCGGTAGCTGTTTCTACTTTTGGCTTGTGAACCCGGTGGCTAATCGAGACCCAGTAATTAATTGCGCACCAGGGATTAATTGGATAAATACAGTATTATATAAACTAACGATAAGTAAGCCACATAAGGAGCACATGGTATATACTTAATAATGGCACGAATAAAAACTCAAACTTACCGTCAGCAGTGTGCTGGGATCAATTGTGTAATGCTCTTGTTTTAACAGTTCTCGTAGGTTATCCAGTCCGTACTGGACGTCATCTAAATGTTCATCTAAGACTTCCCTAAATTCGTCAAAAAATACATTTCAGTGTACTGCGAAAAAAATGTAAGCGAATAAAAAAACCTAATTACCTCCCATTAATTTGTGACAGACTGCACAATAATATTAATGCAGGCAATACTGTAAATTACTATCGCATATGTAACATTTAAAAATTCCAATGAAATTTCAGCTAAAAGGTATCTAGCTCGAAAGGCCATTTAGCTTCATGGATACTGTAGCCAGTGCCTACCAGACGCAGAAACGTTATTAATGGTTTTACGAGCGACTTAATTATCATTTCCCAGCTCTCATAAACGAGCACCCAACGAATGTAGCAAGTAGAAGCACACAACTACAAACAGTTTCGATAATTTCGTAATGGTGGGGACAGTATAACAGTAAAAGTGCAACACTTAAAAGGAGGCATTGATACAAAAACAGGGTAACAAAACAGATAGTGTAGCGTCAAAAAATACTGTTCTAATGATTCCTACGAAACATTAATGATCACCGAAAGAACAGCAAGGTAGCATGAGCAAGTAACTTTGTAAGGGGCACTTCTGGCGGATTGTATGTATTTCCGAATGAAAATTTGTCTAAAACATTTGTCAATATAAGAGCCAACAGTGAAGGAAGAACTAAACAACAAAAACACTTGCGAATCATAAATATCCATATGGAATTCATATAAAATGTATGAGATAGAATTTAACTAAAAAACAAACCACTAACCATGCTGTCTCTGGGTTTAGGAAAAGTTAGTTAAAAACGCTTCTTCAGGCCTGTGTAAAAACGAATAGTATGGTAACCTGAATACACTTTGGACGGTGCGTTCTCAGCAGCCTGTCGAAATTCAAAAGAACTGATTTTTTTTTGCCAGGCTAACTCCCACAGTTTTCGTCCTATTTTAATGAAACTTGCAGGTTTGTGACCTTTATCTAAAGGTAATTTCTAGAATATTAAATTTCAAATTTGAAAACTTATTTAAAAATCTGGCCCCAGAAATTTAAAAAATTTGAATCGGAGAAGTTCCAGAAATTACTTACAGACTGAAGATCACAAAATTGCAAGTTTCGTTGAAACTTATGTTTTTTTAAAAGGAGGGCTGCCGTTAAGCTCCGCACAAAATACACTCGAGGTACCTTTCTATTCGTTCTTACTAAGGACTAAAGAAACGCTTGTAACTAATCTTTCCTAAACTCCGAGACAATATAGTAAGTGGTTTGCTTTTTTTAGGACTTATTATAATAGTGGTGACAATGATACAACTTACTTCTCATACAAGTTTGGTTTCAGCATATTTGCCGCAACAACTTCATTTCTATAGATAACCCCCATCAAATCAAAACATTTTAAAACACAATCATGCACAATTTATTTTTTGTTTTATGTATAACCTTTTAAACTAGAAAATATCCGCCATAAAAATTGCAATGATAATTCGGTAGCTCCAATAATTACGTGACAAATACAACGAATTAGAACTCCGTTCAGTAATTGAAAGTGAACAAGATAAAAGAAAATTAACCCTTATAAGCAATTTCCATCCATTACTTGAGCTAGATAGAACTATATCCCGAAGAGAATACTAACGTTTATAAATTAGAAATTCAAAACCCAGATTTGCTGTAATATAATCTACCGCAAACATTTTGCTATCAATGAGCCTATTGCAAGATTACTGCCACTCACGGGAAAACAGTGAACTAATCAATGGAAAATCATACGTATTTTTTAATGGCTTTATTTCCAACATGAGGTTTATAGGCGCAAATTAAAGATAATTGTAAAATTAACACTTTAGGATCATTAATTTGTAGGTACCGTGCCTGTGCTGGCCGTAAAATTGATTCACAGGTCAAAGTTTGAATCTGAAACCGCGAAACGAAAAACGGTATGTATTTCAATGAAAACCCCGTACGACTTCTATCAATGTCTTTTATCAATCTCAGAAAAGACATAGGTACAAATGGTACGGGGTTTTCCTTGAAATACATACAGTTTTTCGTTTCGCGGTTTCAGATTCAAACTTTGACCTGTAAATCAATTTTACGGCCAGCACAGGCACGGTACCTACAAATTAATGATCCTAAAGTGTTAATTTTACAATTATCTTTAATTTGCGCCTATAAACCTCATATTGGAAATAAAGCCATTAAAAAATACGTATGATTTTGCATTGTTTAATTCTCTGTTGTTCCGTAAGGGGCAGTAATCTTGCAATAGGTTCATTCGTCAGAATGTATAAAAAAAATACTTAAATAATAAATCGACTAATAAGAAGAAAATATAAAACAAAATTTTTGAAAAAGCGAAAATAAATCAAATTTAGTTTATTGCATTGCTACTATGGTCATACCTTCTGAAAAATTACTACGTCTATTAACCTGCTCATATGTTGCTGTTCCGAAAGAACACCATTTTCTCCAGCTTCCTGTGTTTCACTTTCATCAGGTTTCTTGGTCTTGGCAACCTTCGGCGAAGGAATTCGGATTTCAACGGACTGCGTAGGCAAAGCTTCCGATACTGTATTTGTTCCCTCTGTTGCAACAACTTTAGCTGGTGCGGTCACTTTCTTTGAGGGAACCATCATTGTGTTCGCAGTCGGGGCAGGGGCAACCTGTACTTGCTTATTGACATTCGAAGTTGATGGCTCCGTCGGCTGTGGAAGACTGAGCATTACATGAATTGGAGTTTCTGTTCCAGGCAAATACATAACAGTAGGTAGGCTTTGACCCGTTTGATTTCCTTGGATATTGACAGCATCTGCGAAACCATATGGCAAATATTATAATAGGTAAGTTTTTAGTTCGTAAACGTTGGCAACTTTGAAGTATGTACCTATGTAGGTTGGGAAAGGTGGGTGAACATGAAAATCTGATAATTTAGTACATGATGTCCCTTCGTTTTATTCAAGTGAAGTAAAGTTCAAACTTTCCCAACCCAAACAAGAATAAAAACGGTATACCTGTTACAAAATAATTTTGAGGATTCAGCGGATTCACGTCTTGGGAAGTTGGATTATCAGAGTTAGCTTCTGACAATGTTACAGTATGGGATTTTTTTGGCGTCGCTCCAGGCTTTTTCCCTCCTAAGTTTATGCATGAATCGTTTTTAATATAAGTTATCTGTCATTCTACATTTACCTACGTTGAAATGTGTTATCACAAAATATTAAAGGTTACTATAACTATAAACAGCGATGTTTTATCATGTAAATGTGTATTTTACATAAGCTGACCTTTAGCTTTGCTACCAGACTGCTTACTGCTGCGTTTTGCTGGTGCCTGAACCGGCGGTGGAGATCTAATATCCATCGATGGATTAATTGCCAAGGGATCAACAGATAGAAGCATATCTGGGTCATCGTATGGACTCATAGGGTACACAGATTCAGGGTATGGACTTCGATCCTGGATGCTGCTTCCAGGACTATCTACTTTTGGATGAGATTCAGCTTCAGAATTTTGCTCAACTATGTAGTCCAATTGATTTTCAAGCAACCGACCACCTGTATTTATGTATTCTGTCACGTCTCGAATCACTGGTCCTACCAGCTCAACCCCCTAAGATTAAACAAAGAACCCAAGGATTAAATTGATGCATGAATTGCTATCAACCCATCCAGCGTTAAGAATTCGAATGTCGAAGACTTAATTTAGCAAAAACATTCCAAATCCAGGTAAATGCTTATTTTACCTAATATTTACAAAATAAAAATATGAAAGACTGGTGCGACACAAGCAGTGTTTTTCAACAAGACCTACTACGAAAACATAACTTACGCTTTTATTTCTTTTGGAGCTCTTAAGGCCGTCTGCATCACTTAGCATCAGTGGCATAGACATAGGCATTCTCCTTTTGAAGCCTATTCTATGACTTTGTGAGGACATCATACCCACAAGAAATTGTAGCAACTAAAAAAAAATAAATATTCCTGTTAATTTTGCATGCTAACATAACACTTATAAAATACAATTATTGTGTGCATTGTTTTTGTCTTGTTATTATTACGAAGGACACGGTGTACCTTGCTGACTATCTGTTGTTGCTTTGAATGCTTTTGACGAAGAACGGACAGCTCCCTCCACAAAGCTTCGTTTTCTCGCTTCACGTTTAATAGTTTGTTATCCATCGTATCTTGTCGACCTTTCATTTGACGAACATCTAGCAAGACCTTAAACAATAGAACGAAAAACTAAGTACTTGACTCCTAGCAAATAAAATAAAGGTCAAAGTTTTAAACCTAATTTAAATGTAAAAATTACCTTATTAATTGTGTCCGGACGTGTTCCTCTACTATCTTCAAGCTTAGCAGCTGGTATCTATCAATTAATTCAAATAAGACTCATACAAGGAGTTTACATAGAGAAAAGTATACTCAATGGGTTTATAACTACTAACAAAGGGAATACAAAATTTTATTTTATTAGTTGTCATTAGGATATTCGTATGCGGTATAACTATAGTCGTTTACTTTTCTTTTGATGAGTTCCAGAGTAGCCTCCGATCCTCTTAAAAAGAAAGGGTGCGCAAATTCCATTTCATCTTTGTCCGTTCTTAGTCCGCCTTGATCGACGGACACGACTTTGTGGAAACCATCTTTAAACACATTCATTTCCAAGTTAAAATCAGGTAGGTCATGAATGACCGCATTTATCACACGTTCAATGGAAAGCGTTTAACGAGCTAGAATCATGTACCCTGAAGTTACTTGAGTCATTAGACTCATGCAGAAAGTAGATGTCTACATAATATTCTAATAACTTGAAAAATAATGTTGTATACATTCTACAAGAAATAGCAAGAAAATTAAGAGTCGAACTTTAAAACCTGTAAGGAGTTTAAGAAGCTTAGAGGGTAATAACGAATAATGAACAATAATCATTTAAGTTCCGAATAATGATTTGAGTATCTCAATTATAAAATTATTTAATGTGCCGTAGCACTGTATAAATAAATATAATTTTTTACTTTTTACTTAACGAAACCATTTACCATGTTACATCATAATATATTCGAGTACAATAATAGTTCATACAAAAGCCATAACTACGGAATACAATACCACTTACACATGTTGAGCTGACGCACAAAGCTAGCCATGTTATTGTGCTTGTAATAGAGGGGAAGGAGCTCCCGGGCAAATTTTGATTGATTTCGAATGAGAAAACTATTCCCCATCTGAAAGAAAATAAAAAATAAAAAAAGTTGTGCATACCTCTTTGCTCCATTTAAAAAAATATCAAGAACAATAGATAATCATCATTTTGTAATGCGTCTCTGCAATATGAATCTAATTAAGACTAATCGTAAACATTCAACACTAATAAAACTATCGGTGAGCCTCAAAGCTTTAAAAGGCAGCTTAGTATAGAGAGAGCGCGACGAAGAGAATTGCTCAAAGAAAGTAACTTGTAAAGAGAAGTCTATCAAAACACTTGCACTGTGTCAGTCACAGCCGTATACAGAATCATACCATACTTTCGATAAACTACCTTTCAACATCTTACACCCGCTATTCCTGTAACCTTACCCACAAGCAAAACAAAGAAAGCTATGAATACAGGAATATATATCGCCTGTGAAGAATCAAAATGACCCACATCCATTTTTAATTAATTACGAAATGTACTATCTACAAAAAATATATGAATATAGTGTAATCCTTAAGGCACGTAAATCATTTTAAAGGCATTTTAAACTTTTCAAAAACGTGTAATTGGAACATTTTACACTTTTTAAAAACGTATAATTAGAACATTTTACACTTTTCAAAAACGTGGAAATGCAACAAATTGCACTTTTGTAAAACTCATTGTTAACATTTTACGCATCCAATTAATTTATTAATTTTTATTAAATAGCTCATTTTCATTCTAGCATAAATTGGATATGGGTCAATTTGGTTCTTCACAGACGATATGTCTTGTAAAAAATCCTAAAACGACGAATGTACGTAGTTATTGAAAATGTAAACAAGTGCACAAGTGTGCAGGTTAACCCTTTAAGTTAATCAAGAGAAAAGGAAGGAAATAATTTTATTTCCTCGATGCTACAATGCAAATTTTAAGCTTTTCACAGCACAATCACAAGCAAAAATCGAGATATTACATTACACAAGCAAGCTGTCAAGGTTTTACAGCTCTGGCATTAATTAAGTGGTTAAATAACCGAGTCATAATGAATGAGACTGCAGTAGAAATAGGGAAATCGGGGTTGGATTGGAGCGTAATGACCAACTTGAGTTCAGTAATGTTTATGGGCATAACTATCCAGTCACCAAATATACAAATATTCTACATTTCTTGTACTTTGCATGTAATCTATATGACCGTGTGATTCATCAACATTATTTCTTATAAAATTCAACGTTAATTCTTTAAACAAAGATTTTTTCAACAAACCCAGTCCTAGTCTAAAGACTACTGTAACTGTAATTCTTAAGAAACTATTTCTTACAATTCGCCCTGAGTTTTAAAGCAAATCTCACATACTCCAAAAACGCAAAATAATACCAAACAAAAATAGGCATGTTCACTAAATATTATTTATACAGGTTATATAACAAACTAATAGTGGTTGTAAAATAACAACACCAGAACTATCTGATGTCACGTAATAAACTTGATAAGTATTTGTTTTTACCTCACTCCAGCAAATCAAGTCATTAGTCGTCGAATCATCCACAATCTTCCATAATTTTGCCAGGAAAGCAGGAACATGGCTGGATCCATTTGGACCATTGCTAACCTCTAGCAGAGTATGCATTCTGCTGTCAATTAACTTCTACCAAGAACTTGATGTTGTTATTCACTCCAACCAACAGATTAAATTCTGTAAACATAAAAAATGATTAATTTCATCCCAAAGATGAAAGAACTAGGTATATATCTAGCTGGGCTAAGAGTTGCACGATTTAAACTTAAACAGGCTCGAACAAATCGGTATGCTCCTATACTAATAAATGATAAAAGAAATGCTCAATATTATTTTGTTGGGGTTTTGATTTCCCCAAAATAAACAAATAAGAGAAAAACTTGATGAAGCAACTGGATTTCACAATTAATTTGTAATTATAATATCCACATTCAACATTTGACATTCCAAAAGTTACTCTTTATACATTCAAAAACTCGCAACAGAAAAAAAATTTATTTATTTTCCCTCCGTACTCCGTAGGTGGTAAGTATGTGGGTAATTTACTAGTTCTACCATTAACCGTTCTACGGCTATCTTTTTTATCGAGCAATTCCTCACATTTAGCACTCTGGATTAATTTTTGTATTTTAATGCGCTCATTTCAATGTTGTTAGTCTGAATAGCGTCCAAGAAATTGATAGATAGTTAATACCTAAATAGGTTTTCTGTCAAAAAAAGTTGGAGCCAGCACTTAATGGTGTTGGTGTTTGAGCTCCAAAAGGAGTTCAAATATAGACATTGAAAGTTCAAAGGAGCTCCAAATAATAATATCAAAAGTGAGCTTCCGGGAGTCCGATCTCCGAAGCCGAACTAGCTCTTTTTGCCGAACTGTGAACTGTAATGTCTGACATTCAAGGTTGAGCTGATTATTAAATGTACGTTTATAAAAAGCCGCGGTCTTAAGGATGTGAGCTAATACAGACTAAATAAGATGCGATCAAGGTAGCTTAACTTTTTCTTACCTATATGACGGAGATCCAATTAACTGTGTTAATTATCCAAAACATTCACAGTAAAATCAACTTGATACTGTATTTCATATTTATTAAGAAGTTTTATGATTCAAGTTAATGAAGAAGTACGAAACAAATTTCAAACCAGGAATCAGACGAACATGGACGGACCGACGGACAAATAAAATCCACACTTTTATTCTCAAGTACTGATATCTCGAGCCAGTTTTAACACAATGGCTGATGGTTGATGAGTAAATCGCAGAATGTAGATGTAGAATGTTGGTATTGATGAAATGGACCTAAACAAGAATGGATGTTTGAATTTTCCTTACTCACACCAGGCAAACGTACCGCACTTCTGCACCACGACGAAGCACTTCCTGCAATTGCACCGTCAAATTGTATCAGTAGCGGCGCGAGTACCAATTTTGGTACAAATATTAGAGACAAGTTTCGCAAAAGTAAGTGTGGTGAGATAGGAAAACAATAAAGGGTAGGACACCAATTTTGTTTTTACACCAATTTTTAGTCACTTAAATGTATTTAGTTTTGAAATAATGGGAACGGGGGCAAAAAGTCCGACGGGGGCAAAAAGTCCGGAAGGGGGCAAAAAGTCCGGAGGGGGCAAAAAGTCCGCCAAAAGAGGGCAAAAAGTCCGAGGGGGGCAAAAAGTCCGGTAAAGGTGGGCCAAAAGTCCGAAGGGAGCAAAACAGGCGCCGTAATTGGAAAAAACCTACATATATATGTTCCCTTATTTCGGACTTTTTGCCCCCTCCGGACTTTTTACCCCCTTTTGGCGGACTTTTTGCCCCCTCCGGACTTTTTGCCCCCTTCCGGACTTTTTGCCCCCGTCGGACTTTTTCCCCCCTTCCCATTATGAACTCAACGTTTCAAATATTTTTATTCTTCAGGTGTTGCAAAATGAGTGACAGGGTGTTTACACTTACCGCGTTAAATTTTTGAACGACGGATGTTTTGATTTGAAGATGAGGAAGGGACGGTCCTTACGTAACGACCAAATATTACGGTAGAGGGAAAGACAACTTAGGACTCCAACGAGGATAGCCCAAATGACTCACTAGTCAGCATACGTTGCGTAATTTTGTTAAACATAAATTATGACTGTTAATAGAAACTGTTAGTATAATTATCAAATTCAAAAATTAATCAGCTATATTAGTACATATTCAGTCTAGAGGGATTTCCGTAAAGAAAACATCTGATTTCTGATCATGACGATATTTGTTTGGGGATGCACAGGCCGGTAAGTCATGCCCAATTATTTTTCTACTATCTACTATTTCTACTTCGGACTATCGGACTTCGGACTATTTCTCTGTGTAAAAAACTGGAATATGATCCCTGTAGATGTAAGAAATATTGATCTCTCATTAGATTTATTTAAATCCAATATCTCACAATGGTGTCTGAACTCACATAATGATATTTATGTTAAGTAGTCTGTTGTTATTTATAACTACGTATCTTGAAGGGGGAATGAGAGCTTATATTGTTATTTAATTGCTTAATTATAGTATTCCATATTATAGTAATTAATCTATTTATATATCTACTGTCAGCTTTATATTATGTGATTAGGAAATTCAAATCATGGAAAGTCAAGCCATGTTATGTTATTATTCCCTGTGTTGTTGTTATTTTTACTTTATAATTATTGTTATTAATAATATTTTTTTACCATTTTGTTACAATTTGCTACTTATGTTTTAACATAACACTTATTATATAACTTGAATGATTTTGTTCTGTTACCGATGGAAGAATGGCTATGTGCCAAATTGGTCTAAATAACACGTTAATAAAGTTCAATCAATCAATCAATTTTTCGTAAAAACAGTTGTTGTTTACATATTATACATACAGAAGAAAAATAATAAATTATTATTATTAGAATACCTCAGGGGTAGCGTAAAAACTGAAACAGGCTCCTAGGTTATATTTTTCCCTCCCATCTTCGGCGGCCGAGGGAAAAATATAACCTAACCGCTTCCAGTCAGTTTTTCCAGTGGGCATGACATACCAAATTCAAATTGGGCATGACATACCGAATTCAAATTGGGCATGACATACCGAAGTAAAATTGGACATGACTTACCGAAGCCATACAGGGGCAAGAATGAATTACCTAACGTAAGTCAAACTGGGTACGACTTACCGGCCTGGGCAGGAGTTATCAAAGAACTCCCATTTGTTGGTGCGCACTTCTGATACAAATGTATGGAACCATTATTATGATGCAATTTTTAAAAGGACGTGGATGTTTTGAATTGAAGACGATGGCTTTTACGTTCTTCTTTATTAAATGAAGTCCTGTGAAGTCTGGTTTCCAGCACCTGGTCAGAAAGCATGTAAATCCGGATAAGTATTATTACAAATTCTATTGACCTATAGGGATATAACCCAGTATATAACCGGACTCACTTGGTCACACTTGATATGAATATGTTTTCCTCTCTGAAGATTGTTGAATACCGAATACCCTAAATCAAAAGCATGTAATTGTGCAGGATTAGATATTTTCAATGAAGTCAGATGGGAAACTGCCCATGATCATGATGTAATTATTATTTTGTTTAGTGTCGGAGGTAGGGAAGTATTTGTATTTTGTTCTTATAGGGTGCCACTTTTCCGTATCCAGAATGTGTATGTGTATTACATAAATAATAGGCTATATATACGTATTACAAACCTAACAATTTAGATAATATAAACTATGTCTGCTGAGGAGCTACCTATGCAGTGAATTTAATGACAGTTGGTATTATAATATAATATGTACATACTGATTTATAGTGATTAACCCTATATTTTGATTACTATTACTATTATTAATAGTAAGATTAGAACTAAAGTTAGCTTAATTAAGACAAATAAAAAAATCAAATAGAAAATATGTTAAGCTTAAAATATTATGTCTAGTATCAAAAATTGTTCATTTGTTTTATTAAACCGTCCGATACCGAGTCTTCCCACCTACTCCCACGTCCCACGGATCAAAGTTAGTATGACACATTTGTACACAATACCATTTTTTATAATTACACAATTGTGAACACACTGCCTTTAGCTGTACAATTGTAAACGCTAAAACTGGAAACAAATCCAAATATGAAAACGTATTGGATAAAGTAAATAAAGTATCTGTCAATAATATAATGCAAATAAGTACCTACGTACTTAGGTATATGCATTAATAATATACAATACTACTAGAGGAAGACAATTTTATTCAAAAATAGCTTGAAAGCAGCAAAATTATTTTTATTATTTTATGATCTCAAAAAAGACGCGAAGTCCAAGAGATAAAAAAATGGTTTTGATTTTCTGAATGCCTTTATGAAGATATTAGGGATGCATTTTTAGAAGAATTTGATGAAGAACATAGTTTTTGCCAAGAGGAGATAACTGATGAAAATGATTATATCCTGCCCTTCAACAATTGGACGAGGGTCGAGGGTAGTAGCATGAATGGGGCCATGTTTTTCCTTTGAATCTTCTACATCTTCTTCATTTACCAGCTACAAAGTCACATGCTCTTACCACCTCCAAATTAAATGGTAGGTTTTTACGTTGATAATTCTGAATTTAGAGAAATAGAATATTACAAGAAATCTCCGGGAATGCAATTCTGCTTCGACGCCGTCACCAGAAGAGCTCCGGATGGCTTGAAAACCAATTCTAATTTTGAATCCTCTAAAACATTCGTTAGTGATGTGTGGGACTTTGCACACTGCCACACATGTGTGGCATACAGTCTGCCATACTTGTGTCACACATCCGAAACAAAAACTATTTTTTCGTGTAGAGATTCATTTTTAACTAGCAGTTTCGGTAGTTTTACTCTTTCGTTGAAATAAAAAAGACTATAAATGAAAAGGCCCCCCCTTTCAAAATTATAACAACTGCATTTTTTTTAAATACTTGCGTCTTTAACTTCAATGACATATTATTATGTAAGCAGTCCTTCGTTGTCACTAAACCCGTCCCTATATGTGTATCCTTGCCAGTCGTACCCTGATAACTCGTACCGTTCCCAGTCGTACCCTGACCACTCGTACCCCGGAAAGAAACCAACAAACAAAATAATGTTTTTCGTGTTCATGTTTTTTTAATTTTATTATGCATCATTATTGTATTATAATTATTTAAACTAGCTTATTTTGGTCCGAGATGAAGATTTGCAATTTCCGTGTCTGTGGGTTTGCGCCTGCGCCGACCGCACTCAAGGGGTAAACCTGCATGCTGCGTTCACCCAAGGGGTCAGCTAAGTCCCTACCCTGCAGGTTGTGACAGAAAACGGAAATTGGCTGATTTTTAAAATTTTCGCGCCTAAAGCGCTTCATATTGGATTTTCGGTAATATTTTTACGGAAATCCGGAAAAACCAAATTTTTGGGCTAACTAGTAATTAGTAAAGATAGAGCATTTTTCCTTGTTGCTCATGGTTTTTTACATAAAGTTGGATTCCTGGAACGGTGTTTTAGTGTTTGGATAGCTACCTCGGGAGTTTTTTAAATAATACATTTGATACTTGTAGGAGGCTTTTGATGTTATTTCAGGGTTTTAAGATTCATTTGGCTATATTTTCTGGTACGGGTGCCATATAGTGGAACAAATTTTTAGTGTGCTAAAATGCTGACTAAATTATTTTTCATTTAAGCACAGCAGTATGGTTGTGGGTTGTTTGTGTCAAAAATGGCATTAGTTTTTCGATTTTATTAAATTCGAAAATTTGTTTTTTTTTAATGTATTTTATGCTTATATTGCATATTTCATATTCATAATTGCATTTCTCCATGTATTTTACTGTTCCAATAATGTATCTAGTAGTAGTTAGTATAGTAGCTGGTAGTAGGCAACTATATGTAAGTACCAAAATATAAATTTTATGCCATCCATTTTAGTTGTTACTTTTCAAACATTATCTTTGGTTTGGTACTTCTATAAAGCTGTAAGATTAAATTTGATTTGCATTGTCAGATTTCATGCTGGCAAAACCTGTAACATCCTAATAAACTTGTAAGATGGCATTACCTAAATTAGTTTTCTTATTGTCGCCTTACCCAACCTCACATGGTAAAGAAAACTGTAAAATAATATTTGATTCTACTGTAGCTTTTAGAACCAACACTGGTTGGGCATATTTAAAACAGGAATATGAATTCTACAAAATGGCTGCGCATGGTAAAGCCTTTAATGCTGTTTGTCACATTTAGATCACGAACACCTACAATCGTGTGATAAGGAAGCGAATTGCGAATATAATACGGTCTAAAAGTTAATGCGAAAACTGGAGGTCCGAAAAACAGAGACCAAGAACGGAGAGCCCAAAAATTATCATTGGAACTTTATTATAACTAAAAAGCACATCGAAATTCAGCTAACACGCTCACATTACACAATCCTTTATAAATCATTGTAATTATTGATTTCTATATTATGCAAAGAAGTACTTCCTCACAATGTTTATCACTTATGAACTTAACTTACAGCTAGAATGTTAGTAGTTCATTATAATTATTAGTAATACACAAATATTTATTTCGATGTAATATATTCATATATATAACACCGTGCTGGAAAAAAAATGTAGTGTTTGGCTCCAGGAATAGAATATTGATAACGACACCTTCATACTCACAATAATACATTAGGTATACATGTCTATTCCGGGCTGAAAAAAATTTATTTAGGAAATTTATTCTTTACATATTGAAATATAATGTAACTTTCCATTGGAATACAAAATTTAGTGTGATAAATTTACTTGGATTTGAATTATGTCATTCAAGGGGAATTCAGTTTGACTTGATGAAGCAGATTTCAAAATAGGGAATTTTGTACTCGAGATGAGAGGATCCGAGGACTCAGAAGTGGTATTCATATTCTACAGGGAGCAAAGCCCAGACCGCGGAAAGCATACAGTGAAATACTCGTTTTGAAATTGCATGATAAATGATTGTGGTTACCATCTTGTGCAGGAAATTTGGAATTAAGTGGGGCTCATTTTAAGGCAAACTAGTAAGAATCGGAAGAGACATAGTAAATATATTACTGTAGCTACTGTTCCATTCAGCATATACAGAGGTAGGTATACATAAACCAGACAAAAAAAACCAATATGAAGAGAAAGGGGACAGGGAAGTTTTTAATTTTTGATTAAAAAATTAACGGTTAGCAGAAGATTTCTTGCTCCGACTTCGGTTGCTTTGCTCCTTGTCAGCCAGAAGAACCAAGATATGCTTGAACAGAGAAGCCAGATCAATGAACAAAGTTAGAGCATGCCAAATGTAGTCCTGGTCACCACATCGCACTGAAATACAAAAGAGAATAATAATAATTGACCATACTATAAGAACTGTAGGTGATAGGTGATAATTATAAACATAATCACCAAACTCTAAAACAATGCAATGCATTTTGTTACTACCAATTAGGTGTATGCATAACGTATTTATATTAATCCCACGTAAGAAAATCTTTACCTTTCTCCATGATAAGATGTGTGTCGTACAGAATAAAGGCAGACATCAATCCCAAACCCAAAAGCAGGTGAATCTGAACATTTCAGAAACGAGAAGAATGTCATTATTATATACTTAAAAATGGAGCTAGATATAATTTTAAAATTTTGCTTCACTCCTTTGCTTAGCTGTTAAATACTTACGTAGGCGACAGCGGCAGAGCGGATGAAAATATTAACGAGGGATGAAATAAGCATTGTCGACATGATGGACATGATGGGAGCCCCAAGTGCTAAGTATTTGCCTTCTGTGGCAAACAAAGCGCACAGACTGAAGCATGTGAAGATAACACATGTGTACATCAGAGCAGAGATCACCAGAGTTGGGTCCAAGTCCCACACAAGCTCAATCAGAGGCCCAGTTGACAAGCCTGTTAAATATTACATATTTTATTAAACATTTTTTAAATCATTTTAAACCAAATACTATATGTCTCTGGCCAGCAATTACTAAAGCTACTTACTAAATATACAATTACTCACCAGTGCAGAAAGCCAGACCGTTCAAATACGCGAAACGCTTTCCGTCATCCTTTCCTTCAGGACTACGGGAGAAAGCAAGCATCATCATAAGAATCAAGGATCCCAATCCGCTCAAAATTCCACCTTCGAAAATGCCTATATTGACCAAGGAGATTCCATTATTCATTGTGTCATAAACTTGAGAGATAAAAACAGTAATACTTCTTATCATCAGAATGAGCGCTTACCATTTACGTGAACAGCAGATCCAACAGCAGCTACTAAAGTGGCTGAAGCAATACAAGCATACACATTGCGGAGATGTGACTGCATTCGCGTATCCCTATAGACAATTAATGACGGTTACAAATTAAATATCAAGCAAGAAGTACACATCACGATAGTAGTAACACTAACAAGGGAATGGTTTCACATAATTCACATGTTGAAAATGAAAAAAATAATAATACTTTTGAGGCCCACTTTTTAAAATCGATTTTTTCAAAAAAATGATCGAACTTTTAAAAATCCTGAACTATCTTTTTAGAAAACATTCTAAGGATTAGAAAAAAACCTTTCGTCGGAGTCGGATGAGAAATGTAGAAGCTACAGGGTGCCAAAAATTCAAAATTTGAATTTTTTAAAACTTTGGCGGGCCACTGTGACCGAAAAACGCCAAATGTGGTCGAGTTACTTTGGATCTGTGCTATATAAAACTAGCCTGACTTTTGTGAGTGACAGGTTATGAATTTGGCGGGTAACATGTGAAACCATTTCCTTGTAAGTAATAAATATTAGTTTTACGTAATAAATAATATATTCGTCAACTGCTTTCATTTCAGAAAGTTGTCAAAATAACGCAGTATTAACTACAATACTATACACAAGTACAAAAGTAAACAGGACAGTAGGGCACTTACAGTCTGTTGTTAAACGTATTCTGAAACTGATTTAACACTTCCATGATGAAAGACGATATTTATAAGCAAACTTCCTCACTTTTCTTCAATTCTTCCAATCTGAAAAAAAGGCAAACATCACCCATGAAAAACTGTACTATAACTTTTGTATGCTGATATTCATTAATACAATTTCATCTCTCACAACTAACAGTCGCGTAATAATTTTAATGTAAACCTTAAACCTTCAAACTGACTACTTAATTACAGCAACTTTCAATTTGAGCGTAGAAAATGGCTAATTTTGAAGCGTGGCAACATTTATGTAAATATAGTATATTTATAATATTTATAATATAAACAGTTACTCGTTTGTTATATTTAATGTATATTCCCGAAACCCGTGCTTTGTTGCTGTATCAGTGTGACGATAATGCAATTACTAACTTACTCAAAATAAATAACATAACAATAAAAACTCTTTTTTATTGCATTTAACGATTTAACAGTTAATCTTACGTTCTAATTCACACGATGCTCGTTGTTGTAATAATTCCAAGTTTCACTCAATAATTCTTGTAGAAATCTAACCAGCAATTCGGTATTTGAGAACGTTAACCAGAAAATTCACGTTACGCAGAACCTTATCGTTTTACGTCGGATGTCGGATGATCAACACCGAACACTGATGAGAACTATGGAAAGCTTGCGTTTTCATTGTTCTCTTTATCTCAACATGTTTGTTCATTGGATTGCGTAAGATCAGTACAGTGACTACACAAGTTTCAAAACGTACAAGCCTAATCTCAAGTGACGATATGACACGAAAGATTACATTCTTCCTATTGGTACGGCCGTTGTAGTTCATAAATAACAAGGTGAACCCTTGTAACAATTTAAACACTGGATGAAGAATTTTCTTAACGTCATGGATAGTGTGTTTTCTAGAAGGCCAATTTTTATAGAAGCAGGGGTTTCAGCGTTAGGTAATTTATTAGAGGTTTCAAAGTACTAAATTATGTTATGATTTGCAGGTGTCGATGAATGCAATCGTATTGTTTGAGAATCCGTCTTACTACCGCATAAACGATATCGATAGTGGCAGTGGAGCATCAATAATCAAGTTACATTAATTATTTCAAATCGAATGGTTTTGCAGTAATAATGAAACAACACTATTATTAGATATTTTATTATTCCATGTTATAACTATCGGTACTGACATAGAAGCTTGATTTCAAGTGAAAGTGCTTAATTTCTCGGGTGTTTTTATATTTAACCAAGCGCCTTAAAATCTCTTTTAAAAAAGCAATGGAATTTCAAGCCTTAAAAATCACTTACAGCAAGCACATTAGTACTACATTGTTTCTACGTGTTTACATAATTTATAATTTGATTTAATAAATACGATCCAGTAATGAGCTGAACATATTTGCAATATTATAAAAGGCAATAGACAAACTACGTCCCAGACTCGTCTACTGTTACAGGCCCGTCCACTATTACAGGAAATACGGTAAATGTGTATACTTGCTAAACGGGACCACAGTAAAAATACTGTTGTTTTTTTAAGTGATTTAAAAAAAATCATTTAGTATATATTATATTATAGGTACCACAGATACTGTGGCCATGGGAATGCTTCAGGATATCGAATTTGCATTAGTATTGCAATACTCGTTTATTTGAACTTGCTGTTATGGAATGTCATCAATAAACAATACGCATCGTAATTATGTCGAAGTCGAAGAACTAAGCACTACTTACTGGCGACAGTGAGCTCGTCGGAGTGAAAATTATATAGTTTTTACCATGAATATCGAATGGTGCATGCTTAGAAAAATATAAGCGAACCAACCACATAGGTGTTAATTTATAACTAATTTTGATGTTACTCCGACTTCAACACTACAATCGGTAAACATTGGTCTACATGAATTTCAGTCAGTGATTTACCTATACTAGTTTTATATTAAGCCTGCAAAAATCGCAGTTAGAAAAGCAACTAGTAATCATGTTGAACCCTTTTATTAATTGAAATATGGAAAGTTGTACTCGAACCCTCAACCTCAACCTTCGGCATAGGCGGCGGTCTCTTAAACACCGGACGGAAATAACATTGAAAAGTAAATCACTTATTTAGCATATATATATATCTACAGCGGTATCAATGATTTAATCCCGTCCGTGTAAATTTTATTAATTTTGATGTTGGTTGTTTGCAACATACAGTGATGTTACATGTAGCTAACTGAATTCCCCGCTTTTCAAATAACGTAAAAACCAGTCAAAGTTAACATCTAAACCTGTTAGCGTGATTAACTGAATTGGCTTTTCTGTGTAGCGTGTGTATATTATATTATATTCAGTTTGTTGTATTTTGTTGTTGTATAAAACTGCTTCCACTTTTACATAGGGGTCGTCCATCAATACCGTTTAGGAAGAAAGCGAATTTTTTACCCCTTTCCTGTAGCTGTTTAGCACTTCCACTTATGTAATTAGCGTCATACTAACTAGTAAGTTTTCATAGGTTGCTCCCTCCCCCCTAAACCTGAACGTCATTGATGGACGCCCTCTAATACTGAGGCTACGGTGAACGATGAAACGGGGAAACTCCTTGTTTGTACTTAGGAAATATTTCGGAATAATATTATTTGCACTTTTCCTTTTGGTTCATTGTTTTCTTACTAAATTGTTTACTGTTTCTACCACCGTGAAATTTTTTCGCAATGTTGAATGTATTTATAAGATAGGAAAATACCATTTCCAGTTGAAATTATACTTTTTCATTTAGTCAACAAGTGATCAGAACCAGTCCAAATAGGACAGTATTAAGTATGGTCATTATTACGATGCAAAATAGTACCGTAATTGTATTTTTATAAAATTGCATCTACAATTTGGAATTGTAATTTATTGTAAATACAATTGCAATATTCCTCGGGTGTTATACAATAAAAAATTGCTAAATTGTATTTTCTGCAATGTTGAGTGTGCTGAGCCCCTGTTTTACACTGAAATTAAGTATCTACTAATACATGTTAGTTATGATAAATAACAAGTCAGAAATTTAATCTTAATTAGGGGTCAGTGATAATAAGGTCAAACGTTCCAATAAGCACGAAATAATCGTATATTATTATTAGGGGTCAGTGATAATAAGGTCAAACGTTCCAATAAGCACGAAATAATCGTATATTATTATTGTAATAAAATTGTATTTTTACAATAGTTTTAAAACATTACGGCGCTATGCTACTTCTAACCCAAACTATAAAGTATCCATGCAAAATGTATTCAAAAAATTTAATTTTGGAATTTTCAAATTTTGAAAACGATATCTTGGTTGGCGAATGCGAATGATCTTTTAAATTTTAATCAGAAAAAAAGTTTGTAACCTAGGGGATTTCTGGATTTAGAAATATAGCGTCTAGATTTTTCTTAGTCGCGGTCGCGAAATCAATTGTATATTATTGTAATACTTAATTACAATTTACAATATACAATATTGACTACTACTTACTTACGAAGTTTACTGTAATTAGAAATTACAACTTATTATATTGCATTGTAATAAATTGTATTTACAGCACTTCACAATATTTTTCATACAATATAGTTTTACAATATTACTGCACTAATTCGAAAGCCGTCGTAAAACGACGAAAAATTATCAAAGATCCCTGTCTGAGAGCTTAACTTTTACTTACCTATTATTGCAGTTCCCTTTAACTGTGTTGAGTTTAACTATCCAACAAATTCACAGTAAAATCCACTTAATGTTGTATATTTATTATTAAAAAGTTGTGACTCAAGTTACTGAACAAGTGGAACAAATTTTTCGAAAAAGGAATTTAGACGAACATGGACGGACCGAAGACAAATAAAATCCACACTTTTATTCTCAAGTACCTATATATATATCTCTATCCAGGTTTAACACAATGGCTGATGGTTGATGAGTCAATCGCAGAACGTAAATGCAGAATGTTGGTATTGATGAAATGGACCTTCGGAAAAATGTATGTTTGAATTTTCCTTACTCACACCAGGCAAACGTACCGCACTTGTTCCCCACGACGAATCTCTTCCTCCAATTTTACCCTCAAATTATAATCAGACAAATCAACAGGGGGTATCCAATTTTGGTGTAACAAATTTTACTACGGATTCAGTCCCAAAATTTTCCGTTCCGCCAAGAAAAGGCGTCTCGTTTCTGATTATAACGCAGTTTGTTGGTGCGCACTCCTGATACAAATGCATGAAACCATTATAGGATGCAATTTTTAGGAGGACGTGGATGTTTTGAACGACCCGACCCGCCTAAATCCAAAACTGTGGACTGAAAACGGGATACGGACTACGGACTTGTGTGTTAATAAAAGTGCTACATACAGTACCTATACAGTAGTTTTAGCCTTTAACTATAACGTAATAAATTCTTGGGTACGTGGGGTCTGGAAAAAATTATCTTGTAACCCTTAATCATTAATCATGTACATACATACCGAATCGTATGATTTTAGCGAGGGAGGAGTCAAAATCGGAGAATTTCGCAGAGCGTCATAGTTGCAACCTCCCTATGAAATATTGTATGTAGGTATATAATATTGCCACTTTTCTGCATTGTCATGTAGTGCAATAAATTCTGTGTGAAGCACTCAAGCACTGATTGTCCCAGTCGATATAACGTCAAAGTCGGAGTCAGCTGACGTGTTATTTTGTGAAGCGTTAGTATATTTCGTTGCTGTGTCAATGTCAATCAAAAGCATAGCATATAGGAAATTTCCAATGTTGAATAACAATTCTGTAACGCACGTATCCTTGAAGTGTTGTAATTTATGCACAATGTAAAGCAGTTTGTTCTTTTTCTTATGGGATTTAACATTGGAAAATGTTGTGCAGATTCTGCACAACTTCAAGAACAATTTTGCACAATTAGGAGTTGCAACACTAGCTTGGCTCTGGCAGCGTCAATAGCACTAAACGGCAGTACTGTAAACTGTAATTAGTGGGACTGTGTAGTTGAATAATAAATTAATTTTAAGCCAACTGTACCTGTAAAATGGTTAGGCCAGAACCAAACTTGTAACATGTAAAGTACTTTATTAATTACTAGTGCTCTAGTCACTTGAGTTGATTCGAGCGAATTGGGAATAAAGTTGTGTTAGAGTGTTAGATGGGGGTCGAGACCTTGGGAATTTGGGAAGTATGGGCAGAGGATTTTTCTGCGATGGCTGCAATAAAGAGCAGTGGACCAATGAAATATCAAAATATTAATTTTAGTCAAAACCAACGGAAATAATTATTTTAAAATCAATTTCTAAAATCTAAACAAAGTATTCGGCTCAAAAAGTACGACATACAAGCCTACAATCGGAGCATTTCGTGTGAGGTGGGAGGAGAAGATTCTTGTTGTCATTTAACATTTAACAGTCAAGATTGAAGATCAAGGAACGTAACATGTCTGTGTGCCAACTGCAATTAATGCCAATGTGTGTAATTCACTCTTCTTCACTGCAGTAAGTGAAAAGTACGTGTGAGATTTTGTATATTCAATATTGTATTCTGTCGGCAGTCTGCACCGTGCAGGACTGCAGGATTGTGAACATTCAATTTTGAATTTCTTATCGAAAATAAGACTTGCTTCATGCTTAATTTGTTCTTTCTCTGAATAATAATACTACCATTATTATCGTTGATCGGGATTAATTTTACGTTACGGTTCACGGTGAGTGTGCCTAATGGTGGCCATGCCCTAATTGTGGCTACCCGCTTTATTTGACGCACATGTTACAACATTAAAAATTCATCTTAAGGCATAGAGAGTGTACTAGCTGCATTAAAATTTAAGGCGCCCAAGTCAAATCAGGGTTTCTAAACAAAATTGACAAAAGTACAAAAGTGGTCCCCCCGACTTTTTGATTTTTCATATTTAGAGTAGCCTAGTTCAAAAACACGAATCTTTGACAATAGCTTTTTAGTTGTAACTTTTAAAGAGTAATGATCAACTAATATAAGTTAAGTAATCATCGACATTAGATTGACATTTCATTTTTCGAGATACCAGAATTTGAAAAATTGAAATCTCCCATTTTTATCGAAGGACTGTAATCTGTAATTGTGGCCACTGCAGATGCGTAAATGTGGCCGGGTCTAAACTTATTAAATCACACGGTTTCTTGCATCGAACGTCAAGATTTTACAAAGAAACAAAACGTGATTTCGGTTGGATTCTCATCGTTCCCGAGCTATTTCCAGTGATTTGAGATGTTTTCAATTGCTCAATCATCATAACTTGTTTAGCATTGTAGCAAACGGAGAGATTCCACGACCCACCCATAATGCAAATAATTACGCATCATTTACGGAATCTAGGATTGTGTAGGAAGGAAACTAGTAATTTTGACGCATTAAACAATCTTTGTATGTTATAGTGTGAGTGTTAGCTAGAACGTTAGAAGGATGTAAACATTTCGTAACTGATAATTTTGCAAGAATTTCCAGATGATCAACAGCTTAAGTATGAGAAAAGCAGATATGCTGGTTACTGCCTATGGATGCAAGTTGTGGAATTTTCTTTTAAAATGATCACCTACTACTGCATCAACATAATGAGTGTTTAATTATATTGAAGTACAGTTTACGGATGACCACAATTAGGACTCACCCGGTCACAATTACGGCACTTCAGAGAATTTTCAAAAATCCTGACTATTTAAACACATCGTTGGTGAGAGGCTTTTCGAAAACATGTAGAACATTTTGCACTTTTAAAAAGCATCGAAATAGAACAATTTGCACTTTTGAAAAACATGTAAATAGAAAATTTTGCACTTTTGAAAAACATCCAAATAGAACAATTTGCACTTTTGGAAAACATGTACTTAAGTAAATGTTCTATTCACATGTTTTTGAAAAGCGCAAAATGCTCTGGAAATGGTATTTTTATTACGTCCTTTGTGCACAACCCCTAAGTGTACGTCATGAGTACAACACAGTCAGTAACATTACGTCTTTTTTGGACGACCCCTAAGTGTACGGCATGAGTACAACACATTAAGCAACATCCCAAGTTAAAGATAGCCATACAATTTTAGAAGCTGATGACAGCGTCATAGGGTCTAAAATACTCTAAAAATAAAAATATTTGAATGACATCAGTTGTGGACGATCCCTTGGTAATTTTAGGGTTGTTTGTATCCGCCTATAGTTTTGTAAAAAAAATCAGAAAACTGAAAAAGTTGTAAGGGGGGACCATTGGGTAAGGTAAAATTTCTATTTTTAATTTCCCTTGATGATTTTCGAGATTTTTCATTTCGACGAATTTTGAAAATTTCAATTTTCGTTTTTGGCGCCAAAACGCAATTTGCACTGATATGATTATATACGTTGTATTTTTGAAAAACACGGGCGTGGAGTTTTTTTTATTTGGCCAAAAAATATATCAGTTTTTGTTATATTATTTCGTGTCCCATATGCTTAAACATACTTGACGATACTTCGAATGCAAACGGTACTATCTACAGTTCATTTGCATCAGTTTTAATTCTAAAATTAAGTTTTGTAATTTGGTTTAAATTTTGTGTACAGTATTTCAAACATAAGATCTGCATACTTATAAACAATCACAATAAACTTCATGAAAATTCCATGAAATTTTTTATTTCTTGGCCAAATAAAAAACGATACCCGTGTTTTTCAAAAATTGCCATTTCAAATGCTATAAGAAAAATCAGTTTTCAAATTACCAGGAATTTTAAATTTTGTTTTTTTTTGTAAATAGTAAACGTCTGTATGCGGATCAAGTTTGGGTATTCCTAGACTATACCAAGGATGCTTAATTCGACTAACTACATTTCGTTAAAATCTCAGAATGTTGCCGTTTGCTCGTTAGTTATTAGTTAGTGATGGTGGTATATAAAATATAAAAAAATGCTTTTCATACTATAGCTGACTGCATTAAAGCTCTACACTGTCCCAAACATTAGTGGAAATTACCTTTAAAAGTCGGAAGCTCAATACAAAAATATTAAATCAGAAAACAAATAATCTTATTTGTTTACATCATGATTGAATGTGAAAGCGTCAACGTTGATGTTGAGTTTGATCTGACTATAACAGCAATTGCTAATTACTAATTCCATCAAACTTTTAACCGCTAAATGTGATTAAGTCTCTCTGCATGATCTTATGATCATCTCATGATCAGTATCATCAAATAATTTTGTTAACAATACAATTAAAAATATTGTTTTTTTATATTTCATTTCAGCAGTCTTCACCAATCTAAAGCTATGTTGAAATAATGAGCTATAGTGCGCACTGTGTACAACTTAAATTGCAATTATGAAGATATATATGTTTTTGCTGCGTTTGAAGGACGTCAAACGTGATGGAATATTTTAAACTCACTATCGTTTCTCATAACACGCTCTCCTTTCGAGGCTGCTTAAAATTGTTTGAAATTGATCAATTTTTGTCAGGTAGCTCGAACAAAAGCTGAAAATACATATGTACCTATATAGTTACTTAATAAGGAATCACGTCAAAAAAATAAGTCTACTATAGCCAGGATGAATGTAGTGGGTACTGGAAACGGAGGAATAGTTTTGGTGGGTTCAAAGCCACAATCTGTTCTTTCGTCGTCTTCAAAATTCAACATTCAGTCGTCCAAAATAACACTGAGATTATTTGACATAAGGAAATCAACATCCATCGACGATAGTGGAATTCTATTAGAGTTACCTATTAAGCTAGATCAAGAAAGTGTGTGTCATGTTTCGATACAAGTATTGAATACAAGCTCACAGTTCGTTAATTCAAGGTCTGTGTGTGAACCGTCAAAATCACCGCGTGTTTACTCATTAATAACTATCGTTCGTCGCTATGCTGAAAGTGATGAGAAAATTCAATTTTCCGGTTCCGTGATTCTTGTTGAATACTGCCAAAATAATGAAAGCCCTGGGTTTCAAGACCAAGAACCAAGAATTGTCGAAGAACTAAAAGTTGTTGAGCGACAAAACAAGGAATTAAAACTTCATTTACTCCCAAATTACAACAAAGAAGACTCATATCCTGAAGATGCAGGACAGACGCGAAGTTTCAAACACCGAGTTATTGCACTTTTTCTCAATGAATGTGAGTTTATAACAAACAGATTTTTTTACAGCATTATACTGCTTGAGTTTGTGTCAAAGTATAATTACAAGTATTGCAACTGACATTGCTACTGTAGTTACTTCTAGTTATTATGTGTTAGTGTCTGTTAAACATTTACTTGAAAATTTCACAAAAATAATGCATGAATAGCTGGGACCTACGATATATTTTATACAATAATAATTGATGACAAATATAAAGGAAAAAATTATAATTTTTTGATATTTAATAGGGGCCTCTTTGATAATGATAAGTCATTCCAAGGCCGATAAGTCAGGCCCACTTTCGGTAGGTCTGCATGACTTATCAAAGATCAGCCGTTCAATATCACTTTACTATTGCAAATTTCTACCTATAATTTAGCAAAGTTGTGAAAGTGTTAACGAAAGTAGACTGACTTTTAAAATACATTATCAATTATCAATTTAAAGCTTATGGGAATTAATAAATGAAATAATTCCAAAATTTTATATATTGTATTTATTTTTTGGGATGTTTTGGGGAAAGTTTTTTTTCAATTTCAGACTTTATCTAGAGCGCCCTGTTTAATATATTTAATTCTATCATCTCTCATTCTCATTGCATGACCGTTTTAGCGATGTAAAGGATAGTAGAGATGCATGTTAAGTCGTATATGGACACTTGCTACAACTTTTATACTGAATTCTATAATTCAAATAGGTGTCGTGGTGTACAGTATAGAAACCTTTCCATTATCATCTTCCACTGCAAAGCTTGAGATATTATCATCAGAATGCATCTACAAGACTTTCTGGTGGGCACAGTGGGTTCCACAGCACAAATTCCTTGCGTTAGGTCACACAAGAAAAGCACAGCAATCAAGTTTTATTGATGATGATTCAATAAGTAATCAAGCCAAACCAGTACTTTCAGTTCTACAGTTTCATGATACATATCCTCGCGAAAATGTGGTGAGCATATCAAATTTAAAGTTTTCATCAGTTATCAGTATTCCACAGTTTTCCACAATTTTGTGTGTGTTTATTTTTGTATTATTTGTACAGCTCAATATGCCCCTCACCATTGACTCTGCTTGTGATTTCAAAGCGACTCGGTCCTACCTTGCTACAGACCCTCTGAGTTTTTCTTCGTCTCAAGTCGGTTTGAAAATATTAGCGCACTCATCAGGAGCCGTGTATCTTTTTCAGTTGTTTTCCAACCCAGAGGATAGATTACTGCAAACTATTAACTATAGAATTAATCTTTTGCATCACAACAAAAATTTTGAGGCGTTTGTTAAGATTCCTAACAATTTGACTGATTCCACTCGGATTAAAATTGATGTTTGCTTACATTCTAATGGTACCAAGGAAATACAATATTCAATTTAATTTTGTACACTGCACTGCATTAGCAAAAATGTGCATAACATTTTGTATTTTAGGTCAACATCTTGTGGTTGTCGGATGGCCATGCTTTATTCATTTGCTAGATGTGGGAGTGAGCCATGAACCTAGTCACCATTTGATTTTCGATCTGGAAACATTGATCCCACTCCCTCGTAGTTTTTTGTCATTGTACGCTTCTCAAAACACGGTGCCAAATGAAGGAGTCATAATTATTCTCGATGACTTGACTATTAAAGAAATTAAATTTAATTCAGCTACGTTGCTACCGTTGATGGATAAAACGCGTGATCATTATTTTAAATTGTCTTGTCTCCATCTACTTCTTGTACATCTTGGGGACGTAAATGCAGCCAAGAGGGTACACTTTTGTGATTTAATCTTTTGTAAAGAAACTAGTAACATTAGCATTAGCTATACGCTTGCTTAAAAGTGAATCATTTGTCTTCAGGTGATCTACGAAGCTGGAAAAAATATCGAAAATTTACACTTAAAAAAATTTTTCCAAGAATTTATTGTTGGTTCATCTTACGCACAAACAAAGAAGCAGCTTGCTCCAAATTTAGAGCCCTTTCTTCGCTTCCTACCCTACTGTCTATCTGCAGATCCAAATTTTGAAAGCGATAAGGTAAGATTGCTGAAGTGAATAAATGACTTTGTTGTCAACTTAAAAAATGATGTATGGACAGGCAATAATAATACAAAGTACGGTCGTCGTTTCGAAGTTTCGATACTAATTCTTCACTCAAAGAAATTATTTTTTAATTTTTTATCCGACAGGTAAGCATTAAGTGCCAGCCTAATTCAGCCGCCGTCATTACTATGTTGTTATCTCCCAGACAAAGGATTTTTCCACATAGTATTACGGATGTATGGACCATGCTTTGGGAAGCCAATAGTTGCCAATATGATCTTTGTAACCGGTTTAACCACAAGAAAATAGCAGAGAAATTGCTGCTTTCGCTGCAGTGTTATAAGGTTGGCCCTTAAGCAACTTGCCTTTTTTTGGTTTTATGGGGGGGGGGGGGGGGGGGGTTGATTATATCAGTGATTTTAGTTCTTCATGTACTTGACTTATTTTGTGATTTGCTGCTGCGACTCTAGCCAGAAGCTTTGTCCAGAGCAAGCACTCCAATGTCACCTTCTTCACCTATGATATGTGCTTCAATTGGTGATATTGCCGGAATGTTTAGTCGTCGGATGCAAGATCTTCAGCTTCCATTCAATGAGAATGAGTCTTGTACAGCAAATAAACAGGAATACATCTTCTCAATTGTAAGTATCGAACGAAGTCATAATGCATAACTTTCAAACAATTTGACTTTAAAATATTTTTATATCAAGGTAATTTTTCTTGCCCTTCTCAGAGCTGCAAAAGTAAATTAAAAAAAAAAACATGCTGTACGAATTCAATAACAACTACTTAGGCGCTAAACGTACACAAGTGATAAACTGCATGCGCTTATAATCTTATAACACTGAGGGATAGTAGAATTTAACTAAAACCTCTAATCCCAGGTTCAATGCACCTAAACTATTTTGCACGAGGTTATTTTAAATAAAATCTAAGCTGCCTGCAACTCAAAGTCAAATACCGCCTGTGTCTGTGAAGAACCAAAACCAAAACGACCCATATCCAATTTAAGCTACAATCAAAATGAAGTACCTATGTCGTAAAAACAAAATGAGAAACATGCGTAAAATGCTAATTAGGAGTTTTTGAAAAGCGTAAAATATTCTTTTTACATGTTTTTTAAAAGTGTAAAATGGTCTATTTACATATTTTTTAAAAGTACAAAATATTCTATTTAAATGCTTTCAAGACATGTTTCAATATTTTTGTAGATAGTGGATATTGTTTTTAGCTACAAATGGATATGGGTCATTTTGGTTCTTCACAGACGATACATGAAGCCGTTGAAGTAGCCTTTTTCTCCAAAACAGTCATGGGCACATGAATATAACAATTTCTAATAATTATTGGTAAAGTTTGGAATTCTTTATGAAATACTCTTACTTTCAATCAAAACAAATACATCCTAGTGCGTCTCTAGTAATACTAACAAACCCCTACGTAGACCTTCATATTTTTTGTGCAGTCGAATCCTACTATGAGGGTAGTGTGTAGAAGGGAAAATCGCTTTAAGGGGCACATTTTTTAGCAAAATCATGAAAAAGGAAACAAAACCTTAGCTAATCTATTCCAGCAATATAAATATTTGATTGGCCGCCATGTACTGCCGTGTAAAAAGCTGTGTGAATATGTTGACTGAACCCTCAATAATAATAATAATTACGTAAATATTTGGAAAATACAAATCGCTTTTACAAGGGAACTAACCGAATTTGACTGCATCTGAAATATGTGGATCTGGTGGTGTATGAAATTGTAAGAAAAATTTTGTAGTTATTAATTAATTATAGATGTAAAATTTCTAACGTAGAATTTGCGTGAATTGAGCATGCATTTACTGAAAGAGCGGAAGGAATGGCCACTTCATGGTCATACGGTGGCGGGGAAATACGTCAATGCTTTGGTTGATACTGCTAGACTATTGTGCCATTTAATCTGCGTTACTGTTCATCTTCATCCCATCAAAAATAGGGACAAAGGATTTCGCCTCATGTACTTAAAAACTTTCTAACATCTTTACTTTCACTACTTAATCGAAACTCTGAATCAAGAATTTTCTTGCTCCTCATTCCTCAACAAGTGCACTTTCAAACAATTCACTTAACTTGTTAGTAATTAGTTCACACCGAAAAATGAAACAAATAATATGGCTCATTCTTGAGTGTAATTAGTATATAACTTTTACATTTATGTAATTATAAAAATTGAATGTGGAATGGCTTGAAAATCTAAATGTGTAGTGGGAATCTTAATTCAGAGCCTTTTGAAATTACTCTTTTAATTTCTCTTATTCTTTTGGGGCTATCACAATGTATATTAATTCTTGCTTTTTTCAGTTTTTTAAAGCATGTACCTATACACATTCATTACCTTCCAAATCTACTTATATTCAGTCCTTTCAGTTTTTGTTTAAAAATTGTAAGAGGACACATTCTAAGTTGTAATATGTAACTGTTTGCCAGCGACTCTTTGAACTGGGAAAAAAAGATGAAATTGTTCTTGCTATTTGAGCACTATACTTTGGCGGCTGGAGAAATGGCTTGCCCGCTTCCACAGGGGTTTTCTCCTTTCTTTGCCTACTTGGGCTATCGGGTCGTTCCCTTTGATCAGTTCTTATGGCACGTTAGATCTGGCACGTTTGAGCTTCAAATTGATCTCGTCAAAACAATCATGGCTGGTAAGAGCGACCGGATGTAGAATGCAACTTCGACAATTTAAACCGGATCTCTGTTAGATTTCTGTCTCTGTTTGCTGTTGTAATGTTTGTTAGTTATTTTTTTTAACTCTGATGGATCTAGATCTAAACGATGCGGATGAAGACAACGTGGGCAAGAAATTAAGCTTGATTTATTTACTACCTAAAACAAGAGCCAGTCGAGTTTTAAATGGGTGGTCGCACCCGAAGTCAATCTGTTTACGAGCTCGGCAACATTCAAGTGATTTGCTTGGTGGAGTTGTATCCCAGGCCAAGAAATCTGCATTCGTTATCAACAGGAAGAGGAAAAGTAAATTTCAAATTAATTCAAGTAACTATATGTTAAGCCAACTTTTCCGTAAAGATTAACTTAACTTGTAACTTGAAATGTATTAATTATAATTTATAGGCAAGGACGCTGCGTTCAAGCACACAGACGCTTGTCTAGATATGTTTTTTCGACTTTTAACCCTGAAAGGTAAAACATGAAATGATATCGTTACGAATAGAATCTCATGCGCAGATTCTGAAATGACTTTACTTATTGTGCAATTATTTTTGTTTGAATTGAAGCCAGTGTGACGGATATCGATTTAGGACTACTAACTGAAGCCACCTTACTTTCAATGAAAGAGGAACAGCGGCTGGCTACAAAACACCGCCTATCCACATAGGTTACGCCAAAAAAATACTTTTTACGATTTTTTTCATTATTAATAATTTGTTACGTCATGTTGCTAAGTAACGTACTATGTAATTTGTAGTTTAGTACCACGCAGATGATAGAATGCTATGCTATAAGCTTACAAACTGATACCAAAGACGTTTAGAACTTGTGTTATCTAGTCTAAAAATACCTGCGATTTCCTCATTCTGATTATTAATTTTAAGTTTTTAAATATTATGAATGTTAATTAGTGATGCTATTACTGCCAAATATTATTTTTAAAAGTAATTGTTATGTTATGTTAAGTAGGCGCTTACTGCCTAATTGTTGACATAAAATATGACTGCCAGCCTTCCTTAGCATTCCCTAGTATCAGTAAATATGTGCGAGCTCGAAAATAACGTTTAAATACATGTCATAGCCACAATAAAATTAAAAATTCCAAAATATATTTATTTTTTTATTTGAAATTACTTCTTTACCACTCAAGTAATTTATGTCTCATAAAAATAATGCTATTCGCATTCCTTGTCTAAGCGCAAGGCGAAAAGAATAAAAGAACACATGGCTAGTTTATGGGCTGAAGTAAATCAGTTTGAATACGTGTTGAAAATGAGATTATTACAGAAGTTGAGAAATACAGGACCTTATGAAGAACTGAAGAATATACGAAAATATATCATTAGATGGTTCAATTACTTACGAGTAAATAAAGGTAAAAGTTGTGGATTACACTTAATGTAATTTTGTGAAGATCATAAATCAGAATATTTAAAGTGCAAGAATACGATTTCTTGCCAGCTTTTTGAACAATAATCGAACACATAAAATGCAGAGAAGATAAAACGTTTGGATTTAAATACCAAAATATATAGGATTCTACTTGATGGATGACAAAATATGCCTGATGTGAGGATTTTCTGAATTTTCGACTTCGTTGATTAATGCGTCCAGACCAGTCTTGAACTCAATGTCATTGCTGCACTCATCTCTTAAGACAGTGAATTTTTTCAGGAATTCGTTTATAATTTCTTGTCCACTCTGCAAATTCATCAAAAAGTTTATTAACCGTTGATAACAATTTAGTAACACACTTTGGCTTGTCAACTCCAACTGCAAATAACAACTCACCTTTTTATCATTCTGTCTGCGCCTCACACCTTCCATTGTGTCGTCCAAATCCTTTTCACTACAGAAATCTTCCAGTCTCATAGCCATGTTCCGGGCATCCTTAACAGAAATATGAACACCAATATAGCAGGTTAAGTAACAGCTTCAATGTATATACAGTAAATCTACATAATTCAGTAACAATAGATTACCTCAAGAACATCGTTAGGGAATCCTGTCACTTTTGCTACATGAATCCCAAAACTTCGGTCACAAGATCCCCTTTGCAGTTTGTACATCATTTCTAGGCCATTTTCTGTGGCCGTGGCTACAACATGCAGATTCTTCACCGTTGGTCGATTATCAGACAATTCTGTTAACTCGTGAAAATGTGTGGCTAATACACAATAGCAATCAACCTTGTCGGACAAGTGCCTGTAATAGTGTAATAGAACAGTCTTACAGGTATACGCAAATACGACAACCTACTATCGCTATAACTGCAGTTAGGCTTGGCTGTTAATTCATAATTCTCCTACATAATAAAATTATACAATTTTGTACTAAAACAATTACGCATACGAATCTATATAGCAATAACATACTCGGAAATCGCCCAACATAGTCCAAATCCATCGTAGGTGGAAGTTCCACGGCCAAGCTCGTCAATTAGAACCAAGGAATCAGTTGTAGCCGTCTGTGAGTATAAAGTATGAAATTAGTAGTAAATTATTAAACTATAAACTATGGTAAATTAAGTCCAATAAAATTTCCCTTACTTTGAGAATAAAAGAAGTCTCAATCATTTCAGCCATAAAAGTTGAGACACCCTTAGCAAGGTTATCGCCAGCTCCCACGCGGGCTAATATCGCATCAACTATTGAAACCTGGAAGTCAAATACTCATGATTCATTGTAAATCAGTACAATTGTATTGAATGAACCTGACACTCGAATAAAGTTCACTCAAACTCAAATGATTCACATTAATCTTTTTTAAACATTCAAGAGATTGCCGATACAAAACGAGGGGTGTTGCAGCCCTTCTATTCAAAGGAAGTACACAAAATAACATAAACAATGTTCGCAATTGAATACCTCAGCATAAGATGCAGGCACATAACATCCTACATGAGCTAGAAGAGTGGCCACGCCAATTGATCGCAGAAATGTGCTTTTCCCTCCCATATTGGGCCCAGTCACAATATAAAAGGACTCTTTGCCTTTCTCAAAATTAACATCATTAGGAATAAAGTTAATGCCACTTTGAGTTTCAACGCACGGATGTCGTAAATTTTCAAAACGAATCTTTCCGGTTCCCCGAGGAAGTATTTTTGGGCGGACATAAACATCAGCGTTACCAACAGATGAAACGGCAAAACTTGTCATTACGTCCAATAAAGCTGTAATATGCCCAAGCTGTTCGAATGATTGGTAATACCCAGACGAAACATCTAATAACTCATTTACAAATTGCTTTTGTTTTTCTTCATACACACGGTGTCTCTTCCAGTACTTGCTGCTCAGAGTTTCTAACTGGTCATTTCTAAAACGCACGCCAGCTTTGTTTGAATCCAAAATTTTGAAGCCCTTCTCATTGCGAATGGCAGTTTCTTCCTACAAAACAAATACGTTAATGTCACTAACTGGTAAGGAAACATACTCATACCTGCAACTACCGAATTCATTGAATAGTTTTTTTTTCAAAGTAGGTTATTAGCTTACCTTTAGTGTGATTCGAAAATAATGACCATGTTGTCCATTTGATTCCAATTTCAGTGACTTGTTAACTTCTAAATTTAGTTTAGAAGCAACCTGATAGGCTTCATTGGACATGTTATTTTCTACGACGTCCATTTCCGTCCTTAGTTCTACAAAGAAATCAAGCATGTATTTATTGAATGGGCTTGACAATAAAGCGAAATTACAAATTAGAAATCCGATACACAGAAACACTAGGGAATTATACAGTTGGCTACGGTTGCAAAATTGTAATTACACATCGCTCAGAAGGATACACCCAAACAAATCTTTATTATATTATAAATGCCTGTATGCCCCGGCAGCGGATATAATTGAATTTACCCTTAAGAGATTCGTCGAATTCTGGGCGAATAACGAAATCACCCCTTTCTGCCATTTCCAAATCTATCGTACTTTGAATCATTTCACAGAACTGAGAAAAATCTTCTTCTAGAGACCTCAGAGGTTCAGCAAATACACTAATAAGAGCAGTTTTTTTGGAGCCTTCATAGTTTTCCAGTAAACTGATCAACCTTCCAAGCTGCGAAACGCACAGGTAACCCCTACAAAGTATTTACACAGTTGCAGCACAAACTAATTCACCTTGCCTCTTCCTCTTTATTTATCTTGGTACTACGTATCCGCATTCAACATAAATGTAAATTCACTAAATTGCATACAAATAAATAAAAAATATTCACGACATAGTTTACTTGTAGTAGTCCTGCAGTTTTCCTTTTTTCTTCATAAATTTTCTAGCCAACATTTGACAGTCTGGAACTCTTCGCAAATGATCTTCGAATAAAGTTTGACGTAAAATGCAATCATCCACAAGAATTTCAACCAAGTCCAGTCTTTCCTCTAATTTTTCTTTGTCCATTAAAGGTTGTTTTAGGTACTGAGCTAACAAACGGTGTCCCTGAAATGAAAACATCCTGCACTTACATCCTTGTATCATATTATTATGCTAAATATAACTATGTCTGCTTAGCCCAACAAAGGATTTTCCCAGGTTGGCCTCAGTTTAACGTAGACTACATTAAAATAAGCACACAAACAAACGATCGATAAAGCATATCGTCTGTGAAGAACCAAAATGATCCATATCCAATTTAAGCTACAATCAAAATGAGCTATGTAATAAAAACAAAATGAGAAACATGCGTAAAATGTTAACTACGAGTTTTTGAAAAACGTAAAATGTTTTACTTACATATCTTTTGAAAAGTGTAAAATGTTCTATTTACATGTTTTTGAAAAGCGTAAAATGTTCTATTAACGCGTTTTTGAAAAGTATGGTCTATTTACATATTTTTTAAAAGTACAAAATATTCTATTTAAATGCTTTCAAGACATATTTGAATATAGTTTTTGTAGATAGTGGATACTGTTTTTAGCTACAAATGGATATGGGTCATTTTGGTTCTTCACAGACGATATCACAACTTTGGCTAATTGAAATTCGCTAGTTACACTTTTATTTATTTATTTATTTTATTTATTTCTTAAAGACAGACACACAATGGGTCCAGAATAACTTACAATCAAAACAAAAAGTGGAAATAAACAGTAATAATAATAATAATGAGCAATATCTGTTAGGGTTATATCCTAGACATAGATAGAGGTAGAATAGAAATAAAATCATTAACCTAGGGTAGGACTACAACACAGCTTGGGAGACCAAAAGCTTGATTTGAAAAATACATAAATGCAAAATAAAATCACCTGAGGAGTCCGACACTTATCTATAGTGGAAGTGAGTGTCACCGACTTTCTTGAAAACTCATTCTCAGGATCCGCTGTTATATGCAAAGCGCGACAAGCAGCACCATCCATTTTAACATACAGCCGGAAGTCAAACGTTTCTAGTTGAAACTGATTTAAGTATGTTTCACAGGGTACGAGCTAACGTGTCACGGAAAAGTTTATAACTTTTAGTTCATTAATAATTCTTAATATTAGGAACATAATACATAATTCAGTCATGTGATTGATTTTGTAGATTGGGCAACAGGACAAGCAATAATAACTATATCATTTCCAAAAGCTATACACGAGACAGCACATCGGTTCAACTTCATACTCAACAGAATATAGTTTACCTCGAGATATTTTATAACACCTGCCAAGGCAGCTAGAGCAGTTTTCTTTTCAGCTTCAGGGTGTGCTGCAAAATTATTAAACTCGCCGGATTTGGTCTTTAGAAGTTTAGTCACATCCTGTTCAATACTTTTGGTGTCAAAAGAAGAGTTAGGAAGCTTATTTATCAAAACTCGGTTTCGCTCGAGCACCTACAGTCCCATTAATATATCACACTCAATATATTCATCATAACTAAAATAATCATATGAATGAATATTGCCTATGATTCAATTGCAAATATATTTTCTTACCTTCATCAATGAATTTGTGTCATCAGTAAGAATTTTTGATCCAGCTAGTACAGCTTCTTTGGGTGGTCCCAGGGAAACCAAGACCGATTCGAAATTTGTAAGACTATCATTGTCCACAAATTCAATCAAATTAATGATAAAGTCATTGGTGTTAACGTGGGCAACGCCTACAATCTGTACACGAGAATTATCAAAAAGGGTTAGCTCCGATTATCGAACATTATCGCATTCCTACTCCTGCGTCTAACTCCGTGCATATCTATTGTCCCTGAATGATTTGTAACCATACGCAATCACTTCTAATGCTCCTTGGAGAGACCTTCTAAGCAGAGCTGTTTACTAAAACTGCTATTGATCATTACGGAATAGATAAAAGTACACACGATTTTATCCTCGTAAAAATTCAAATATCGTGAACAATTCACCTTATGTTTCGATGAAGTAGTAATCTTCACTCCAATGACACCGCAACTGGCTGTTATTTCGCTGTTTACGAAAAGTAATTCCTCAAATTGGCTTAGATTTCCAGGAGACGCCTACAACAAAATAAAACAAGGGCAAATAATTCACAGGAAAACAACGTCCCATGATGCCACATATTTTGAACTATTATCTAATTTTACAATTTTTCAGAAGCTAATTAGGCAATATACTTAACAAACCTTGTATTTTACAGCCCAATCATGTCCAGTCCTTGCCTGGTTCGTAAATATTTCAACCTTGAATTGTTTGATCAACAGTAACTCCCGTACGAATGCTTCAAAAACCGATCGTGACAAATTGAAATAATCCAATTTATTTGTTCCAGAACCAAAATATTTAACTGCAGAAGGTGTTTTGAAGTGTTCTCGAGCCGCATAATGTGCATCAGAGTCATACACCGTGTAAAAATACGTATCGTTTGACCCATTCCGTTCAAAGAATCTTATCGTTGAAGCAGATTTCTAAAAAATGTTAAATACAAGTTCTAGTTATCAAATTATCAATACAACGCTATAACACTGAATTAAATAAATTCCGAAAAGTTAGATCTCTATAGGACTTACCTCAGGTAGTTTACCGTAGACAGCTATAAAAGAATTTTCCTGCGGAGCATATCCTACGTCACCCTCAGTGCTCGCTGGTTGTTTCTGACCTTTACTCATGGTGCTCCCTTAATGAAATTATAATAAAAAAGAAAATAATTGTCTCGGCATTAAAAAAGGTCTTACGTGGGATTATGAATTCATTAAATGCACTGTCAACTGTTGTCAACACGGTGTAGTGTCTGGACACTCTTGAATTTGAAAAATTGAACAAATAAACTCTCAGTCCACAGTCAGTGCCTTCTCCGGGAACTGCAAGACACCCGACAGCCAACGAACTTTGGGGCAATCTACCCGACGGTCGTCGGGTGAAAGTGCAACTCACCCCACAAAAAATTCTGCAAACAACCCGACGGGCATGTAGGGGGGGGGCATATAGCAAAGCAGATACTGCAGTTGGAGATACCACTGGTATCTACAACTGCAGTGAACCAGTCATTCCTAATTACAAAAATACAGCAAATAACGTTTATTAACTATGTGTTAATAATAGCTTAAAAATATTACTTTTAGTAATAAATTAGTCGATCACAATTACTTTACAAACTTCCAACTTTACAAAGGATCTGCGGCAAAAATATCTAACTAGTAAGATCATTATGTCAAAAATTGTTTTTTACTAAGTTTTTCAAATAGCAAAACCGAAAGTTTTTCAAAAAGCGATCACATTTGCATGCCTCTACCTTATATCTTTTAAAAATCATTTTACATAGGTTGTTAGATTAGTTTTCAACTTAAAATTTTGTAGTTAGAACATTTTACGCCATAGAAAATAAAACAAAATGAAACTCTTGAACTTTTAAAAATCATGTAGTAAGAACATTTTGGGTTTTAAAATATGGAATAAGAGAGTAATTCCCACTTTTCATAGCCACGTTTATGAATTGGTCAGCTAGAACTCTAGAACGCTTATTTACATTAAAACTGGAACAACAAGGATTTGCTTCAGCCAAACCTAGCACATTTGGTAGCCCTAGATTATGACATTGCTAATGTAGAAATAAAATGCATGGACAACTGTTTTCGAGTGTATCGTGATAACACGACATCATTGAAATAGTTTACTAAATGCTAAAGCTATTCTTAATAGCGATAAATGAAAATATAATTCTAGAAAGTGGTTTAAAAATTAAGTTCCGGAATCTTTACAGTCAACAGTGAATTGGTTAAGTAACTATATACCCTGCATAGCAAGACTGATTACTATATAAATTATAAATGGTAGAACAAGACAACAAGGCATTCATTGGAGACAAGCAACAATAATAGAATTACTAAAGACGAAAAACGGTAACAATACGATTATAATGTATTCTACGACAAACGTTTTAAAAAATAATTTACTGAAATAAAGACAAAATTATTATTCAATCCGAATTCAACACACCATGTAGCATCAGTCATAGGTTGATATTAATTAACAATCACACTAATAATTGATAATGATAACGTCATCAATAAGCACTTACCCACTTGATTATTTATTTATTACTGTGCTGTATAATCATAGACCATAGAACTCGGCCTTTGTTTTCTTGGGTATTTAACTAATTAACATACAGACAGGCAAACTGTCACTGCCTGTCGTCGTCGTCGTCTGTAGCCCTGTGCCTGTCAGGTGTGGTTGTGTTGGAAGGTGAAAGCAAGAAGGATCCGAAAGCCCGAAACCCGATGTCACCTTCAATTTTCAATAGACAAGCGCTATCGACTATAGAACCCAAATTGAACACTAAACAAAGTAAGATCACTGAAATCTAAAAACTCGCTATTAATTACCAAACTAATTGTTTATTTGTGAAAATTGTCTTTGTCGATGGTTGAAGGGAGCGAGTGTGATGAGGAGTTGATTCCGTGGGTTTTAGAAAGCATGTGAATTGTGATGGGACTCAAAATACTGGCGGTAAATTCCTACTGGCGGTGAAAATCCCATATCCAATTTATGCTAGAGTTGAAATGTGCTATGTCAAAGTCAAAAGAGGCAGTTAAATCTGATACATGCTAACAACGATGATCACAAGTTACTAAAACGTTGAACGTATGCAAATTGTTTTATTTACTTGTTTTATGTTAAATATATAAAGACAATTTATTCAAAAATAAACTTGACACTGTCCTCCAATGAGGATAGCCTAATAGACTCAGTATACGTAACAGAAAGTTTTAGACATAATAATGTAATTTATGTTTGTTAAATTATTAAGGCACTCGTTTTGAAATTAAGTAATGCACGTAGAATATAAATGATGAACACAAATTTGGACCGATTTCTTGAGAACTGATGTTACTATATCCTCAATCAGTGTAATTGGTAAACACTGAGACTTCAAGAAATCTACGAAGAATTTTGGAATGGTACCTCTAGCACCGATATAAAGTCCTATGACCTGAATGTCATCAAGGCCTAATTTGTCTTGAAAATATGGTATGCATGGATCATAATGGAGTTTTTTCTCTTGATTTACTGACTCTGCTTGATTAACATCGTTTTGCTCCATTCTAATGGTTGGATCCAGAATAAAGCCTTGTCGCAATTTCTGGTTGTAAGCAATAATGTCCACTCGTTTTGAACCGTTGCCAGTACATTCAACTTCCTGTAGAACTTTCCAGCCAAGTGTAGCCATAGCTTCAGCCAGTAAACGCCTAACAGCGTGATGTCTATTATTACGAATCAATTCCCCCCTGGGGCACGATCCAAGGATATGACCTAATGTTTCTGACTCACTGCAGCCATGGCGACAGCGGAATGATCCTTGATCGGGCCTTGGTATGGCATTGACTGGCATAACATTTCCAACCATTTTAATGGCATTTACCCATTCAGAAGAAGAAAGTCCATTCTTTGAATGAATCCACTTGTTTCCGTAGGAGAATTCTTGAAACTGAATGACACCTTGTCCTTTCTGAGGTGGTTTACACAACGCTTCATATTCAAGTAATCGCAAATGTTCACGAATAAATTTACTTTTTTTACCACGAATCTCTTCCAAATTTATTCGTACATCGTCAGGGATGTTCAAAAAGTCCAGACACTTTCCTCGTTCAGCCAATAAATCCTTAACTTCTAAAATTAAAGGATGCTTGGACGCTGACAAAATTTCAGTTGCATTAAAATTCTGTATGCCTGCTTCCCACCTTGCTCGTATCAATCCTAACCCTTTCACCTTCGTGGAATATAACATGTTTGTAGGCGTGCTTGAGGGCAACATAATAATTTCTTTAGTTGCGCTACGAATAATTTTATCAATTGCGTCTAGAAATTTAGTAGATAACTTGACAAGAGGAGCAGTTTGAAAAGGATAAATAAGCGTTGGCCAGAGATAGTCCTTTAAAACTTTCAACTTTTGGTCTTGGCGAAGCATAGGAGAAGATACCAACTTTTCAAGCTTACTACTAAATTTGTCTGCACATTTTGATGCGTCAAAAACAATCTCATCAGAAAAATTCACTCCTAAGTACTTGATAGTGTCATTTGAACCAATGCAATTGACAAAGGTGTTTGGACCAGTGTTCTGCAATAGTTAACTTTATGGCATGAAGCTCGTTTTTCACAATGTGAACTATTTTAAAAAAATCGTAAGCTCAAACGCGCTTCATCGCGCTTCGTCCAGCTATTGTGAAAATCTTTTGAGCTTCGTTGAGCTTCATCGCGCTTCGTTGAGCTTCATTTTTCCACTTTTATCTTTTTTCCACCTGCCGACTATGTCGACCCCCGACGATAGGTAAAATTTTTTGTCGTGCAATGTACTTTACTTTAAGGCTTTAACAAGTATTGATATGGAAAGGGTTATAGTGTATAATATATTAAAATAGTAGTGTGCATACTATTGTCTTTTAAATTATATTTATTCAATTCAAGATTAGACGATTATTCTATTAGTTTAATAGTACATATTTAGTGTATATAAATATAAATTAATAAAGTTCAGTTTGTCTACAACAAATATCGAAATCTGTTGAATATGAACCATATACTTCTATACTTGTACTGTTCATGTTTATAGTAATAGTATTATGTAAATTTCAATAAAATAATTAAAAATAATATAGCATATAATTTGTTAAGGCATAGTCTGTCCAACATATACATAAATAGTGCATTCAGCATTATCACTTACTCTTAAAAACCTTAAAACTTAAAGAAAAAAATAAATAGTATGCACCTTGACTTTGTATAATATTAATTTAAATTTTAAAAGCAATATATTTAGAGCTAAAATTTGAAACTATACAAAACAGATTAAAAAAAAATGATAAATTGCATTTATCGCATGTAACTCGATGTCACTTGTCATCCAGATCCAACTTCTTACAAACTGAGTCGCGTCTCCGTCTACTTCCGTTACTGTTACCGTCACTATTCCGATTCCGATGTCCAGTAAAATTGGTAGTTAACCCAATAGAACGTCTAAATTCTTCGTCGTCGTTGTCTGAGTCCGAGTTATTCAATCCAGACTCAGACTCGGAGTCAACAATTGAAATAACTCCGTCACCCTTGGTTTCAGTGTTCCAACTGCTACTAGCACTAGCGCTGGCTGTGTTGGTGTTAGTTGGATTGTGCAAAAGCATATGCCGACGAAAAACGTCCTTTCTACTTAATACAGCATCACAAATTGAGCATGCATATTTAATGCGAGCTTTAGTCTGAGGGATTTGTTTCTTGACTTTGACTTTGTCCTGGTCCTGGCTCTTGGTCTTCACCTTAGCCTGAGATGTCCACGTCCCTGCTGTTTTTGCTAGTACAGAATCTGGTGTTGCATTTTTGGTTGAAGTCGGGGTCAATATATTGTTGCTACATGTATTCTCATCTATATCGTCATCCCCAACTCTAACACAACTACTGTAGTTTTCTTCACCGTTTTGCTGCTGATATGTTGGCTTATTATAATGAAGCAACCAATGTCTACGAGTGGATTGAGAGTGTTTTAAAACAACTCCGCAACCGCTATAATTACATGAATAGGTACATCCCTGTTTCAAGACTTGACTATTGAGTGCTTCCAAATCCAATGTATAAATGGTAAGGTTGAAAAATCTGACATAATTTCTGGTGTTCCAACCCAAAGTTTGGAAAAAGTAGGATTTGGAAATCAAACAAATATGGGTCCACTGTGTTTAAAAATATCTAATTAAAGTAGTTTTAATTGCTTACCTCTTACTTAAAATAGTGCTTTAATAATAATTGCAATTGGAATCACCAATCTAAATTAGAAACAGTATAACTGTGAAAGTTGAATGTTAATTAAACTGTGTAATGCTGAATGCAAACTAAGTTGGGTTGGGTTACTTCGGTTGTGGTTGTGGTAGTTGTGGTATAAGTTGTCAGTGTGCAAGTCACTTAGTTACGTAAGCCTAATTAAATACTTGTATCTAGTTGTTTAGTACCTAATAGTTGATACATCTAGTCATAAGGCAAAAACAAGTTACTAAAGTCAGCCAATTCTACAGTACCGTGTGTATACCCATACTTGCAACCTTGATTCTTTGGTTTACGTCTAAGTGCCAGGTATACACACAAATTTTTTTGGGGCGTTGTTTGGAATTTGGAAGTTCAAACTACTGTATAGTTATAGAACCTAATACTGTATAGCTTATATTATTAGGAATGTGAATGATTATGTATATATCACAGGTGCTTGTATTGTATTACACAATACAATATAGCAAAGTGTGGAGTTTTTACTTCATTAAAATAACCAAGGATAAAAAATGAGGCATAGGGTTCATTCTATGTCAATATTGTGTTATATTAATAATTTGTTTATTTTTATTATTTTTATTAATTCATTCTTTATTTTCGAAATATTTATTATTTATTAATTTAATAATATTTTATATAATTAACTAGCCAATGTATTATATCCTAATATGATATAATTATAGTATTATATTAGATTTGGTATTTCCACAATTTCAAGTTCCAGTACTTTTCAACTTTTCATTACTTGTCAACATGGTACATTTTAACCTTAAGCACATAGGTACTTAGGTACTTTGAATTTGAATGCACAAAATGTCAAAAATATATTACTGGGCTCGCTAATGTTAAAAAAATTTACCACCCCCAAAAACTTTCAGGGACCAAAGCTCGATTGTGCTTCATCGCGCTTCGTCCCGCTTCGTTGAGCTTGGGTAAAAATTGTGTAAGCTTCATCGCGCTTCGTTGAGCTTGGAATTTTACACCTTGATTGAACTATTTGAGTTCACGAACTATTTTGGGCAAGTTAACTTCAATATGCAGAACACTGGTTTGGACCCACCTCCAAACAAATAATAATAAATAAATAAATATAAATAATGTCCTATTTAAGAACATGCTTTTTAAAATGGTCAAAATGTTCTATTTAAGTGTTTTTTAAAAGTGTAAAATGCCCTATTTAAGTACATACTTTTTCAAAAATTCAAAGTGTTCTATAAATTGTTTTTTGAAAAATGCACAAGGCTCTATTTAAATGCTTTTATGATCACGGTATTATAATTTTTTGTGTGGATAGAGCATCTTGTTTTTAACTAAACATGGAAATGAGTCATTTTGATACTTCACAACCGAAACGCAGCATAATCATCAGTATAATCATAAATGAAATCCTTGCACTTGTCAAATATTTGTGCGCCCAAATCATTGCTATGTAATTTCAAGGCAGTAAAAATACTTCTGTTGTCTGTTCTGTGCATACCGCATACCGCATCGCTCTAGTTGTCTATACGCACCTTCGAAGACAGTTTTAAAGTAGCGCCATGCATAGATCCTGGCGAGAAAACGAACTAAAGCGAGCCAGGCAGAGTTCTGCTGCCGCTACTTAGCATTAAGAAATTACTTGTAGCGTCTGCATGTAATCCAATTTAGAAATTTAAGTCTCATTGCAATCAAAAAACTATATTCTGTCTTGTTATGTAAACCTTATTCCTACAGTTACTATATTAGTCAAGATATTAAATCACAAAGATAAAACCTCAAATGCAGAAATGTGTGTGCTTCACATACCTACCGTAGAGTTTAGGATTGACCGAGCTTGATGATCGGCAAGAAAAAATTTTCCATGCATACGAATGAAAACTTTATCCGTGCTGACTTGAGAGTATCAAGCTCGGTGAGTCCCACACTCCGCAAGCACAGAACGCGTCGTTATACATGGCGTTGGACGGCTTAGTCTCTTCCTGCCCCACAAGCATCTTTGTCCATCCAATCCAATACACTACTCTGCATTTGTAGGATCATAGTCCGTACATGTGTCTTGGAGTAACAGAGTCAGTTTTGGAGTTATTCTATTAACTAGGATTTATATCTTGATTAACCTAAAGCTCAGAAATAATTTTTGCACAACAAGACAGAATATAGTTTTTTGTTTATCTTAAGACTTGAATTTCTAAATTCCGTTACACTACCACGCGATAATTAAATGACAAGTAAAGTAATTACTTCTTAAACGTAAATATCCATTGCATTTGCAATGATCACCCGTTCCAGCTGATCTCTGTTTGGATCTAAATAGTTTTGTGGATCGCCGCAGAATTCCGTGGAGGACGGTGGCGATCCTGGGAGCTCGATGCTGCCTACTATCCATTCGCCATCCCTATCATAGATTTCCACTGGTACGTACACACAGAGAAATAAGTTGGTTTCGTTTTACGGTTAAATATTGCAAAATTTTGATTGCCGGGGATCTCTCAAAATTTGTCGCTTTCAACTGCAAGTTTTGACGTACCCAACGGCAATGTTCGCAAATGACGGTATTTCTGCAAATTTTGCACTGCCCTGGTAATTTAATTCAGCAGTCAAACTGTCCCTTTCCTTTGTTGGGGATCACATTAAAGTTGCAAGCTATGCTGCAAAAGTTTACTGTATTTCACTGCAAATGATAAAATGACGTATGTGTACTATTCCAATTGAAGATGAGCTCCCCAATGATCTTTTCAGCTCATCTTTTATCTATGACGCTTACATTAAGGGGAGCTTCAAAGATCTGGATTTAAATAAATATCGGTAATTACTTACTTTTACTAAGTAAGTAGATGCTACAATAATTGTAATTTGTGTAAGAACATTTAATTATAACATTTTATGCAAAAGTTTCATGGTAGCTTTTTATGCATAATGTGATGTAGTCAAAATATGTTTTTAAACCGACAAAATAACCTTTCTTGCTGGACTTTCTAGTGTTGGGAATCCCAGTTATGTGAACTATGACGCCAATCGGATTTTAAAACGAGAGATTTCTTGGAAGCAGCTCTTAAAAGCACGGCCGATTCCAACCGCGGCAGCTTGGCCAATCCCAGCAGTAGTGAAAATTAAGCCAGTAGCTCAGGAGGAAATTCGAAGCCGAAGCCACACGGTCACTCCGGCTCCCGCACCGGTTACTGCTACGGCAACGGGAACATTCTCAGTATCAGCTCCAGTTTTAAGATCAGGAGGTGTTTCCCCAGTACAAAATGGGATTCAAAGTCCAATTCGTAATGGTAATCAAAAGGAACTCGAAACAGTTGCTGCGGGCAAGACACGGCAACGGCATGATGCCAAAAAAAGAAGCAAAGAAAAATTCCCGACGACTAGATCAAAAACTCCAGGAAGGCCAGAACTTCCAGAAAAGGGTGATAGCCCGGACAAGAACCATTCAGACCATGACAATATTAACAGAAGCACTCCGTTTATCTCAATCCTAAATACGGAGCCACACAGTCCTCGAACTTCAGCCGTAGCTAAGGATGGTGAACGAGAAGTGTCACCATTTTCGTCCTCACCTTCGCCATCATCAAGTGATTCAGGGCGAAAGCGTGTATCCGTATCCAAGTAGGTCCCTTGATTTCAATTCGGGTTACACACGCTTAGAAAAGATCTGGACGCGAATGTGGTTAGGCTGTGGCAACAGGTTAAGCTGTCAACTTTGACAGGTTTAGTAGTAAATTTTGAAATTTTTGAGGGTGGGGAGAACTGTTAACCACATGCAACAAGGCTGTTGTTTCAAAAACCCAACAGCAAACCTATTAAAATCTACAGTAAACCTGTTGAAGCATTTATATCACTGTATATGTATGCTAAATTAGTACAGCAAAATTAATGTTTTGTATCAGTCCAGTGGTTAAGGAGACAGTTTGGTATGCCAAAAGGGTGAGGGTTCGAATCCAGTTTTTTGTGTTATTTTTTAATTAATAAAATCGTTCAACAGGATTAGTGTTGCGTGATCCAACACCGTTCTAGTATACTCAGTCTAACAGTATACATTGCAAATCACTAACTCTATTCCTGTTGACCGCGGTCAACAGCTTTTACTGTGGATGTCGGAGTAACAGTGAAAGCAGTCACAAATTAACAGTAAAGTAGTCAATTCACTCCTATTTTTCTAAGCGTGTATCAGTATCAACCTACAATTACTTCTCAAGTTTTATAAATGTTTAAATGGGTGTAAGTTATTTCGAGTGTGAAGAGCCAAAATGGCCCATATCCAATTTCAGCTAGATTTAAAATGAGCTATATGTCATAAAAACAAAATGCGAAACATTCGTCAAGTGTTAATTACGAGTTTTTGAAAAGAAGAATATGTTCTATTTACATGCTTTTGAAAAGGTGCAAAACTTTCGATTTAAATGTTTCTGAAAGGTACAAAATATTTTATTTGCATGTTTTTGAAAAGTGCAGTCAATTTGCATGTTTTGGACAATTTCATAAATAATAATAATAATAATAAATGTTTCCCGGGAAAAATCCTAAAGGATTTGAGACAAGTCTCTTGAAAAACCCGGTTGTCACTATTTAACACTTTTTCATATTGTTCTATTCAAATGCTTTCAAGACATATTTTACTATATTTTTGTAGATAGTGGATGATGTTTTTAGCTAAAAATGGATTTGGGTAATTTTGGTTCTTCATCGACGATTTTTAATTCCACCGTGTCCCAACCGTTTATTACTTTAAAAAAAATTAAATCTTTGTTTTTTAAATTGTTTATCCGGCTCCAGCAACCAAGAGGACTTCCGCAAAATCAAGCGTATCGAATACACACATAATGAGAGCCACAAAATGCTGGACTACATCTGTCGAAATGACATGCATCCCTACACAAGGGGCAATCGACTAGCCGCGTCCGGCAGCTCCGGCTGCTGTGGATGCGTGCTCCCGATAAATCTCAATTTTCTAGTTCAAATTGAACAGCAATTGACTCAGAATTACTGTAATCTAAGCAGCTTTTATAGTTTTACTCACCAATACTAAATTAGGTGTCGAACTAAGTGTAATTAATCTGTCTTAGAAATTAATTTCAAATTATTTTTACAATCGTCTGCCTGTGCAAGCAGCCATCGTGCCGGTCGTCCTCTGTTTTTCCGAGTCTCACTCTTTACGTACAGATACATAATAAACTCTTTACTCAATCACCGGGAAAAATCAAACTATAGTACAAGTCGCAGCCAGCCTTCCTCTGTTTCCTGTGGATTACTGGATTTACCACCATTCATAAGCTTTTGAGAAGGGATTGAAAGTTGAAATCCCTTAATGATATTACTTCTTATCTGCTTTTTATCAGGCAATATTAAATTCTTATTTATTTGTCAAATCATAAATTGTTGTACTTAATCCATGAGCTCTCAACCTTCCGATGATAATACGCTTCGTAATCTGAACCTAAGCACACCTCTGTTTTTTCACAAGTTCCCACGTAGATCAACCAAAAATCATCGCTCAAAACGACGTCACCGTCGCCGAAACAAAAAATTACAAGTCAGAAACAAAAAGAACAATTTGGCAAATCAATCATCAATACTAAACTCAATATCCAACCATTCAACCCACAATTACAACTACATATTTCCTCGTGTCTACTATACCAACGCAACAGGTCTATCTGAAGATAAGATTTCAAACATTGAATCTCTGTGCCTGGATTATGATGTTATGTGTATCAGTGAGACGTGGTGCTCCCCAAAAAAACCATTATTTCTTCCTAACTACAAAACGTACGAATGTCACAGACACCTACGAAAAGGTGGTGGTGTAAGTATTTCTGTAAGCGATAATATTAGCTCTACTATTTTCAAGAATTTCGATCTATTTAATTTAGCCAATCCGTTTGAAATTATTACTGTAATCCTCCAGCCTAACTATCTACCCAAATCTATATCAGTTATTGTAATCATATGTGTATATCTGCCACCCCAACAATCTCTTTCTAACTCTCTCTCTCTCTGTTCAAATGTCTTATTCAAATTGTAGATAGAATCAAAACTAAATACTGTAAACCAAGCTTTTTGATTACAGGGGATTTCAATAGATGGTCAAATGCAACTAAATTTTCACACCAAACTGGTCTTAAACAAATAGTTAATTTTCCCACCTTTTCTTCTACCATATCACCTAATGTCAGTACATTGGATCTAATGTTTACTAATCTGTCTAATCTTTATAATCATCCAGATCCATTATTACCAATAGATAATAAGAATTATGGGCATGTTGGTATTGAATTAATTCCAAAAAAATTCAGTCACCTCAAATTTCCTAAACAGTTCAAATCGTTTCGTAATTTTAAATTTGACAATAAAGCCGATTTTGTGAAAAGCCTCGAAAAGGTAGATTGGAATAGTAATTTTGACAGCTCTGATTTGATAGACAAAAATGTCGATAGGTTCTATAAAATTATCATTAATGCTTTTAATAATTCATTTCCACTCACTAAACGAGCAGTGGCCCCCACCAAACCTGTGTGGGTTACTCATGAAATTATATGCCTATCTAATAAAATTAAGCGGCTCAAATTTAAAAATGACTTTTCATATAGAATCAAAGTAACTCAACTGAAATCTCTGATTGTTTGTTCCAAATCAAATTTTAAAAAATCTATAGAAGACAAAATCTCTAATAATGGTCCTGGGTACTGGTATAAAGTTGTCCAAAATATTTTTGGTTCCAATTATAGTCCATCTTGTATTGAAACTCTGTCTTTTTTAACTAATAGCAATTCCGAACTCGAAACTATCAACAAAATTAATGGTCATTTTTCTAGTATTATTAGTTCTTATGCTCCTATTCAGACATATTGCCTTGCTCCCATTGATAAACAATTTTCTCCTCTTACAGTGAACTCTTTTGATGTTCTAAAACAAATGGACGATCTAAAACCGAATAAAAAAAATGTTGCACATCTTTGGCCGACCCCTGTGACAAAAGAGTTTGGGTTTCTTGTGGTTGAAGGCCTCACTAATATTTTAAATCTTTCATTTTCTAATTATGTTGTACCTAGTGTGTGGAAAATTGGGTACAATACCCCAATTCCCAAAACTAATAGTTTAGAATCACTCAATGATGTTCGCCCGATTACTCAAACTGACCTCTTCTCAAAGATTCAAGAAAACCTAATGTATTCTAGAATTATGAAACAGGTTGAACCCAAAATTGACCTAATGCAATTTGGCTCACTCAAGGGTGCGTCAACTGCATTCTGTCTCACCAAAATTACTGATTTTGTTCTTAAATCTATTGACATTCCCAACCATTATATAATAATTGTATTATTAGATCTTAAAAAGGCCTTTGACCTGGTTGACCATAATGTTCTCATTAAAATATTAATTGATATGCAAATTAATCCTCACGATATTTTATGGATAATTAGTTTTTTAAGTAACCGTACACAATGTGTGAAAGGTAAAGATTTGTTTTCAGATTTCCTACCTATAAGTAACGGCACCCCTCAGGGCACAAAAATGGCATTACTATTGTTTATAATTTTAATGAATTCCCTTTTAGTAAATATTTCTAAATTTTGTGATCAATCCAGAAACCACTGTAATGCTACCTTTGTTGACGACTTGACTCTATTAGAGAAAGTTAAGTACTATTGTCAACCTAGAATGCAATCATTATTAGATAACATAGGAAATTGGTCTATGGACTTAAAAATGCAAATTAATCCTCTCAAAAGTGCCGTTTTGATTATCGATATGAGCAGGAAAAAAAAATTTAGCAACATTGAACTTAAAATTAATAATACTGTAATTCCTACTGTTAAATATAGCAAACTCCTGGGTGTCTGTATTAATGATAAACTCAAATGGAAATATCATGTTGATCTTGTCCTTAAGAAAGCTAGTAGTAAAATTTTTATGTTAACTAAATTAAGGCAGTTTGGCTTCTCTAGCCGAGAATTGCTCAATGTGTACAAAACTTAAATTAGATCTCAGTTAGAATATGCAATCCCAATTTGGGGAAATAGTCTTAATCAATGTGATATCAAGAAAGTTTCGCGAATTGAAAAACGCTGCTTATCAATAATAACTAAAACCAAAATAACTAGTTCCAACTATAGTTCAATACTTAATATGTATAATACCAAATCAATAATTGATCGGATTTCTATTCTGGGGCTTAAATTAGGAGAATCATTGTACAAATCCTATCGTTTCAGACACATTATTAACCCATGTATAAAATCTTATAGCTCAACTAGGTCAAAAAATCATTTCAGAAATGTTGTTTGTAAACGAAGTAGATATCTCAAATCGTTGGTCCCTACTGTAATCAAACAACTTAATACTTTAAGTCCAGCTAGGATAAGTAAATTAGATGAATGTTACAATGACTCAATAACTCAGTTTACTAAGGACAACTAATTAAGTAATTTATGCTATTGTTATGGTTTAGATTAAGGTCATGTCCTGCTATCTCTGAATACACTACTTTGATATTTCACTCTTTGTATTGAATAATCCTAATGGGTGCTGTGTTTATGTATGCAATTATCTTTGGGCAATAAATCGTTATTATTATTATTATTATTATTATTATTATTATTATTATTATTATTATTATTATTATTAATCTTTGAAAGGAGATGTTTCTGGATAAGGGATATTAATAATTTAATAATGATTTAATTTGTATTAGAATAGAAAGCTTGAAGGGGATAGAAAATAGAAATAGATCAAATACGCTGAATACCATTAAATTTTTATGTATCACAATTTGCATTTTATTTTGGGATTGTTAATAGTTTTGATGTTTTGTCCTTGAAAAATTTTTATGACGTCATCTATGGACGACCCCATTGCAGTTGAACTGTTTTTAGTATGTTAAGTTGCAGAAAGATGATAATTATTATCAAACATAATTTTAACACTAAATTTACTCCATGTAATAATATTAAAATATGATATCTAGAAATGTCTAAAATATCTATTTATGTATGGTGGCAGTGCCATAGAAAGGAAGAATAATAAAGTGCTCTATAGTCGAAGGGCTAGAGAGGAGATAAAATTCAACTGCTACTCGTTTGAGTTTTCTAAGACAACTGTTAATTTATTTAATACTGGTTCTTTGACTTCAACTTTAACAACGTAATTTGTACAATATAAATAATATAATTGTTGATCGAATGATGTCAATTTCAACATCCTTGGGTATGTGTGAAATTGTAGTTTCCTTCTGTAAAAGAATATTAATCCAATAATATATTTCAAATAATTATGAGCTCATGCTGAGCTGTATGCTAATACATGATAATTTCCGAATTACAAATAATTCTAATTATAAAGCAATGTGCATCATTGCATTGTAGCAATGACTGCATCCTGTGAAACAGAAGGATGTGGTGGCCTACTCACTTCACAATGAGCTGAGTGGCACAAACATATAATGCAATAGTAGGATTGAAGATCCTCACTATGCAACCGGAATGAACGATGACATTGCAGTGGAATGCATCGTGTACTGAACGGCGATATACCTATACCGCATGGCGATATATGTCTACCGCATTCGACAGCAGAATAATACATTATTATTCACACTAAATTATTACAATATTTAATATTACACACTACACCGTATAATGTAATACACAGAACTTTACATTTCTCATTTATGTCATTCTTTCCTTATGACAATTATGTTTTGACACACAAAGGAAATACTAATTTAATCCTATTATTATATTTCTACGGATTCTAAGAAGCCAGCAGTATGACTAATGGCCCACATTCTATATTGGATTTAACTTTCCTACATTTAAATCCAACATTTCCTTCAACGCCACACCTTGTAATATATTCCTATTTTTCCTCCCCAAAATTCTATCACACACAGAATATTGGCAAATAATATATTATGTGGAAGTTACAATAAAACACTATCATTCGATCAGTATCTACACTCTAATTAACATCTATTCTAGCTCTACAGTAGGAAACACTGAGTTTCCACACTTTTATTTCATGCATCATAAAAGTACATTTATTTATCTATGCAATTTAAACATTTTTACTCATCCTATATATCGTGACAATATCACAGCGTATTTACTTCAAGGAAAGTAGATATCCATTTATGTACATTATTCTTTATTATAACCAATTATTAAATAAACTAGAGAGGAAGTCTCTACATACTTCTCTCTGTAGAATGTAACATATTAAATTTTCAATGTAATAATTACTGCAATGGAATGGTCGATCTTCAATATTCACAATAATATGAGATCACCATTATTGCACAATATCCTGTTCTATTGAAGATAGAATGCGGATTATAAGTTATGTAGGAAAGATATAATAAATATGATCTTTTCCTAAAATATGAATTTATATTTTAACACCCTCCTTTGGATGAGGAATCTAAAAATTACTAATCCAATAAATGTAATAAAAATTCATGTTGCAAAATACATATCCTTTGAAATTAATAAAACCAATCATGTAATGCCAAATCAATAATCATGCTCGTAAATCTGCTGCGCTTCTTTGCTGGTCCAGATTGAGTCTTGAGTTTCGGTAATCCTCCGGGTCTAGTTGGCCGGGCATCACTTGTGCGAGTGGAATCAGTGGGAGAGTAATGTACATGTCTTCAGGATCCATTAGCTTGGATTCTCGTTTTGAATTGAGGGTATTCATTTCTTCCTCGAATGCTGGCTCGGTCTGCTTGGTGTCCAGCTTACGACTGCGGCTACAATGCTTCTTTCTGAGCATGTTGGCTCCTCTTCCAAACGTCCAGTAGAGGGTAATGAGAGCTGAGCAGATGATCGCTGCAACGGCGATTCCAGTCCAGGCTGATAAATTTCCTGCCGTGTCAATTGGGTCATCCCAGTGTATCTGGTCTATGTCGCTGTTCCGTATAGGAAATGTTACATTCAGCTGATTTATGTCCAGTTGTGGCGTTAAATGCCAGCTTATTTTCTCAACAAATGTCGGATCCTCTCTGTCAATAAAGATGAGGTCCATAACGCTTCCCTGGTAAGTATTATTCAGAATTCGGAAGGTCGTGCTAATCGGTAGCGTGATGACATTGTTTGGACATTTTATTTTCCGTCTATCATTGACTGTGAGTTCCAGTCCTGGGCAGTAAATATAGTACTTGCCATCATATGCCTTTACTTGTACGGCATCCTCTTCATCATGAAGGGTAGACGGGTGACAATTTGTAAGTGCGTAAAAATCTTTTCCGCCTTTGAAACTACTGCGTGATCTGCACGTTTGCCTTGTCGTGGCAGATACTCGGTTTTTATATTTGAATTCTAAACCTGTATCATATACACAGTCTTCAACTGTTGATATCAGTGCATTTCTCGGTCCAATATATTTGAGATTGCAAGTCTGGTTCTTCTGCTTCGTAAGTAGAGTGAATGGGTCAGCTTATACTACTGTCAGATTTGGATGGATGAGGGGAATGATGAATTCCATGTAAATATTTTCTAAATCAAAATCCGTGCGGCATGATCTGAAGTCTGCCATAATCATTGGGCAATGGTCTCCACAAGGTAGGGTGAAATTAAGATACTCGAAAAAATGTTCATCCATCTTAAAATTTCTCCACAACTTTCCAGTCTGCTTTAATATGCTTACGCTGGAGGAGAGTCTGCTTGCAAGAAATGCTATATCGAATTCCATATCGGTGAGGACGTTCGGTAGTCCGTTCACCTCAGCTACTATGTTGTTCATTTCTGATGCCAAAATTGCCATGTGTTCTTTCAATAATTCTTGATTGTTTGTGAGAACTCGAATTTTTGCTTCAAGTGAGTTAAAATGATGGGCCAAATCATATGTGTGCTTCTGATTCATTTGAGCTTGATGTGTGGCGTGCATGGACATACCTAGTCCTGCGCTGGTCATCACAAACATAGCTGTAATTGCCAGCGCTGTGAAAACAAATCTCTTTTCCCGGTGCGGTGCTGTGGACACCTCCTTCGGTGGGCAAATATGTTTGAGTTCCGTCTGGAACGTCCTTCGGTATTCTAGATCGCATCTTTTCCTAAGCGATAGTAATGAACTTTCAGTGGCTACTAGTCTGTCCGGTATCATTAATCGGCAGGGGGATAATAACTGTATTTTAAGCTTCACAGTGTTGTATCCGTTAATGGCTGGATGGTCTGACCTTCTCCAAATAATCGATGGTCCATCGTCAATTTTCGAACTCAGCCCTCCTGACAGGAGTACGGCGAGGAATAGTAATGCCATTTCCATAGTAGTCCATATTGTAGAAAATCCAGTGGTTTTCTTTCTCGTGAATCTTTCAAATTTTGATTCGGGGCGTACGTAGCCGGCGACTGCTTCAATTCGAGTCGGCTTGCTGATGTCAACCATACCCATGGCCTTCATAAGGTCTCCATGTCTCGGTTGCGGTAGGGATTTCGTAAGCATGTCAGCTTGTAATTCTTCTTCTTCTTAAACAAGTATTTCTTAATTTCGACATCAAAAAACTTGTATTCTCGGTTGTGTTCCACATATCCGACGAATATCTCAATCCATGTCTTTCCCTCCCAAATTTGACCTTTTATTATTTTAACGCCTGCGTTGCATCCGAAAATATGGATGTGTCCCAAATTTGTAGGTTTCTTATGGATCATAATAAAGGGTATCTGAGTATTCCCTTTGTGTAGGATGCGATTGTGTAGATATGCTGCTGTATCCACTGCATCTTCCAAAAATTTATTTTGTAAATCTGCTTCAATAAGCATTGCTGTTGCGGTTTCTTTGATAGTGCGGACTTCTCTTTCTAGCTTCCCATTTGATTGTGGGCATTCCACAGGGGTCGGAACATACGTAATTTCTTTTTCTCTGACATAGTCATGCATATAGTGATTGTCGAATTCTGTTGCAGAATCCGTCTTGATAAATTTGACTTTGTTTCCAGTCTGTGTTTCGAGCCATGTGGCGAAATCAATAATTTTCTGTACTATTTCAACTCCATTCTTGTTTGAGTGAAATGGAATTCTCCTGTAGTCGGAGTGATCGTCTTTCATGAGTAGGAAATATCTGTTATCTTGATTTAAGTAAACTCGGGCATGAACTAAATCTGCATGGATACATTCTCCGTTTTCAAATGTGTCTTGATCGTCTTGATCTGGGAAAGGCTGACGTGTTGCTTTCGCTTTATTGCATACAACGCAATCGTGTGGAGGTTCAAGTTTTCCTCTTTTTCCTAGTGAAGCCGCTTCAGTGTTGACTGTCTTTGCAATGTATGGATGACAAATGTGTCCCATTTTCTCGTGCCAGCGTTGAACTGCGCCTAGCACCATCCCTCTTGCTAACAAAGCTTGGGATAATTTGTTAACAGGCTTGAACATCATGGTGAGTTGTCCAGAATTTTCATTCTCTTGTCGAACCATGATTCCTCGGAAAATTAGTCTCCTTTTCTTGAGAGGCTCTCCATTGTCATTGTAACTATGATAGAAATTGATGTCCTCATTTCCACCCATGAATTCTAAATTCCTGTTCTTGCATGCTGAGGAGACTGAAAATAGATTTGCTGACCTTGGTAAGTACCAAACGTCCTTCAGTTCTTGTGGTTCCCAGCTGTGACCATTAAAGGCTGAGACTACCACTGTCCTGGATCCTGGCGATTCTACGCTTGAATTATCTGCGAGTCGAATCCCTTACGGTCCATCGGGAAATGGTTCATATGATGTTAACCATTCTTTCCTTCCGCATAAATGCATGAAAGCTCCAGTATCACAGGGCCAAACAAAGTGCTCCTTGACTGGGGTATAATCGTCATATTCGGTTTCTGAATTGTTTGTTGCTGCTCGAATGTACTTGTAATTAGCTAAGAAAGCTCTGTTTCTGATGTGGCTACCCCCTGGGGTAGGCTTTTGTATTTCATTTCTTTGGTGTACGCGGGCTGGAGTCTGACTTGACGATCCAGGCTGATTTGCGGTTTTCTTGGGTTTCGGATGTGTGTCCTCCCTTTGACATGATCGGAAGTTATGAACACTCTGAGAGCCTCCAGGTTGCTTTGATATGCTTAGGCTGGAGGGGAGGTCCCTTCTTCGATCCATGTCTCTCGGATCTATGTCTTCATGATCCATGTTTCCCTTAGAAAGTGGGCGACAATTTCGGTCCATACATTTATGATAATTTCGAGTGCAATCTTCACATCTTTTGATGTAGTAATCGTGTCCACATTTAATAGTGCATATGTTATGCTTGGTGGGGCAATATCCAACTGCTCCCTTTCTTTTTTCCTTCTTAGTTGGTGGACTGTAGAAACATTCTTCTAATTTCGGGTTCTGTGTTGACCGTCGATCACGAGTGAACGTATTCGGTTTGTAAGCCGATTCCTTCCACCGTGCCTGCGACTGCTGAGCCGTCCTCTGCGAATGAGAATTCTGAGTGACGCTCTGCCCTCCTGAATGTGTCATCGGTGGGTCTGGTTGTCTGTGTGCTACAGTTGTGTAGGCTTGCGCAGCTGCCCCTCCCACCCCTTGAAGGGTGACTTTGGTATGAGGAGTGTGCTTTCCGGTCGTCTGTATTGACCTGTCAATGGTGACTTTGCTCAAAATTGCTTGAGGCTTATTCTTTATCTTGTCTAGATAATATTTGCCAGATGTAGGCTTCCATTCCTGTCGTAGGAAATTGAGTAGATGTCTATCGTACTCTTCTTTTGTTTCTTGTGGGGCGAATTCAATGTCTTCTGTGATGCCCGGGTACATTTTTCTTGGATCGAGTAATTGACAATTCCAGTCTTCCATACTCTGTCTTGTAGCGCTGAGTAAGAATAATTCCACTGCGCAACGAGCTCTTCGTCCTTGCTTTCTTGGACCGTGGGCTCTGTTGATGGACCATTCGTTGTCCATGTCGACTGATTACTCGGTTCTCAGATCTATCATATTCCATTCCGAATCCGTACTGCTTTCTGATGAATCTCTTGTTGAGCGAAAAATGTTCCCCACCTTCACTTGCATAAGTTGAAGGGTATCGTCATATCGAATGCAAAAAGGATTTGTCTTGCAATCGTGCCATGTGGTTCTGTAGGTAAGTGGTCCATTTGTCGGCTGTGAGGGTAGGTAACTGTGACCTAGCATGAGACATCCTGTCTCCATATTTGGTACAAGTAAAGTCTGTACATGAACCCATTTGTTTCTGAGGAAATGTCTCTTCAGGCTGTCAATCTTATAATTTTCTGAGTCCGCCTGGGTTCTGACCATGAATGCATGAGGTAGGCTGAGAGCTTCTACCGTTGAGGGCTTTATAACTTCAAGTTGAGTTTCTGCCTTTTGATCTGTGTTAATAAATGGGCTTATTATTTCTAAGGGCTTATTTGATGTTGCCTCCTGGATTGTGCCTGTGATAGGGCTTCTAGGTTCTGAGGGCTTATCTTCGCTGAGTGTGGCCTCTTCATTGTTGTTCCCAGTAGTTGGGCTTTCAACTTCAATTTCAATTTCAGTGCTTGGAGCGTCCAAGGCTTGAGTGTGACTGATATGCACTGGAATGAGGGAGCTTGGTTTGCCTCCTTCAATCAACTTGATAGTTTCCCGTGCGTAGGGAAGTTCATTGATGAGATAGCAATCCGTGGTGGGATTGTACTTGATAATTATATCCAATTCTGACCTGTTTAATTCGGTCTTGTTGCCTATGTTGAGGGCTTTTTCAGTGCAGGTAGTCTTGCCTATCCTGACTTTTGGATCTGTATCCTTTTTCTGTTCGAGAAATTCTTTTCTCAATTTTGTTTCTGCTGGATAGCATTGCGGCGTTGATGCGCAGTCATGATGAGTAAAATTGACTGGTAATAATTCCAGAATTTTCTCAAGTGTACATGGAGCTTCAGAAACCATGTAGCAGTCTGTAATGGGGAAAAATGTTACTGCATTGTAAAGCTTTTCAGTTGGAGTAGCTGGTATTGCGACCTCCCGGGAATTTTCTTCAATTCATTTTTTCTGTCTCATTTTGAGAGCTGTGAATGGTCGGATCATGTGTGCATGTCCTCTAGCTTGAATTCTGATGGCCTGTGTTGGGGTAAACACGGCATCGCGATAGAGTTTTGGATGTGACTGTGAATATCTGTAGTCCAACATCAAATCTGAGTAAGGAATAGCAATTCTTGCTCTGTTTCCTCCAGTTGTATTATTCGGACTCCCTCCTTGCTGTGAAGGCGAGTTGTGTGGAGGAGAATTATTCTGTGAGTTCTGTCCTCCGTTTCCGTTTGTGGCGGCTGACTGTGCGCCTGGAGTATGTTGAGCTGTGTTAGCTGCTTGATATGCGGGAGTTGTTCTCCCTCTTCCAGCCATTTTACCTCGTCCTCTACCTCGCATTGGGGAAGGGTGGTAGAAGGCTTTTTATGGTGGATCTTCCGTGGCCTTAGGGTCGCCACGATCTTTCTTTTGGCAATTCGTTTCTTTGTGAAATCTGTATCGACACCAGTTGCATCTTTCCTGGAATTTGTATTCTCCAGGTTGTCTCCCTCGGTTTCTACCTGGAGCGGCGGGATTTAATTCGTTCCCAGCTTGAGAATGCTTAGCACTCTTGTGTGCGTTTCTTCGGGTCAGGATTTGTTCTCGGACTGATCCTTTTTGAGACCCTTGTCGCTGAGCTTGGAATGCGTTTCCAGTTTGGCTTGCTCCGACTCGGGGACTCTTCGCTGCATTATCGTCATGATGCTTCAGGCTTTTCTGAATTACGCTCATGAGTTTCTTGTCATCGTCCTTGTTCATATACCAAGTATCTAAAAAATGGACGTATCTGTTTGTTTCTTTCAGATGATGAACAGGTAAGCTCACCAACAATTCTTCGAGTACTGCAGGTCCAGTCTCTGTAATCTTCACGTTGAGATTCATTACTTCGGTGACATAATCTGTCCCTGTTGTGGTGATTTTCAATGCGAATACCTTCACCATTAAATCTGCACGGAGATCTGTCTTGGCAGTTCCGTATAGGGTATCAAGTTGCCCTAACATTTCAAGAGAAGTCTTGAAATTTGTTATGCGGGGTTCAATTACTTTGTTTACTGCTGCAATTATTGTTGCTCGGCAGCAGGCATCCCCGGCTTTCCAATTGTTGGAGATCTGTGTATTTGTATTGATTGTAGCATCGTCAGTTCCAATTGTAATATTCGTTTGTTCTCCAGTTGCTATTCCCTAAATTCCCAATTGTTCTAGGGTCATTTGGAGTTTTGTTTTCCACAGCGCATACACATTGTATGGTGTGAGCTTCTCAAAAGTAATTTTCGGTGTCTGGTGATGCACCGGAGACACGGTAGACGCTGCAGGTGCCATAACAACTTGTTCGTCTTGTTGTCGATCTTGTTGTTGATCGTTTCCTCCCGGAATCTGTGCGTCGGGGTTTTCTGTATTAATCGGACCTGGTCCTGTAGTTTCGTTTACTGGCGGCTGCTGGCTGTTATTACCGGACATGGGCTTTATGTCCTGGAAAAGATTCAGTAATCCGTAGGCGTCTAGGATTCTATCTTGAAATTTCCGAATTTGTGTAGTAAATTGTACTACGTAAAATAAGTAGGCTCTGTCAAAAATATCAGTAATTTTGACACCTCTTCTAAACTTGAGTTTATTTTCACCAGTCTGAGTATTAACAACTCTCTGGGTAATTTCTTCACCGTTATATCGGGGAAGTTCTTCGGTTGCTCTGAGAGTGAGTACTTGCTCGTGATGAGCGATTAATCCTTCACCACCTTCTAGGATCTCGAAACTGTCAAATAATTCAGCGAGATTTGGTTTCTGATCGTCTGACATCAACTTATATGAGCTTGATGTAGGAAGTTCGGCGGTATTGCCTCTTCTCTGTGTTTAGAATTTCTTTTAATAGGAGGTACGGCGATGTGGCCTCGTCTCGTCTATTATTTCTGGTGAAGTTCGGCGATATTGCCTCTTCAATTTGGTAAGTGCCCTGTGGTGCGGCGGTATTGCCTCTTCACTTCGGGTACGAAATAGGAAGTTCGGCTGTGTTGCCTCTTCGATTCTGTTGAGTACTCTGTGGTACGGCGGTATTGCCTCTTCACTTCGAGTATGAAATGGGAAGTTCGGCGATATTGCCTCTTCAATTCAGTTAAGTCATCGGAAGTTCGGCAGTCTTGCTTCTTCGATTCTGTAAGTACTCTGTGGTGCGGCGGTATTGCCTCTTTACGTTAAGTACAAAAATAGGAAGTTCGGCGATATTGCCTCTTCGCTGAGATTTCGGCAAGCGTGCCTGTTCTCTTGAGAATTTCGGCAGGAGTGCCTGTTCTCTTGAGAATTTCGGCAGGAGTGCCTGTTCTCTTCGTATGTATGTGGTTCGGCAGTATTGCCTCTTTACTCGATAATTTCGGCCTTTGTTTGCCTATTATCTTCAATTGATACGAAGTTTGGCGGTATTGCCTCTTCTTTTGATATTTTCGGCTTTTGTCTGCCTGATATCTTCAGTAGATGAGAAGTTCGGCGGTATTGCCTCTTCTCTTGATATTTACGGCCTTTGTCTGCCTGATATCTTCAGTTAATAAGAAGTTCGGCGGTATTGCCTCTTCTTTCGATAATTTCGGCCGTTGTCTGCCTATTATCTTCAATTAGTATGAAGTTCGGCGGTATTTCCTCTTCTTTTCGGGTAAAGTATTACTGCGGGAAGTTTCGGCAGTATTGCCTCTTCACGGTTGCAAGTAATTCGGGCGGTTCGGCTCGGTAGCCTCTTCGCTTTAAATTACAACAGTAAACGGGTAAGTAGGCAGTTGCCTGCCACTTGCGGGCATGCAGGTAGCTCATGAGATTTGCATATGAATAATTGTGCATCCTTATCATTTTTAATAATATTAAAATTGCATACTTGACGATGAACGGAAGTTTTTCACTCTTTTCAGTCGTTCCTTGTCTTCTACACGCTTAGAAAAGAAAACTTTTAGTTTATTCGAGCTAACTTATTTGGGTGTTAATTTCAACACGATTATTAGTTACTTTCAAAATTTTTGAAGGTGAGAAAATATGTACTTAAGCTACGTGAAGCACCGCTGTGTGTTCTTATACCTACACCAAATAATGTTACAGTTGACTGAAAATCGTGTTAAGAATTTATACCGCCGTATATTAAGCTAAATTAGTGCTGCAACTGTAAATGAATCGTCTCAGCGCAGTGGTTAAAGAGGCCGGTACCTGATTAGAAGGCTGCGTGTTCGAGACCAATTTTTTGCACTGTTTTTTAATTCAGTTAGGCACGTAACTACTTCTTGGTTACATATGCAACACAGAAAATAGTAAACTCAGTCTAACACATTACAGTGTAAATCCCTAACTAAAATTTGTGTTGACCGCTGTAACATCTTCTGGTGTCGATGTTGGAGTAACACAAAAGTAAGTTACAAATTAACACATATGAGGTTGATTTCCTTTTATTTTTCCCTTCTGTATGTAAATAATTAATTTCATGATAATCTCTAACTCCTACTTCGATCAAGAAGTATTTTAAGTTATATTGTTTTACGATTTTTTTTTATTATTACGTATATATTTTAATCCTAATATCTCGATTACTAGCTATTATTATTAAATAAGTTTTACTAATTATTACTGGTATGACTTAGCCTTTGCTCTTAAAATAACAATTTTGAGCAAGTTTTATCATTCCGCAATCAATAAATAAAACGAACATAATTTTATGTGGTGGCTTGTGATATTGTCCCTCATCATCATATTGAAATATTCGTAATGGACGTAATTGTTTTGGACTGATTGTCACCCTGCGATTTGTTGCACATCGAAATGTCTGAGGACGCATTGACGTGGACGTAAAATTTTTTGGACGTAGTGTCGTTTACCAGTTGTCGTTAGACCAAGTGTCGTTTGGGGAAATGTCGTACTACGTACTGTGTTGGACTGTATGTCGCGACCCTCAAATGTCGTAGAATCTACTTTATTGTACTTGCATATTTGCAAAATTTTTTTAAAGGTAGGTGGTAATTTCATTCTTGTCGAATATTATTTCATCGAACTTATTACTTGAGTATACAACTTCTAAAAATCTTTTAAGAAAATGTTTTTCCGCTTTTGGACTTTATTTCTGCGAATGAACCATTTTGCATTTTGAGGCCCTAGTAATTTTTAATAAAATACATTGTTCACCTTTAAAAAATATATGGAAAACTACACTCTTTCGATTTTGAAGAGGCCGATGGTGCCCATCATACATCTCAAGATCATGACAATACTATAATGCTAAAAGGGCCGGACGAAGTAATTGCCTTTAGGCAGCAATTTGTTTCCATGCAAAAACCACTGTTTTTATTTTATTGATGGTTTTCTTTGGTAAAGCAAAATGCTGTATTTACATGTTTAAAAAAAAGTTTAAAATTTCCTTTTTACTTGATTCAGAAAAGTGCTCAATGTTCTATTTACATGTTTTGAGAAAAGAGGAAAATGTTTTATTTCCATACTTTTAAAATGTGTAAAAAAAATTTATTTGCATGTTTTTTAAAAGTCAAAATATTCTTTTTACATATTTTTGAAAACTGCAAACGCTGGCCACATTATCCGGCCCTGAGTGTTAAGTAATTAATTACATAGTTAAAGTTAAGTACGACTGTGCTGAGCGTTGAATTGTGAATCCTTTTCAACACTGGGCGAATATTTACGACTCAAGCACAATTGATTATTTTATGAATTCAGAGACTCTGTGACATTATGGTTGATTTGCTACTAGTAAAAGGAATGGCATAATGGAATTATCTCCGTTGGAATCTAGTTCAAATAATGTGAGGAAGAGAGAATAATAAAATTCAAACACATTTATCATTTGCAAATATGTACGACCACCACAACGACAGCGACAGCCAAACGAGACAGAGGACAGAAGAGCTTATTATTTCAAGTCGACAGAAGGATGCGATGTGATGCGATATATGCAGATTGCGGAGCAAACGAAAATAAACAGTCCACGTAGTACATTGCAGCGTATGCAACTTCTTGACTGAAACGTGGAAGGAGATCGGCATCGGCAGAGGCTCAAAGGAGTACATTAACTTCCACTGTGTCACATACGATGAGGGAGGCACCGTAAATAACGTCACCCAAATTAGCACTATTTTTTGGACCCCCCACCCCCATGTCTCTGCGTTAGCATCACACAAACGGAATCTTTAACATCGCATGTCATCAATACCCACCAACCGTACCAATAACATTGTTTACGGATGACCCCCATCTAACAGAAACTCCGCCTTCCCCAGCGCCCTTCTCTGTTGCATACAGTACTTGTCCACGTAAGGAAGGCGGTGAAAATGAACTTTTCTCATCCATCTGATCCCACTACTCGCTGAATCACTAATTTTTGACAAGAATTATTACTATTTTCTTCCAAGATTAGTTCCAGTCCTAACTCCATACTCCATACTGTCCAATTCTTAGTTTGCCTTTTCATTTTTTAGATTACTCATGAACATCTCGATTAAAAAAGCAATTCCAACTTTTCTTGTTTGTTGGCTGATTTAGTATATATACTAATTAAGATTAAACAAAAGTGTAGTCATTAAGTTATCGTGGAAATGGAGGTACAACAACAACAAACATCACCGCCATCGGACCCAGTTAAAGAAATTGAAGTGACAGCTAAACAAATTGTAGATCGAATCAGCAGCAATAACATTAGCAATGCCGGCACAACAGGGAGTAGTACAGGTGCGGGTCAGGATTTAAAGAATGACAAGAGAGATAAACATGTACTTTCCAAGCGGGTATCCCTGTCGTCATCTTATGGAGAGCAGGATGGAAGGGCTGAAGGGCCCGGAAGTCAGCCGGAAGGAGAAGCTGGGCTGTCGGAAGAGACGGATTCTACTCGAATAAGTTTAGAGGAAACACTTGAACCTTCAGAACATCAAAAGAAGGCGGAAATACTTTTATCAGCTGTCACGGTATAATCATATGCAGCAATTGGCAATTTCTAATATTAGATACTAGCGTAACAGTCAGTTATTGATGATTAATTTTGTATATATTAAGTGTAGAAACTGTTTCTATATTAATTAATTATGATCTGCCAACTCAACTCCTTGAATATTAGAAAGACTCAAGTAGTTTGATATTTTGATTTTTAGAAGTGGTTAGGCGAATCCGGGCATGACAGTCAAGGAAGAATTTCTGGAGTGGACTCGGCATCGCAAGAAAATTTCCATTGGGTTTACAGCATTGAGTCCTACATCCGAAACCTTAATTGGTCTAGTCAAAAAGCTTTGACGAGTAAAATAATGTCTCTCGTCATTAATTGGCATAAGCAGCTCTTCCATTTCAATAAGTTAGTTTTTTTGTATTGATAATCACTTTACAGCAAATGGCTTTATTGTTTTTTGAGGTTGCTAATAACTTTACTTCGACATCCTATTGTCTTACTGCAGAGAGAAAAAAAAGGAAGATGACATGGAGTATAACCGAGTATTACCTCATTGGGAAATTAATGGAGGAATGATTGGAATTGTAAAATTGAACTTGTACACTCATTTTCCAAACTTTCCTTCCCAAGGATTTCAAACTTTTGCTGCTGAGGGGAAGACTCCCATTCTGTACTCTTCAAGTGAAGCTGTAGGTCATCAAGTTGCAACCAAGGTGATTAAATTGAAATACTAGTTTAAATTTAAATATTTTGTATGTAAATTTTATTAAAATTAGCTACAGTGTGGATAATACTAAACATGTCGATTAAATTCAGGTTGGATTGCCTCACTCTTTTGTTTGTGTTCTGGACACACAAGATGGGGATTGGGTGACTAATTTGGAAAAAAGTATTTTAGAGAATAATAAAAATAATAAAGTTCCGATTGCGCTTATAGTTAACGTGGGTGAGTCAGTTAATAATTTTTGTCGTGAATATAATAGAGGATATTGAATTTGACCATTATTACTTAATTCTCTTTTTTTTATCACGATTTAAATTGTGCAGATGCCAAAGACTTAAATCAAGCTTATCGCCTTGCCGAAGTTTACAATGTTTGGTTGCATCTGTTTGGAGCCAACTTGATTCCTTACCTGATTTCAAGACCTGAAAGCTCTCAAATCGGATCCAGTTTCACTCTCGACATTAACAAGTGGATTCAAAATCCAGCAATCCCATATCTCGTAAGCCCTACCAATTTCAAGTTTCAACGCACAGTAGTTTTAGTTTTATTCTTGAGATATGCTTTTACGAAATTTTATTAACTTAATTTTCACTTCTACTTATATGCGTTATAGACATTTTTCAAGAATCCTGCGAAGTCTGAACCTACTACATTGGAGCTGTGTGACTTGTCAGTAGCTACTTCTGACGCCATGGTTTTCACTCCGTGGTTCATATTAAATGTGGGTTGGCAAATATTTAAAAAATTATGCTTTTATTCTAAATCTTAAATTCAATTCAAATTTCTTTTATTAGAGAATTTTAAAACTCTGCTTGTATATGTTTAGGTTCTCGGGCACGATGAAGTAACGTCTTTAGTGCGGGATGCCACCGATCGTGGAAAGTTCCTTTATGACCTGGTGCGGAAGTACAAGTGCCTGCATATTGTGGTAAGAATTGGGGATATTCCTCTGTATTGTGGGATGTCGTCTGTGAAGAACCAAAATGAACCATATCCATTTTTAGCTAAAAACAATATCAACTATCTACAAAAATATTCAAATATGTCTTGAGCGCATTCAAATAGAACGTTTTGGACTTTTCAAATACATGGAATTACACATTTTTGAACCTTTTCAAAAACATGAAAATAGAGCATTTTTACGTTTTTCAAAAACTCCTAGTTAACATTTTACGTATATTTCTCGTTTTGTTTTTATGACATAGCTTGATTTTATTCTAGCTTAAATTGGATATGGGTCATTTTGGTTCTTCACAGACGATATGTACTAAAAATGACATGGACTGAATTTAATTCATATTATTCTTCGAAATGTTTTTTCTCATTTGTAGCCTAATTGGTCTGAGCTGAGCAACAGTAATGTGATAGTTACATCCTTGACATTCCAATATAACCCACCACATTTCAATCGTAACACTAATGAAAATGGCAATGATAATTCTACTGACGAGAATGTGACTCCTTCCGATTATCCTACCCCACAGTATGTGGATACGTTGAATTCTTGGCTTTATCACATAATGGATCGAGATTTGAAGGAATTCATCCCGGTTGATTTTATTAATTCGGAATCTGGAGGATGGAATATTCATATTGATGTAGTTAATTGTCCTAAGTACGAGCCAGAAGATGAGAGTGTTATTGCCTCACTTTTAGACAACCATTTGTCAGTCCTACAATCCACTGTCGCACAAAAACAAGTTTTCAGTAAACTTGTGGAAGAGGCTGATGAATTAACTTGGGTTGATCATGAGAGTCTGTGGGCTGGACTAGGGGCCGTCCGCTACATTCCCACTTTCCATCGTAAAAAAATTAATGAAATTAACGGTGAGACGTCAGTGTCCACGAACGATTCGAGTTCAACAACTAGTTCAAATGAAGATACCTCAGCAGTTGGAGTCAAAGAAAATATTGATCATTTGAATGCCCAAATTGTGGATAAGCTCAAAGCTATTGACACTGCCTTCTCTTTGGGTTAGTAACCATTTTTTGTGTGATCATAATTAGCATTATCTACTGTGAAATTTGATCCCGGAATAAATCTTGATCTTACTTGCTGTACAGGGGAAAGTTCAAATGGAGAATGGTGTGTTCAGTTTGGAATGGTAACACTGGAAACTGATGTCAAAGAGCTCGTCCGTCTCGTTGTTGCATCTGGACAAGAAATTGAAGAAAGCTCGGAATTTTTAGATCGCATGTCTGAACTAGTCAAGAAAGGTGATTTAAAAATAAATAAATATGCCTTCCGTTAATATAATTTTGTGTGTAACATGAAATGCTAAACCACATCACCTTTTCATTTATAGGTATCGAGAAAGCTACTGAGGAACTTAAGCGGGAGAGTGAAGAGGTTCTGTGGGAAGAAGGAATTCTTCGGCGAGTACCGGTGGTGGGAACATTTGTTAATTGGCTTTCACCTCCGGTGAAAGAAACGGGAGTTCGGGGTAGAGCATTAAATTTGACTCAAGGCAAAGTTGAGTCAACGGAAAATATTTACAAGTAATTAAAACTTACAAAAGAACAATCTTAGTTCGATTTTTATGTATATTAGCAATTAGCAATGTTAGCTTTTGGTATAGTAAAGATTCAAGTTTTCTTCTTTTTTTATTATTTTATGTTGCTCTGTATAATTTACATATCGTCTGTGAGGAACCACAGTGACCCATATCCAATTTCAGCTACAATCAAAATGAGCTATTTCATAAAAACAAAATTATAAACATCCATAAAATGTTAATTTAAGAGGTTTTGAGAAGCGTAAAATGTTTTATTTGCGTGTTTTTGAAAAGTGCCAAATGTTTTATTTACATGTTTTTGAAAGGTGCAAAATGTTTTGTTTGCATGTTTTTGAAAGGTGTAAAATATTCTAATTCCATGTTTTTGAAAAGTGCAAAATGTTATATTTTCTTGTTTTTGAAAAGTGCAAAATGTTTTATTTGCATGTATTTGAAAATAATTATATTTCATTATTTATATAGATAGTGGATATTTTTTTTGGCTGGAAATGGATATGGATCATTTTGGTTCTTCATTCTTCAGAGACGATACAACGTTACAAATAACAGTGACCTAATACAGTTTTTATTTCCCTTATTTCAGGTATCATATGCAAGTCGAATCTTCTCCAACTAGCCATGGAGCTCAGCAACAATGAAGATACGTGATTAAATATACGTACCTTTGTCGCTATTATTAAAAAATACTATTTAATATTATTATATGGACCTGGTATACCGGTATGAGTCAATTCTAATTCTAGTAGTTTAGACTATTCAACATTCATATTCTCTTCTGATTAGTAAACTTGAGCATAATATGCATATTTACGATGCGGTTCATCTTTGTTATTTTTACTGACCATGTGTGGTGAAAAGTTGTTATTGACTTATTGTTAATTAATTATGACATGACTTATCTTAGCCTTAGCCATTCGTGAAAAAACTTACGTGTCAAAATTACTATTTAAAATTATCAATCCAATTGCTCTTAAATTTAATTTGAATTTTATGCTATATTCTCTATATAATATTATTACAATTTTGTTGTTCCATCCAGTTCCATGATGTATTACAGACATGATTGTATAAAACGAATTCTCTAATTACATTATTTTATGAAGTTACCAAACCATATAGAGGAGATGCTACTCATTATTTTGAAATATACGGCCTATGCTACATCGGTATGTGTATCTCTATATAATTGTTATTAATTTTTAAATTAGATGCATTGAACCGTTACTGCACCCTCTCTCTCATTATCCCATCCTATTTCGTTTAGTGTACTCAATCATGTAACTGAACTTTAATGTAAATATCTACCTATTTTAATTCACTTAATTAATTATTCGTATGTAAATTCATACTTCGAATTTCGGACTTTTACTTGGAAAATAAATACGCATGAAAAAGTATAGTAATTAAATTGGGAAAATTTACGCATTTTGTTGTGTGCTTTATTTCTTTAATAAAAATTCATGGTGAATATTGTCATTATCAAAATTATCATGCCCACTGTCAAAATATAGGTTGTGTATTGTAGTGTGGTATGTGGTGTAAGGCTAGGCTACAACGCATTTTCATTTTGCCAATATCTTCTCTTCTGGGTTCTGAAGCAAATAATTGATAGGGATTTGAAATGTTATCTTATCACTTAATTATCGTACCCAGGGTGTATCACAATTTCGTGAAATTATTCTCAGTCAGACATAATACAACATTACTATTTACTCTATTTTAAGCTTAATGATTCATATAGTAGATGGTTTAATTTGCTTCGTAATATATCGTCTGTGAAGAACCAAAATTACCCATATCCAATTTAAGCTACAATCAAAATGAGCTATGTCCTAAAAACAAAGTGAAACATATTATGCGTAAAAAGTTTTTGAAAAACGTAAAATGTTCTATTTTCATGTTTTTCAACAATCTAAAATGTCCTATTTACATGTTTTTGAAAAGTGTAAAATGTTCTAATTCCATGTTTTTGAAAAGATGAAAAATGTTGTATTTATATAGTTTTGAAAAGTGCAAAATGTTCAATTTAACTGCTTTCAAGACATGTTTCAATATTTTTGTAGATAGTGGATATTGTTTTTAGCTACAAATGGATATGGGTCATTTTGGTACTTCATAGACGATATGTAATAGCACGGTGTGCTTATCATTAAAATGTAGATAATCTGAATTGTTTTATATTCGTGTGGATTCTCGCACTATGTTTGGGAGTCGTGACTAACACTCAATTTACTTAACAGTCCACGACTAGTACAATACTACCTACTTACTTGCTTACCCGTGGTGTCTCTGGTATAATAAAATTATAACTTATCCGGTTTGCTGCATGATATGTGAAATTTTGATTGTGCTCCAAAACAATAACCGTCCTGGTTATTCAGGACCATCGCATATCAGATGGAAATTTCTACTAATTTCTTTCAGTTGAGGGGCTAAACTTAAAATTTATGTTAAAACGTCGCAGAACTTATTACTTCATAAAATTGTTTCGTTTTGTATCTACGAGTTCCCACAACTTTGTGATTAATTCGTGTCACAAGTCAACACGGTAATGCAATCCGTGAGACTTATAAGGATGGAAAGATTTACTCCGAAGGAGCCTCTAGAGATTGTGCAAGTTTTAACTATTGTATGCATTACAAACCATTAAAATATTCGTTTTTTTCAAAAATGCAATGAAACTGTTAAAATATTTTGTAGATACATAAATTCGTGACATGAATTCCTTCACATTCTAAGATTTTAGGGATCATAGATCTTGGGTTCACAGCCGACTCATATCAGTCATGGGTGGACGAACAATTCTTCTTGTCCATGGTCATCATTGTCCTGATATGTTCATGTGTTGGTTTCATTGGCCGAAAAACTTACATGTCCGAAAAGACGAAATTAGTTGTACGAATTATTTTTTTTAACACTATACTTACATAATATTTTTTGAACTCGTGAATTGTTTTTATTGAGCACTACTATATACCATTACAGCAAATATACAATATCGTCTGTGAAGAACCAAAATGACCCAAATCCAATTTATACTACAATCAAAATGAGCTATGTCATTAAAACAAAATGATAAACATGCGTCAAATGTTAGTTACGAGTTTTTGAAAAGCGTAAAATGTTCTATTTACATGTTTTTGAAAAGGTGTAAAAATTTCTAATTTCATGTTTTTGAAAATGTACAAAATGTTCTAATTCCATGTTTTTGAAAAGTGCAAAATGTTTTATTTAAATGCTCCCAAGACATATTTGAATATTTTTGTAGGTAGATAGTTATGATATTGTTTTTAGATAAAAATGGATATGGGTCATTTTGGTTCTTCACAGACGATAATAGACGATATACAATAGTTTTATATTATATATTGGGACAGATCTTTGTTTATTTTATTTTAGGACATGCTTATTTATTTAGCAAGCGGTGGAATTTTGACAATTTCAGCCATTTTCATGTTTATTTCCTCAACTGCATACACGGAAAAATTTTCAAGCTTGCGTGTAATTGAAAGAGTTGTAGCAGCGGTAAAATAATGCACACAAAATGAAAAACTGAAAATGCTTTCTTTTTTACGTACCCTTTATATTCTTTATAATAATACTCAAAACTTTTTGGTGGCGCTATATTTTTGGACAGGGTCTTGGGATGTGCAATGGTATAGCATGTAGTTATATTGGAATTGTTCTAATGCGAGAACTGCAAAATTCCATTTATCCTATAATTCCAAAGAATGACTATTTTTTACTCGTTAATTGGGACCGAATAAGCACAACAAATATTGCTGGAAAACTACAAATTGCTGTTATCGTAAGATAAGACTATGAAAAAAAAATTTTTTTTTTAATTTTCAAAGAAAACATAACAATTTGAAAAATATATATCTATGTATTTAATTCCATGATTTTTTAAAATTCTCTCCCTTCTGCAGCTATTGGGGGCTGTTGACGTAGGGCTGACAGCCTATTCGTACTTTCGCTACTCTGAAGAAGCTTTGTTTCTGGCTATCATTACAATTTGCTTCGTGTTCTCATTTATGGAGCTTTTAGGGAATTTACTTGGGTTCATAAAGACGGATGACTTCTCGTCCTACGCGGTATGAACTACAAGTTTAGTGTCAATCAAATATAATGTTTGTTTTATAACCAGGGCCGGATAGTGTGGCCAGCGCAGGCAGCCCCCGCTGCTTAAATTTTCTCAAAACATGTAAATGGAACATCTTGCGGTTTTCAAAAATATGTGAAACAAAATATATTTATAGACTTTTCGAAAACATGCAAAATAAACATTTTCGTACATTTCAAAGACATGGGAATAAAACATTTTCCACTTTTCTCAAAACATGTAAATGGAACATTTTCCACTTTTCTGAATCAAGTAAAAGGAACATTTTTCACTTTTCTAAAACATGTAAATACAGCATTTTGCTTTACTAAAGAAAACCATCAATAAAATCAAAATGGTGGTTTTTGCATGGAAACAAATTGCGGCCTAAATACTATTTCTTCGTCCGGCCCTGTTTATAACTACGGTTTGTGAGTGCCTCCCCGGATGAATGTCTGTCATAGCCTGCATTCGACCTGCATTAAAATCAGTGTAAAATAAAAGTATATAATAATTTAATTTAGTACATTTGTGCTTTCTTTAGCAGGCTCTGTCAGCATTCCATGCTTTGGGTGGACTTGTACTTCTTTCTGGAGGTTCTCTAATGATAGTAGCAGTGGTGACAAAAAGCCAACTTCCATGTGACGCAACATCCGGTTGTGGAGCTCTAGATCAAAGATTAATTGCGGGGGTAAAACCCGCAATTTTGTTAATTTAGAATATTCCTACCGTACTTCTTCTAATAGAAGCCCGGCTTAATAGATAATTATCTAGTAGTATATCGTCTGTGAAGAACCAAAATGACCCATATTCAATTTAAGCTACAATTAAAATGAGCTATGTCGTAAAAACAATATGAGAAACGTGCGTACAATGTTAATAAGGGGTTTTTGAAAAACGTAAAATGTTCTATTTACATGTTTTTGAAAAGGTGCAAAATGTTCTAATTCCATGTTTTTGAAAAGGTGCAAAATGTTCTAATTCCATGTTTTTGAAAAGGTGCAAAATGTTCTAATTCCATGTTTTTGAAAAGGTGCAAAATGTTCTAATTCCATGTTTTTGAAAAGGTGCAAAATGTTCTAATTTCATGTTTTTGAAAAGGTGCAAAATGTCCTATTTACATGTTTTGGAAAAGGTGCAAAATGTCCTAATTCCATGTTTTTGAAAAGGTGCAAAATGTTCTAATTCCATGTTTTGGAAAAGGTGCAAAATGTTCTAATTCCATGTTTTCAAAAAGGTGCAAAATAAAGGTATTTACGTATTTTTGAAAAGTGCTCAATGTTCTATTTAAATGCTCTCCAGACATTTGAATATTTTCGTAGATAGTTATTTTTGTTGCCTAAAAATGGAAATGGGTCATCTTGATTGTTCACAGACGATATGCTGACTTGCATTTACTAGAAGAAAATAGTTATTATTGTGAAAGCAAAGGGCTATATACAAACTTGGACATTCTTTTGATACAGATACTGGGCCTCATGAATGGTATACTTTATGGCTTAATATCTTACTGCTGGTATGTAAAATCCAAATCAGCGTATCAAGAAACACAGTATGATTGGGACTATGAAGATTTATTGGAGCCCCTTGTTTCAGCTGATGACAAGGAATCTGCGTCAGAGTAGTTTCAAGTTAAAAGCTTGAAAATGAACAACCACGATGGCGAATAGGAGAACGGATTAATGTTCGTGTACACGGGTTGCCCATCCATAAATTGTGATGTCTTTTTATTGGGTCCTCGAATTCGCAATTGTTTTAAGTACATGACGATATTAATTTCTCTGAACTATTGTGTATTTTTATGTGGATAATGTGCAGGATGTTCTTTGCTATATTTATATATTGCAGTACAATTTTCGTTTGTTATTGCTCTTTTTTCTCGATGTAATTTAAAAAGCTTTTACACTCCATTTCATAAATATGACGTCCGTGGACCATGAATAAAAATACAAAACAAATAACTCTTCCGTAATATTTTTATGAAATATAATAAAGACGCAGACTTTTATTTCGATTTTTTTGCGTGATCGAGCTCAAAATATATTTACGAGTACATCATAGCTGTATAGCTGTAATATACCTAAAGTATACCTTATAAGGCCAGATAAGGTATTTTTGTGGATTAATTTACACAGCCTGGCGAACTGCTTCAACTCGTCGTAGTTCTCTCCTGTATATTTTCCCACTCATTGTCTTGGGCAAACTATCCACAGAGTCAATAAATTAACTGTTTTGCAATGCCAAGTAAAGATTGAATAGGTTATTAATATATGGAACAGCTTATTATAACCATTAAAAATATTTATGAACTACTGTTCGACAAATACGTGACTACAGTTAACGTTATTTATTTACACATAATAAGTAAATAGCCATAGTACTCCAAATCTTTAATTGCTTTCAAAATAAAGTGCATGTGTAGTACAAGCCATATACAGTTTTATAGCAGTGTACACTACGACAACGTATAGTGAGTAACAAAAGTAAATTTTTATTAAGGTTGGCATGTACTTAACTTCAAAATAACTAAAGCCAAATCTTTTAGTGTTGAGCGGCTCCGGATCAAATGAGTAATGAAAGGTTGAATATAGCTTCAGAAATCCTCATTAGGACGCACAGAAGCGTGGTTCTTCCCATTGAATAAATTGAGCCCACTTTGATATCTAGAGTTGCTTGCGCTCTGAGCTCAAGTTTTCCCGCCCTGTTTCTTCTCATCTTAAGAACCCATGACCTTAGAAACTTACCACTCAGGTCATTCACCCTTCCCAACAGTGGATACATAAAAAGCTCAATGACCACCATCGTTACAGAACCAGCTGGGAAAAGTAAGTAGTTTAGGACAGGAATAGATGAATGATTAATAGACACGTAGACAGCAAAGATGTGCTCAAGAATGTTGAAGGAAGTAATTGCCGGCATTACAAAACTTATTCCAAGAAATTGCATCTTCGTCTTTGTCTTGCAGGTGTTTAAAGCTGAATAGGTTTCTAGTAAAAATTCATAAAATATGTAAATGTAATGTAATGTAGTAGCCTTATTGCCAGATTCATTCAACATTTACACACTGATTTCCAAGAGCAGACATTATTAGGAGTTATATATATATATAAACTTTATTTCGTCACTGTTGTACAATTACAATAGCCAAACGACTCAGTATACAGTACATGCTATTTTTATCTTTGTTTTTAGATTCACAAAATTGTAGTTATTCAATTTAACTATTCTAATAGTAGAGTAAGTGTATTCTAAAATTAAAGGATATTATACATTGATTGATTTGATTGATTGATTGATTGACTTTATTGTGCCTGAAGGCGAAAACACCCATCACACAAAGTTAGCAAAAATTTTTACAAATTCAATATTCTGCAATTAAAATTAAGTAATTAAGTAATTGTACATTGATAATTTTAAAGTTAGAATTGGAGGTTACATCATTAAACATAAGTTGATTTCTAGGTGCATACACATTTTCGTGGATTAAATAAAAGTATTAATTGTTTTCCATGGTACAAGTTATAATTGGTTAACGTTAGATATTTATAGTTACAAAGTCGATTCAAAACTTATGATATCACTATTTTTTGCGATGGTTATTACTTTTTCAGTCATTATTGGGTTCTGGTTTTTCGTTAATTTGGAATTTATTGTTCGTATTTTTGTAATTTCTTTCTAACCAAAATAAACTGCTCGTCATTAACTATGCACTTGTTGAATCCTTTGATTTTTACGCGTTTACCGAGGGCTTTCAGTTTTTTTACGTGAATCACTAACTCCCGTTTCACTTCTTGTTCCTTTTTTGAGAGATTTTCACTCACCCTAGACTTTGACCCTATAAGATGTTTACTTTTACTTAGAACTTCCATGGCTGCAAATGTGTTGGGAAGTTGAACTAGTACAGGCGACTCCTTTCTGTCCTTGGTTGTCAGTCTTTTGGCAGTTAGTATGTTGACGTCGTCGACCTCCATAGTTTCCATTATTACCTTATGTGCTATTTCCATGGGATGTTCTTTGTTCGCAATTCCATAAAGTACTATGTACGACTTGTCAGCTGCAAAATTCTTGTCTATTGAATTTATTCTGTTTTCGATTGTATTTATTTTGTTTTTTCAAATTCTTTTAACTTATTGTTGATTTCTGCTAGAGCTGACGTTACTGCTTTTGTCACTGTAGTCTCCAGTTCTTTAGTAATTTTGTCAATTTTTGATTCCATGGTATCCAGTTTATCCAATTTATTCATTATTGCTTCTAACGGGTCAACAATAGAACCTGGACTTGTGCCAGCTTTTCGTCCTTTTCCAGTCATCCTGTTTCACAATTTATTTAGTGCTAGTATCAAAGGGACCAATTTTTATGATAGGTTACATGTTACAAGTCTTCGGCCTAGCCGTATACTTATAAAATTATGACTTAGCTGTTATTTTTCTTCTGGTTGTTGGAAGTCCTTATGTACGTTGTATGGCTCTTATTCGGAGTTTTTTCCTATATGTTTCCATGGGCTCCTGTTTTTCTCTTTTTTGGGAACTTCTACACTTTATAAGAGAGGCCATCTAGCGCTCGTGGTGTACGGTTATACTCTCAAAATCCTTGACGTGGTTTGAACTTATAAATTTGACATGGATTTTGAAACATTAAAGTAAAAATGCACATAACATAAGGTGTGCAGGTGAATAAAGTTTAAGTGAAATCAAGAATGGAGAAATTATAAAGGATATTATACATTATGCATAGATATTATTATATGTAAAAAATAAAATAATAAACATAAACAAGAATTCATAATTTGCAGATCAAAAGAAACTAAAATCAGTATTTCAAAGATATCTAATTTTAGTAAAATGTCTTACTTGTTAAATTCCTTTTCAGACGAAGGTATCCGTTAACAAGTGAAACTAATTTGTTTTTAGTAGTCAAAGTTATGGGTTGCCAAATGTACAAAATAGCGGGTGGTGAGTAAGGTTGAATGTATTTTGTATCTTCCTCGAGATGAAGGTGACTGGATGTCTGGAGAGAGACTGTGCTTCGTCTCTCTCTGATGAGCAAGTGCGGTCCACACTTGAGATGAAGCTACAGCGGATGCTGACTTCTAGGATGCCAATCGCTTATGGCAGGAAGGGGTCCGAGATAAAGCTCGGGTATGTCGGATGCTTTACAGTAAGCAGAGCTTGACTGTATTGAATCAATGAGAGAGTCGTGAGACTACTGTCAGTTTGAGAGTTGATAAAAAACTGGCTTTATTCGGGTTCAGATTACGCCTTAAATACTAAACTTCAAAGCATATGATTATACGGAGTACATATAATGAGGATAAAGCGACATTAATTAATAAATTTCTACATGTCTTAAAAGTGAGTGACAGGAAGTTTTAGGTTTATGATTGTGAGAACTCAAATTGAGAATAATAATTATTTGGAATTGTTATTTTGATTTTATAATCAAAAGGATGTAGAATATTAATGAGGGCGACTGGCCCATGTCTTATACATGGGCCGTCGTAAACTTGTGGTTTTTACACCAACGTGTGATAAAACAAAAACATGTCACATTAGTGAGATGTTGTGCATAAACTTCAATGTGAGCATTGAGATTCTTAGAAGTGTCGTGGTTTTCTATTATCGTGCTTTCCTGTTTGTCTGCTTGTGCTGGGGTGAGAACGCGATGACGCGAGCTCGTCCATCGTATAGGATCATAATACGTGACTACTATGTACTCACTACGATGCATGGTATGCATAGTACTGTATATGCATGTATCTGTAATGATGCATGTATATAAGTATGTATACTCACACTGGGCCATTAATGTCTCATGTGATTCCGTGAATTAAATGTATAATTCAAAACACTCCCCCCCGTTGATCTGACAGGATCAAGATAAGAGTAGCCATGGCTCGTGATGGAGTATATGATTTCGATTAAGTACTCATCATGGAAGTCTATTTGCAATAGATCCAATGAATATTCGACAAAAACGAAGAAAAGAAAAAATAATAAAAAATGGGTGCCTAAGCCTGCAGAGGCTTATTCGTATCTAAACTGAGTTGATCAACACTTAATCGACAAAATTGAAGAAGTGAAGAAACAAGTAAGAGAAGGTTTCAGCTTAAGAAGGTTGAACTAAGGTGAGGCTGAGATTTCAAAGGTTGCAACGGAAATTTCTAACAAAGTACATGTTAAAATGTGGAACCTATTATGTTTATACAATCTTACGCAATATTAATTTTAAACTCCCGATAAGGGTTATCAGGATTACAAGAAAGAGTACGATGGCGATAATGCCTCGTGTAAACCATGAGAATATCCCGAACCCGGTAATGGAGAATAAATGAAAACCTCCGTCATGATCAGGTGGCGTATATGAAACTGCAACATGTTCATCCTGGACGTTAATGTTTGCTAGATAATGTAATTGTCCCTTGATTTGAATAGGAACTTGATTCTTGGCGCATTTAAGGTGGCAAGAGAAATCTACCTCTGGCGTATCGATTTTGATTGTGAGTTGGTAGGTGACGAAAGTCTCCGTTAACGAGATAGGTATGAAGAATCCTTGGTTGGGGCATTCAAGAATGGCAACGCTGTTGCCCTTGTCGACCTTGGCTTGTAAGAAAAGGGTACTTCCAGAAATGCAATTGTAGCAACCCACGATTTTGATGAATTCTGCTTCGCAGGATGAGTCCTGAATTTGCTTAACAAGTTGAAGGTTCTCTGTAGACAGTTGTATCTCCAGTAACGTGTTGCTAGACGACTCAAAGACGATAGAGTCTCCACGTGGAACCAGAATTCCAGATTCTAGGTGCAAAGGTAAGGGATTGACTTTCATCAGTAGGTTGGGATCAATAAGGGATGAAATGCATTTGACCCCACTGTTGTCTGCTATAAGTCGAATTAAGTTATTGCTGGCAATACAGTTTGGGGTGATTGATTTGGCATCTTCTTCAGTATCGCAAGCGATCTCACCTAGTCGTTGTAAAGTGGATTCACCTCGTTTGTTGCATGGAATCATTGCGGACGCGCTGCCCTTGGAGATGATGCACTCTGAGAGTAATGGTATAGGTGGCGTTGATACTGCTATCAAGTTAAATTCAATGCCACTTAGCGTTGTGGGGACACCTGTTACTAATCGAGTTGTATCAGTGTTGGTAGAATTTCCGAGATTAGATATAACCTTGATTTCGGTAGAGAATTTCCATTCTGGACAGTCATAGACAGGAAAGACCTCATTTGTCGGATTATCCAACCAGAGGCGTATAAACTGACAGTCTTCTGTAAAGATCCAGGGACAAGTAGAGATGCGTAAGTTTCGGCAACTAGACCAACCTTTATGGTGGGTCGAGTCCATGAAATCCTTAATGGTGTCGTTAATTCCGAAGTTGTCACATTTGTCTCCATGACAATTGGCATCAGAATAAAGGTTATAACATTTTATGGAACTTTGGCATTTTGCAACTGCCCTTGGGGCATAATAGAGAAGTTCCTTTTCACATTGTAGTGCTACGGATTTCGTTTCGATGGTAACGGTTCCAAGAAGTTCGTTATGTGAATCATCAATCCGAAAGCATGAGCTTTGGCCTATAGGTCCAAGAGCGAGCCTAGTATTGACTCTTACTACACAAGTGGTATGATCTCCAGTGGTATGACATTCATTAGTGGCGGCAGCCATTGAAGCGCTGTTTGAGCATCCTAGAACGAGAGGTAAACAACATATCATCAAGATGACTGACAGTTGTGGAACGGGTAGATATAGTGCTCGTCTTGGTTTGGATGCCCGTCTTCCAAATGGAGTTGTGGTAGATTGGTATGGTTGTGGGGAATGGTCAATCATGGGAAGTCCGATTTCTTCATCTGATCCTTGTGTTGACACGAATTTGTTTCGCCTTCCTTGTTTGCGTGTAGCACATGCTTGCATGAGCTTACGTATAGGATAACATAGCCACCAAGATATCCACATGAATACTCGAGTTACATAGAAGATGAAGACGATTATAGTTGATATAATTAACCCCAGTATAGACAATATTATGTACTGGTAGTAGTCATAGCAACTGACGTTACCCCAACGTTCTAAGCACAGGTGACATTTTATTAATGTACATATGGGTATGCGAGGGCAGGTCATAGTCTTGACAATTGGTATGTCTACATCTGGCATCCATATTTCAATGGTGGAATTTCCGGTATTCGCTAACATATGGTTTGTTAGATGGACTTCTGTTTTAGATGAAGTCGGAATCACAGATATATAACTTGGATTCTTCTGAACTCGAATGTAGCAAGCTGTAATCCCAGGTGTTGTGACATAAATTCCATAAGGCTTGCAAGTTAGTTCACAATCTTCACATTCCTGCGGGGTTTGTGGACGACTGAAATCCTGTTTCTTTGTCATGACATACATGTGTCCCCAACAATCCGGGTAGTAAGGTTCATCTAGGGTCTGTATTTTGTGCATTACTGTTTCCTTGTTATAAGTACAGTTACACGATGGACCCTTGAAGTCTGGGTTGCATCCTATATGTTCACAAAATTGATCATCACCGTTGCATTGTCCTTGCTTGCAAAGATCTTGAGGACAATGTCCTATGCATGTGTACGAGCTAAATTTCCGTAATTGAGCATCCTGTCGTATGTGAATAGATGACATTGGAATTGCAGTATTTCCTGTAATTATTACTGGAATGAAATCAAGTTTCTCAATAAAATGTCTGCATTCCTTTAATTTATATCCATCCACTGCACACAGAGATGACTTGATTCCTTCATGTTGAAGTTTAGACATATCCATTACGGAGTCGACTGTCTGGCATTTCAGATGGTCCAGAGTCAATGGTGTATAATTTTGACATCTTTCATCAGGTGGTAGGCAGGATTGGCCGTCCGAGGAAACCATGGGCTTCGGACGCATGCATGTTTTCGTTCGAGAACATACCGTTCCATTTTTCTGGATGTGCAGCCAAGTAGTTACATTATGGCAGATAGGAATTTCTTGATATGTATCCCATCTTGTCTTGCATGGTTGATACTTAGCCGCCAGATCTGGGTGACGTTCGAAGCTTGCTCCAACAGGTCCAAGGATGATAAGCACCAAGGTAGCTACAGTCATTAATGCAGTGGTGAGGCCAGTGCTTCTTTCAGCTATGTTCTGCGTCCTTTGGGCTTTTGATGATCTGCGGTATAGATTGACGAATGCTCGACGGTACTTACGATTACTGGCCGCGTATATTAGAAGATTCATCAAGGGTGAAATCCAAACTAGTACTAATGCCATACCATGGACATACTGCGGTAGTGTTTCTGCAGGGTCAGTTATTTTTAATATCATTATTGGTAAGAAGCAGATATTATAACTTAACACGATTCTGCTAATGATTTCCGTTAAGTCTCCATGACCTCGTGTTTGGCTTGATGATCGAATTCTTCTTATAGATAATTGTACATGTATGAAGATCCGTGTATAACAGTAGTACATTGTTATCATTGGTAGAATGACTATAATGAAAAGTAAGATATTCTTTGGATTGTGGCCGTGTTCGTCTGCAATGATGGTGCAGGTTATTGAACGGTCGGTACGACGTCCTAGCGTTCCCCAAATGCTCAATAGAGGAAGTGACATGAGGAAATAACCCGTGGTCCAAGCACTGATAATCATGATTAATATACTTTGTCGGGTAAATATGTAATCGTACAATGTGTTATGGACGACTCGTACATATCGGTTAATTGTAATTAGCGTAATCATGAATAACGTGATGGATGTGTTGGAGTAGTGCAGTACTGGATATATTTGACATAAGGTTGGTCCGTGTAGAAAGTTTGGCTTCAGATATTTTACTGCATGGACAGGTATGTAGAACATGCATGTGATCAAATCAGACAAATGAAGACTCATGATGAATTGGGTGGTTGCGATTGTCCGTAATCCGGGGTCCAGTGTAAGAGCAAGAAATGACATTATGTTTCCAATTGCTCCTAAGACCGCACATAGAATGGTTATGACCCCAAATAGTATATCCGGTTGTGGTTCAGGGGGAGTAGGAGCGGTTAAGTCGATTGTACTAGTATTCCAATGGATAGAAGAGTAATCAGATAGATTCCATTCCTGACCTTGAACCTTGTTGACGGATCCTAGAATAGACAACGTGACCAATAGCCAATTCCATGGTGAGATTGATTTATGGGTCCTTTTCGTGATGCTTATCGGATCCACGATATCTTGATCGATCTCATCTGATATTGGTAGTTTTGCCACCTTAGTAATAGGACGTATAAACTCCTTGACAATACGTTTTCTTACTCCTTTACTGTCTTTATAGTGACCTTCTGTCTCCATGGTTATAGCTCGTACTAGGCCATCCTTTCCGGTTTGGGTTGTCTTGATTCTTCCGAGTCGCCATTTCAGTGGAGATGTGGACTCTTCCATGATTACCACCATGTCGCCTTTCTTTAGGTTGTTGTGGGTCGTATTCCACTTGTTTCGTTTCTGAAGGGACCTAATGTATTCCTCTTGCCATCTTTTCCAGAGATCCTGCGTCCTTCTTTGGATGAGATTATATTGCTTTAATCGATCTATCCGAAGGTGTCCAAGGTCTGGTTCTGGTATCGTGGTTAATGATGTTCCAATCAAGAAATGGCCAGGAGTGAGTGCCACAAGGTCCTCTGGGTCGTTGGACATCGGAGTCAGTGGTCTTGAATTGACCATGGCTTCAATGTATACCAGTATGGTTTCAAATTCTTCAAATGTATAAGCATCGTGGGTAAGTATCTTGTTAAGATATTGTTTTACTAATTTGACGCATATTTCCCATACTCCTCCCATATGAGGGGCTGAGGGTGGATTGAAGTGCCATGTTATGCTGTCCAGGCTTAGATCCGGTAGTATTTTCTCGGAGAATTCCTGTAGTCGACGTATTTGGTCAGCGTTCGATGTCAGTATGTTGTCTGCACCTTGGAAGTTGGTTCCGTTATCAGAGTACATGTCTGATGGGCGACCTCTACGAGATATGCAACGTCGGAGTCCCAGAAGGAACTTCTCACTGGACAATTCAGATACTAGCTCCAGATGTATTGCTCGAGTAGTCATGCAGGTGAATAGACAAATCCAAGTCTTGAATTTGGCAAGTCCTCTACCTGAGAAGTTTCTGATGAGGTAGGGTCCTGCAAAGTCTACTCCTGTATGAAGGAATGGTCTGGAAGCCAGTACTTTTGATGGAGGTAGTTGAGCCATTAATTGTTGATTGGGACGAGCTCGGAATCGGAAGCATATTAAGCATTTGTCAATCACAGATTTGATGTACTTGTTACCGTTAGATATCCAGTATTTGTTACGAATGTGATTGTGCACTGTCTGCTTGCCTGCATGAATGAGACGATAATGGCAGTCCAAAATCATTGCTTTGATTAATGGGTGGTCTCCAGGAATGACCATGGGATGTTTGGTATTATAATCCATGTCGGCATTTGCTAATCTTCCTCCAACCCTTAAAAGTTGATCTCCATCAATGAATAGACATAAAGATTTAAAATGACGACTGGTTATAGTCTTGTTCTGGGTCAACTCTGCAATTTCGGATGCATATGTCTCCTGTTGAATCCAATAAATGATGTGGGATTCAGCAGCATTCAGTTCTGATACTGAGAATGGGTGGACTTTTTTCAATCGTAATGTTTTAGCCGACCCAATTCGAAGCAGAAGTGCCACAACGTTGATTGCTTTTTTCCACGATGAGATTTTAGAAATCTGCTGTAATACATAATTGGATTGCTTCCGTGTTGTAGATAGTGTGACCATCGGTTTCTTTGCTTCGTCAGAGTTATTCTGGCTCGGATTAAAGATAGGTGCATCATATGTTAAATCTGAGAGCCAGGTTGGTCCACACCACCATAGAGGGTGAGACACAAGTTCCGCAGGATCAATGCCTCGACTGGCACAATCGGCGGGATTGTGTTCGGATTGGACATGTCGCCACATGTCTGATGTAGAATGCTCATGGATTTGAGTGATTCTGTTGGCCACGAAAGTTTTCCATCGAGTTGGAGAACTGTAGATCCAGTTGAGGCACACGGTTGAGTCTGTCCAGAAGAATGTTTTCAGGTTTGGTAGAGCCCAACAAGTCTTCAAATTGTGAGCTAACTGAGTGAGTAGCACAGCGCCCAAGAGTTCTAATCGGGGGATGGTCACCTTTTTTAAAGGGGCCACCCTAGTTTTTGATACAATGAGTCTGCAGACGGCAGATTCTCCTTGGACCCCACGAAGGTATAGGCAGGCAGCGTACGCCTTTTCACATGCATCCGAGAATCCATGAAGTTCCCACGTACCAGTCTTGGTAAACTGTAGGGATCTTGGAATTACGACCTTTTCCAGCTGGTGCAATGTAGAAGCGTATGACATCCAAATTGCTTGGATGTGGCTAGGAAGTAGATCATCCCAACCTAGTTCTTCGGTCCAGATCTCTTGCATTAAGATCTTGGCCTTCAGTATCACAGGTGAAACTAATCCAAGAGGGTCAAAAATCTTGGATATGTCTGATAGAATGGTTCGTTTGGTGTGTTTCTTTTCAAGAATTAAATGAACCTTGAATGTGAAAGTATCTGTGGACGGGCACCAAATTAATCCAAGAGTTTTGACGGTGTCGGTGTCGTCAAAACTTAGGGGAACTTGAGTTTCCCTATAGTCTGGAGGGATGGACGTAAGTAATTCTTCAGAGTTGGATGACCATTTCTTGAGGTCAAAATGAGCACCCTTCAGCATTGTGATGAGTTGATGTTGGACTTCCTTGGCAGTCTCAACGTCATCATGGCTGGCCATGTAGTCATCGACGTAAAAGTCCTTGCGGAGAGCTTCAGCACCGAGTGGGTAGTTTTTCTCTTCGTCATCAGCCACTTGATGTAGAATGCGACACGCAAGGTATGGACTACTGCTACATCCGAATGGAATTGTTTTTAAGATACAAAACAGTAGAGGACTTGACGGAGTCCGACGCCAGACGATTCGACAGTATGTCCATTGAGATGGATGTACCAATATTTGGCGATACATCTTAGCAATGTCAGCTACGATGGCTATCATGCGTAGTCGAAACTTCAGGAGTTGCTCGAACAGTAAGGGTTGAATAGTCGGTCCAGGTATCAAGATGTTGTTTAATGAAATGCGGTTAGAAGTTTTTGCAGAAGCATCAAAAACGATACGTACCTTCGTAGAAGTACTGGATTCCTTGGTCGTGTGATGATGAGGTATCATGTAGAATGGCTGTTTGTCTTGAATCGGACCTTCCCATTCTTCAGATAATATCATCTGATCCAAGGTGAGATATTCTTCTAATTGATCGATGTATGTTTTATGAAGTTTAGGATCCTTGAGTAACCTCTGTTCAGTGCTGTACCAGCGCTTGATAGCAAGATCCATGGAATTTCCAAGGGTTGGATGATTCTCACGGAATGGCCACTTGACTTCATATTGGCCGTTGGGTAATCGTCGCACGTTTCTTTTGAAATGTTCTTCGCAAAAGGCTTCATCTGGAGTGAACAATTTCTTGTAAGGTAGCTCTTCAATGGTCCAGAATCTCTCCATGTCAAAATCTGCACGTTGAGCAGTGTTAAGATGTCGTCTGAGATTAGAAGGAGCTTGGGATCTTCCCATCACTATGAATCCTAAGGATGTCTCATATAGACTGGGCTGTCCCTTATAACCTTGTATTTTCACAGCCCCGGATTCCCAGATTTGCTCGACCACCGCGGATCCAAGCAAAATATCGATGGGTTTGGGTTTTGAGAACTGGGTGTCAGCCAATGGAACAGTATTGATATGAACCCATGATTTTGTATTGATCGGGTGGCTTGGAAGATCGCTGGTAATTTCCGGCAGCACAAATGCCTCTACGTGTAGCTTTTGTTTTCCTGGAAATTTCGATTTTATGGTAATTTGGGTTTTACCTGACGATTTCAGCGTTCGACCCCCTGCTACTGAAAATTCTTCATCAGTTTCCTGGAGAGTTAACTTTAATTCGGTGGACAGTTTTTCAGTGATGAAAGAACTATTAGACCCTGTATCTAGTAATGCTCGGGCTCTAGTCCGCAGGCCATCGTGAAGGACGTCTACCTCTGCTGTCGGCAGGAGACCGACATCTAGGTATTCACTGGTTTCAGATGTGGTGGAGTGTAAGGTTGGCCTGCATAGGTTGACCACGGTATTTGGGGAGTGAAGAATTGAGTGGTGTTTTTTCTTACATTCTCGACATCGGAAGTTGGACGTACATTCCCTCACGTTGTGGTTTCCAAGACAGTTGAAACACTTTTTGTTTGATAGAACCCAATCTCGGCGGTGCTGATTGGATGATGTAGTGAATTTTGAGCAGTTTAGAAGCCGGTGTCCCAGAGCTGAACAATATTCACATTTTGATGCGGCCTCACCCTTGTGCGTGGAAGTACCTTGATGAGGGGATTTCTCTCTTGAGGAGGATCGCCATGTCCCAGTGGTTTTAGATGATGAGCTTCGCTTTTTCCTAGTGGTACTAACAGATTTTTTCTTCACTGTCAATACTGGTCTACGCTTTGTCTTGCGTGAGCGTCTAGATGCTGCTGAGTCGCAGGAAGTCCGGCTAGTGGTGGATGCCCCTGATGTGTATCCATCACTATCTGTAGTAGTATGAAACAACACTCGTTTTTCCCCTGTAGAGGGTGTGCGGTGTGGCCGTCCTTTAGGAGTCGTTGGCGAGCTATTCACTTTAATACCTTGAGTGGCTGCTACATTCTTTGCTTGCTTTTCCAGAAATTTAATGCAGATATCCAAGGCAGGAATGCTAGAATCTGGGAGCGATTGATTAAATTCAGAAATAGTCTTACTGTCTAATCGGGCCATGATGAAATGGAGGTATAGTACATCTGCTTCCGGAACACCTCCCAATTGTATACCAGCAAGTTGAGCTCTTGTGGTCCGTATGGTGTTTACCAGATTGTGTAGTCCATTTGATGACTGGCTTGATAGAGGTTGGAATTGAAGGAGTGGACGGATCGCAGCGTGAGCTTGTTCACGTGGTGAATCGTATCGGTCTTCCATTCGTTTCCATGCTATTGGCCAATTGTCATCCGTAATCTCCAGATCAGCAATGCTAGCATTGGCAGGGCTGTCGCGAAGAGCATCGATGAGTAGCCGTAGCTTGTCAACTGCCGCATAGTTTGCTGAAGATGAAACTATGGCAGTAAACTGTGCTTTAAATGACTGCCAGTGGTTGTGCAGTCCGTTGAATCGAGGTAAACTGATTTTTGGAGTTTCGAGTTTACTTGTTGTCTTCGTACTCTGGTTCTTTTGAGCTATTTTGGTGAGCTCAGTCCGAGCGTAATGGAAGATGTCATCTATCCTTTTGTGCTTAACAAGAGCGGCTTCTCTATGCTTAATCCCTTGTGCTGCTGGGTCATCTTCGTAATGCTTAAAGCAGTTGATATATTGGGCAGATATATCAGGTCGCATGTCCAGTAGGTCCTGTAGGAATATCTCTACTTCTACTGGATTGAGGATAGCTGTGCTAGCTAAGTGGGCGTCTACCCTGGTTTTGTATAGAGTTACAGATTTCAGGATAGCGGCATGACAAATGTCATGATTCTTCTGTTCGTCTGTAGTCATGATGACTGGTGTATCAGTATCCTCTGCTGAAGGAGATGGGGAACGTGAAGGTCGCCTTTTATCGTCCTTCTCGTCTTCTTCGTCGTTGTCTCCTTGGTCGTCTTCTCCTTTGGGTTCTTCGTCCTCTTCTTCGTCGTCTTCACCAGAAGTTGACGAGTCTCCGCTGGAATCACCGGGGTCGCCTCCTCCACCTGTGGTATTTCCTGTGGTATCGGCTTGAGTCTGATTGGGTTTGGACCCTTGAGATTGGGCACCGTCTGAGTTATCGATTGGTCGAATAGTCTCTTCAAGATCTGATCCTTCCAAAGTGTCTTCGTCACCAAGGTCGGTTTCTGATTCACTTGTATTGAATTCTGGTACCTTTGACTCAGTAAGGTTTGACTGATATCCCGAGTCAGCTGGTGTATCAGATCGTCCACCTTGAAATGGTAACCAAGATTTGACGTATGCAAATGTGGATGTCTTAGGTTCTTGGCTTGAGGTACCTGGGGCAGAGGTTTGTGTAGATGGGCCAGGTGATGACTGGGGAGTAGCGATATGACTAAATTCAATAGATATTGAGTCTTCAAGATTGATTACTTCTTGTGGTTGATGTACACTTAAGTATTCTTCTCTGAAACTTAGGTATAATCGAGACCTTTCACTCTGTTCTTCCCAAGTAGGGTGTAATTCTTGAAGGGTCGTTAAGATTGTTCGTTCGGTTTCGTGTCCTTGGTACGGGGTGACCACAAAATCCTCTTGAGTTTGTTCTTGTGTGTCTCTGACAAGTTGATCAAACTTCACTCTATTTGAACTTTTCCTTGGTTCAGGGGCCTTTTTCTTGGATGACGATGATGAGGATTGGGTTTTCTTAGTACCTTCCTTTCGGCGTCTCGGTTTAGCTTCTACTGGGGCTGATAGGACCGCAGGGCTTCGTTCACTTTCTTTGGAATTATTGCTTCTCAAAGACCTCGGCTGAGGTTTGGCATCGTCCTTGGGCATGTCATGGTTCTGATGTGTACTGAGTTATACGTAAGTCCTCCCACCACAAAAGAAGATGAGGTATCACGAACCGATGATATGATCAGGCTCCAAGAAAGTCACGATTTTTTGAGTGAAAAATAAAACACACACCCAAAAAAAGGTGGTTTCCTAGGGGCCCCTTGCGGGGCGGGAAGGAATTAAGGAGAGGGTACGACACAGGATAAGGAGTGACGAAGTAGAAGTTATTCGAGGTAGATGTCCAGCCAATTAGATCGGGTACGAGCGCAATGACACGGAATCCAAAATGTCCGATGAATGGGGCACACGAAGGCTAGGATCCTATTACGGGAGAGGATTTCTTGAATCTGTCGATTACTAGCAGCCAAAGCGCGTTCTCGTTCAAAGAATAATTGACCTAGGGTGGGTTCCGTTGGAGAGGAGACTGCAGCAAGCGGAGGGGCGTTGTCCGGCGTCTTGACACTAGGAGCTGGGTCCATAAACGGGGATCACCAGTAAGGAGAGCAGGAGCAGTTGACCTTGAACGTTAAGTGTTGAGAGCACCAGGTGGCGACCACGCGATTGCGGGCAATGATGGCCTCACGGTAACGTTCCACTTCGTTCACAGGCGGAGGCCGCCGTTGAGACAATAGGGCGCGTTTGAAGTGCTGTTGCTGCACGATGTGAGCGTGAAGAACACTGTGCTCGAATGCACGTTTGCGTAGTGGAGAAAGAGGGAAGGCGTGTACACAATCCTGAATGTGAGGGACAATGGCCTTAGGGTAGGTCCCGTAGTGTGTGGTAGTATGAACGTCGTCGTCCCAATCGTCTTCGTTGTCCCAATGGAATGAACAATGACAATCTTCTTGAAGAGGAGGTAGGATGACTACAGGTGGGGTGGATGTAGACGATGTGGGGCTATCTGACGCTTGTGACATCAATTATGTAGGGCAATCCTCAAGAATGGAAAACGGGTATCACTTACAATTTTTCAGAATAAAGACTTCGTTGATGACGAAGGCCAGAAAGAGGATGATACTGACGCACGTGAGAAGAATAGCCCACACAGGAATATCTGAAGAGGCGTTCCAGTTGATATTGTACCAAGGCATGGAAGGCAGCTATTCTTCACTGAAGGGGATGTCGTGGGGCCGGATGACCGTCTCGTCACTTTCCACAAAGTTCCCCTGTGACCAACGGGCGTATCGAGATTCCAGGTAGGATCGTCGTTTGTAGAATGCGTGAACGGTAGTATGCTGACAATCTCTAATATGACGAGCTTCAGTGTAGACAAGAAGGCCGTAGATCGTGCAGCAAACTCCGGGAATAGACGGGTGCCAAATCCACTCACAGCAGACGCAGTCCACGTCGGGATGAGGTAGAAACGGTTGAGTGTGGGCAAACCAGTTGTCACGATTGTCGGTGGTACTGTCAGGAACCAAGGATATTGGAAATACTGGTGCTGGGATCTCCCAGCGCATACGTTGAATGTTCTCAGGGGGAATCCCAGGAACGTAGATCGGACGAAAGACACCTCCGTAGGAGTAGAAGTCGGCGTGATCTTCAGTTGTGTATTGCCGTACGGGACAATAATCTTCAGCAAGTTCGTCCTGAATTAATTCTTGGATGACCTCGTCCGGCGGCAGCGGCACGAATGGGGCTTCGTAGACGAGTTCCTGCCCAGGAGGAACGGGTATCGGAAGGACGATGACTTCAACAGGATCAACCTCAATGTCCTCTGGGATGTCGCCTTCTGCGGCAGCGGCAGCCAATTCGTCGATACCAGGAGCGGCGTCACCGAGCGAAATAATGGAGTTACTTGATTCGGGTGAGCGAGGTGATCGTGTGGAGGATCGGTCCGAGGAGCTGGAATCAGAGCGGTCCCTGCGATAACTGGCACAGGAACGTGATGAACCAGTGGAGTCACAATCCTCGTCACAGGAGTCGTCAAAAGAACCGGATGGGGACGACGGCAGAGATAATTCGGAGTCCACGTCAATGGAGTCGTCAGAAAGCGTCACGACTGGAATAGCAGCAGAAGATATCGCTAATCCAAAGTCCTCAGCAAGGGGGCTGAACGGTGTCGGAGGTTGAGCAACGTCGGACACGGGTGACACGATGCAAACGGATGAATCACAGGAGTCGTCACTGGAAATGACGATCGTTGGTGTGGGAGATGGGGTCCGAGGAGACTTATTCCCTCTCGCACTTGACATAGGTAGGAATCGAGTGATGATAGACGTGCGGGTAACTCCACGGATAGAGAAACGTCCCGTCGGTTTCTTGAAAACACCAGATCTTCCAGCGGCGTAGGCGATGTCTCAAATAGCCCTGGAGCTTGATTTTAGATTTTAAAAATGTATGTGAACAATCTCGAATGTGGCTTACCAAACGGCGAGGAAACCAACCGTAATGTGTGAGCACGAAATCGGATCCGTTGGCGTCTAGGTGAAATTCAAAGCACATACAATCGTCCTCAGGCAGTGGCGGCAGAATGTGAGCGGCTTGCAAAGGTCTGGCGTGAGCAGACTGAAAGTAATTCATGAGCCCCGGCGGCCCGGATGAAAAATACAGGCAGCGGTTGAAGCGGTATAAACGGCCTCGTGAATGGGCTGGACAAGCAGCAATGGAAATCTTGAGTTTCCGGCGAGTGCTGGAGGACTAGAAACGTCTCAGCAGGTGAAAATTTGAATTTTCGGAGTTAAAGAAATGACCGGGTGAGAGTCCTCAGGGAGCCATGTACAAAATAGCGGGTGGTGAGTAAGGTTGAATGTATTTTGTATCTTCCTCGAGATGAAGGTGACTGGATGTCTGGAGAGAGACTGTGCTTCGTCTCTCTCTGATGAGCAAGTGCGGTCCACACTTGAGATGAAGCTACAGCGGATGCTGACTTCTAGGATGCCAATCGCTTATGGCAGGAAGGGGTCCGAGATAAAGCTCGGGTATGTCGGATGCTTTACAGTAAGCAGAGCTTGACTGTATTGAATCAATGAGAGAGTCGTGAGACTACTGTCAGTTTGAGAGTTGATAAAAAACTGGCTTTATTCGGGTTCAGATTACGCCTTAAATACTAAACTTCAAAGCATATGATTATACGGAGTACATATAATGAGGATAAAGCGACATTAATTAATAAATTTCTACATGTCTTAAAAGTGAGTGACAGGAAGTTTTAGGTTTATGATTGTGAGAACTCAAATTGAGAATAATAATTATTTGGAATTGTTATTTTGATTTTATAATCAAAAGGATGTAGAATATTAATGAGGGCGACTGGCCCATGTCTTATACATGGGCCGTCGTAAACTTGTGGTTTTTACACCAACGTGTGATAAAACAAAAACATGTCACATTAGTGAGATGTTGTGCATAAACTTCAATGTGAGCATTGAGATTCTTAGAAGTGTCGTGGTTTTCTATTATCGTGCTTTCCTGTTTGTCTGCTTGTGCTGGGGTGAGAACGCGATGACGCGAGCTCGTCCATCGTATAGGATCATAATACGTGACTACTATGTACTCACTACGATGCATGGTATGCATAGTACTGTATATGCATGTATCTGTAATGATGCATGTATATAAGTATGTATACTCACACTGGGCCATTAATGTCTCATGTGATTCCGTGAATTAAATGTATAATTCAAAACACCAAAAAAGAAGCATACGCCATTGTGTATAATAAATCATTACATAAATTAACATTTGACCTGTTCTGCAGTAGAAATCCTTTGATTAAACTAATAGCGGTGAATACAAGTTTACAGAAGCACCAAACAGTGTTTAAGTAGCCACAGCGGCGGATCCAGAATTTTTGGACAGGGGGCTAACAATGTTAAGCCGCTATATTGGAAAATGGCCGCTCCTATCTCTAAATGTTAGAAAATTTCCTTCTGGAGGGGGCTTAAGCCCCCTAGCCTTCCCCCTCTGGATCCGCGGCTGAGTAGCCAGTAAATAAAAGATGCCCGTGTTTGTGAATGATTTTAAATTCTAGGGCTCCTTCATCCCATTTAAAAGGAAGGAAACCAGTAGCTGCACCAAATTTAAAAAATTTGGCTAGACCGTTATAAGTTCGTTTTGTGAAAATTATTAGACAGTAGTTAGCTCGTGCAGATCCTAGTTACAAATGATAGGTTTATGGATAGATTACGTGAACAAAGTTGAAAATTAGTCATTAGGCATTACATCCTAATAGCTGCTGCTATTAAGTCATTGAAATGGAATCATACAATTAATTTTTAATTAAGTAAAAAAGTATTTTATGCCTAAATGGTTTCAATTGAAAGCAAATAACTATACTGTAGACTGATAGATGCTGTTAAGGCGTAGTTCGAGCGAATATTATAGTGCATGACAAGCAAATGATAATGAGATCAATGAGACGTATGTGAGATGTACCTATGCACGGGTAATCTAGTGTGTTGTATAATGTATAGTTCTTTTTTGTACACTGTCGAAAAAGATCGTAAATTAGAACTTAATATTGAGTTAAAAACAACTTAAAACCGAGTGAAATCGACCACATTTCTGCACCTTCTCAAAATCACCTAAGATAACTTACGCTTGGGAATGTAACGACCCTTACGAGCAGTGAAGTAAAAGGTTAATACACATTCGTGTAACATTTACACCCAGCATGAGTAACGGTGTACGTTAAACGCTATAACAAACATTGCTCATTTTCACGTAACGCTTACACCTCGTCTGAGTAGAGGCGTACGTAATCTGTTGTAGCAAATATTACACATTTTTACGTAACGCTAACACTGCGCATGAGTAAAGCCAATTTCGCTAAACGTACAATTTAGTTTTTGCTACTGCTACAAAATGCAGTATGAAATTATGCACTAAATTAAAATAAGTGCACACATAAAAAAACAACTAAATTAATAGGAATCTAGCAGTATTTATTTTCATCGCCAACATCGCATTTAAAACACCACACATAATTGAATTAGGGATCATTTCAAAAAAGGTACATAAACTTCATAGGAACTTTTTACCTCGTTGAGCTCATAAACAAAAAAAATAACATACAAAATAGTTGCTGTGTAAGTGGTGACAGTAATAACGATCACTAATCTCACATTTGACGTTGCAAAACGTACCTATTAGAGCAGTGCAATTAGGGTAAGATAAACTAATATTAATAACTGGATATAGATATACACCCTTGTTCGGTTGTTACTGTAAATTATACATTGGATATCCACGGTAAGTTCGAAATCTATAATTACCGATGAGAAGCATACAAAAATAATAGTAATTAGGTACAGTTAATTGTGTCCACAATCAACAGTACTGCAGAGAAAATATTCATAAACAAAAACTGAAACAATAAACAATATTTCAAAACAGGCAAAGGCTAAACACACCTCCCTTTGCATCCAAAACCTCCCAAATCGTATTCGGAACAGAGTCGAATAGCTTTTTTGTGAATTCAGGTCTATTCTCCTCCCACTCTTTTTGTGGGACAGTCATCAATTTTTAGTACAGGTTTAAGCCGAATTCCGGACATTTTCATTCAAAATATCTATGTAAACTTCTTTAGTCATGGTTGCGGGGACATGGACTAACATTCCGAATCCGTGAGCAGAAAAACAGCCCCATACTATTACGCTTCCTAAAAAACACAATGAGTTAAATACATGATCAAATTCGGTTGAAGTAGGAAATTGCGGCCGCGATCTCCGGTCTTGAGGAGCTCATCAAAGGAGCAATGTTCTTTGGTCTGATGAATTCAAATTCTGCTGATTAAGTGTCGGAGCTGTCGGAGGTGTTTAGTGGGTGTGGAGAAGGCCTGGAAAAGCCCTTAAACTTGGCAGTGTGAAATATACAGTCAAGCACGGAGGAGGTGTATAACGCCCTTTAAATGTCCGAAAAAGTCTTGTACCAGAAGAAGAATGCAATTAGATAATAAGAACAAGAGTGCGAGAAAATTCGGGTAATCAAATTGTTTGTATGTGTCAATATTATATTAAGTAATATATTGTCAGAACTTCTCCTGTATCTTATGTATTTCCTTTTAGACCTTCAAAAAATTAGGTTGTTTTCTGGGACTACATAGCTACCGTAGGTTCTTGCCGGACAAAGTCTTCCTGGTCATTGTCGCCTCGGTCAGTTTCCCCCCGATAAGTAACAATTTATAGAACATTTCAGTTTGTTATATTTTTTAAAGTACGCACCTCTACACAATAGTAATGCTATCACATACCATTTGAAAATATAATATAAATTGGATTTTTGCATATTACGGAGAAAGTTTATGAATACACAAATTTTTCATAAATGGATAATCGCTCATTTTGATTGTGTTTTGGATGCTGGGAGGAAAATGTCCTGGGGGGATAATAAAGGTAGCTGAGACTATATAGGGCTGTTTGAATATTGGTTGCTCAGATTTTTAAGGACGGTAATATTTGAACGGCGGCCGCTGATCACATTTACGCGCCTTTATTACTGCTACATAATTTATTTGAATTTTTATTTATTGTAAAAAAGTCCTACCCTAAAATAATAAATATTGCTTTTTTGTGTTATTCAGTTTGATTTTACTTTTGATTTTTTTAAAATTACGAAACTCAAATTTTATTTTTGAAATCAGACAACAATCTTACATTTAATTGCTTAAAATCCGGAAAACATTTATTTTAATACTGAGACGCTTTTTTTTGAAAATTTTGAAATGGTTTCAAAATTTCAAATTACGTACTATTTTATTCAAAAATAAACTTGACACTGTCCTCCAATGAGGATAGCCTAAAAGACTCAGTATACGTAACAGAACTTTTCATAAAAATAAATTATGATTGCTTATGTATTAGAGAACTAGTTTTTAAATTAAGTAATGCATGTAGAATACAAATGATGCACACAAATTTGCACCGATTTCTTGAGAACTGATGTTACTATATCTTCAATCAATGTGACTGGTAGACACTGCGATTTCAAGAAATCCATAAAGAACGTTGAAATAGTACCTCTAGCACCGATATAAAGTCCTATGACTTCAATATCAACAAGCCCTAATTTTTCTTGGAAATAAGGGATGCAGGGATCATAATGTGATTTCTTCTCTTGATTTACTGATTCTGCCTGATTCACATCATTTTGCTCCATTCCAACTGTTGGATCCAGAATAAATCCTTTCCGTGATTTCTGGTTGTAAGCAATAATGTCTACTCGCTTCGAGCCATGCAGCTTCCTGAAGAACTTTCCAGCCAAGTTTTTCCATGGATTCAGCCAGTAAGCGTCTAACAGCATGATGTCGATTGTTACGTAGCAACTCACCCCATACAGTTTCTGCAGTTTAAGTCCATTTTTGTGAGGCATAACTGTTACCAAAACTTCGTTACTGTCCTTTAAATTAAAATAAATATCTCTGCGGGAATGTTTCTATGAACATGTCTGCATGTTAATAAGCGCCACCTCTCTCTAAAATTTGGACTATTTATGAAGTTAAATAATTTAGTTTAGTAATATTCTGTCGGATTTTTTATTAAAAACTTCCTTAAGAGTTAATGCACAAATAAAAAGTGGTAAAAATATATGTTTTTGCCAGTTTTGCCACGAATACTTTAATGATGTCGAATAGAATAAATGACTGGGAAGTGCTGAATGCCAAGTTTCGACTTGTGGAAACTATCTTACACTTAGTAATGTTTGACTTTAGTTTTTACTGATATTTAGATAATCTGAAGGGACCGCATGGAGGTGGATACTGGTATTTAAACGCTATGCAAAATGCAGTTACTCAACTGGTATTAAAATGCGTTGACATGGTGACTTTTTTGCATATTACGTTTTGATTAATTTTAGTGCTTTAAATTTGAAATGCTATAGTATATCAATCTCATATCTGATTGTATTTTGGGTAAACTAATGTAGAACATAAGTAGATTACCCCTTTGCTAGTTACTTGCCAGTAGAATTTTCCATTACTAGTTTTCATTTATCTTTTACCAAATAATTTCAGCCCTAAGTAAAGTGAGCTAAATCTGTAATGACTTTGCGGAACTACTGATTTTTATTTTTGAGATTTCTACACCTTTCAGCCACATAAAGCTCATAGTATACTCATATAATACTTAAGTAGTAGTAGTGTGCGTATGTGTGATCACCCCTTATGTGTGATCAGTGGCCGCCGTTCAAATATTACCGCCTTTAAAAATCTGTCCATCTAATATTCATACAACCTATAGTCTCAACTATCTTCACTACTGATTTCAGCTTCTTTCCTTGAAAACTCTGGCTATGTAAAATTATGAAAGTTTTGAGTACTTTTTTGAATTGGTCACATTTAAGACCCTACTTTACCATTAACTTTAAATGTATTGATCACATTAAGGGCACTTGGGCCGTTGTAAGACTTTCCGCAGTTTATTCGTACAATGACCTGTATCTCTTGCAACTTTTAATTTTTGACACTGATCATTTTTTTGTACATACAGTATTAATAGAGAAGTACAATGATAGCTTCTTCGTTATTGTACGTTGTCTGTGGAAAAAGATAAAGATTTTCAAAGTTGATAAAAAATGAACCCGATCACACATACGCACTCCCCTACTAGTACGTCTAGTGTTATTTATAGTACATTACATATCACACCGCTTTCTGCTTGTGTTTGCGTCAGCAAAAAATCCAGTAGATAAAGACTGCCTTCGCCTTCAATCCAACGCAAATTGGTTAACGTACAGAATTTTGACTAACTTTTTATGGCATACATTATTTAAGTCAAAGCCGGAACGGAAACGGAGGAAAACTCTGGGGAGAATGTTACCAGAGGAGAAATAAAATAAAGAGAAGTGGGTCGGAGGAGAAATGAGGCTAGGGAGAAGCAGCAAAAAGGGGAAGTAGGTAGGGGGAGAAACGGGATAGAGAAGAAATCACTCGGGGAGAAACGTCGAGGGAGAAGTGTGGGGGGAGAAGACGATGGATACCAAAGACCTCTTAGGCCCTCTTACTGTTCAAAGAACTCTTAGCACATCAGCCGCCAAGTATTAAAACTTGCCTTTCAGACTCGCGTACAATTCAAACAAGGACTTCTCAGACTTTTATTATGACAGGCCAGCTTAATATTACGGATCCGCGCATTATGACAGGGTATGCTGTAGATATGTAAGCCATCAAAAATGTGCTGACTTACCTTCAGGGTGTTCCTTTGACTCTTTAAAATCCTAATAGCCAATAATTCGTAACGTTTGTGTTCCTCAAAAATCCTGTTAGGTTGTTCTTTACGCTTTTTAAAAATTTGATATGCCTACTTTCTTATTACACCTGACACAAAATACAAATGAAATGCAATGCCAAATTGTTAAATAAGGATTAACCTTCCTTTTGTAATATTCCCGAAAAAAAATATGATTTTATGCTAGCTGCTACTAAAACTGAAAGTTGTAATCCAAGCAGTGATAAAAAGAACAGTTTTGTAGAATCCGCAAAGCAAATGCTCAAGTGAAATTACCAAAAAACCAAAATTTAAAAAAAAACAGAGACAAAAAAAGGAATGTGAACACCAACAAAAACCGCAATGGACAGACTAGATGATATGTGCATACCTTCAAATGTAAGGAAGGGTCCACTCACATATTACATTTTGCGATGATCCAAATTTTCGTCCGTTATGCGTTTTACACATTTCTTTTACTAGCTAACAAAATATACAAACAGCCCGTGACTATCTGTACGTGATTGTGTATAATTAAGTAAAAGTGTAAAAGTATTTTAAGTGCTCAGGCATTCATTCAATGAAGGGCAAAAAATTGTAAATACCGGCCTTGACACTAGATATTATGCAGTTGTGTTTAGTCTTTAGTATATCAGCAAGCCCTGGCGCGTTTCCCCAAAATGAAAAAACAAATTCCTGATTTTGATTTTTTTCCATGGTATTTCCTGATTTTCTACTACAAATTTCCTGCTTTTTCCTGTTTTTTAGGGCGAAATTTCCCAAATTTTCCTTGTTTTTCACCCAATTTTCCTGATTTTTTCCAGGTTTAAAAATAACTTGTAAACTAAAATAATTTTTTCAAGCCCATTTTTATACTTAAAGAATGTATTATTGTTTTAAGACGCTTAAATTAAATACTCTTATTCATTTGTATTATTTTTTAACAATTTAGTAGAATAAAAAGCTAAAACACGCCATAAACTTTTAATATTTAAAACTTGCCGGATATTTCCTGATTTTTCCTGATTTTATGAAAACCTGATTTTCCTGATTTTGTAATACTCGTTTTTCAAAATTGGGTTCTTCAATATGCCAATATTGAATTCCACAAGCTATAGTCACAGTCAATACGGCACTTCCTGGTTTTCCTGATTGTCAGGGCTTGCATATCAGTATCAATACAAGCAAACTGCAGTGAAGAAAAGTCCTGCTGAAATCCTGACAAACAGTCTATCCTGATGGACAATTTGACTTTCATTAGGAAACCAGCGATAATTTATGAATATTGGAATCGCCTACAGATGGGACTCGAGATTTTGCAATCAGTGTTTATTACCAATTATAGATAAATCAACAATATGGAAATAATTGTTATGCATAAACAAGATTACAGTACATTATATTAATTTCAAATTATCCGTCCAATGCAATCATGGTCTTTTTATCAAAACGAGAAACTGGACGTAATACAGTATATTAAATATAAATCATAGATTGTGCGTAGAGATATAGAAAATTACTTTTAACTTTTGAGATTTTGGATTTGTTTATTTTATATGTTTATAATACTTTAAAAATGACACTTGCTTGCACTGAATGTATTTAATAAGTGCCTTTTAAATTTTAATTTTATATACTTTTAATAGCGCGTATTTCTAGAACATCACTACGTGTGACTATGACAGTTTCATGAGTCCCCTCAGTTACAGAAATGTGTTGGTCAATAAGTGACGTGGAACATTCGGCAAAGGCAGCTTCTTTTTCTTCGTCTGTCATGTTACACAAAAAATAATTTTTATAATTTTGTAGTAGGAAATTCTCAATAAGTGCTCTCAAGCCACCTAAAATATAATCAAAATTGTCCCCATGACGATTTCTTGCTACATTTTCAGACCATTCGAGAATTGCAATATTGCCATCCAATGAAGAAAGTTCAAAAGGCTCAAGTTTGAAGTATTGCAGCCAGACAGTTGCTTGCTTGTTCATGCTTGGCACGATGAGCACATCTCGTATGTATTGATTCCCTGTCAAGACAGGAATTGGTCTTAGCAGAATCACATTCAAGTAAATTTTTCCGCCTGGTTTTAACAGCCTTAAAATATTAAATGCTGCACGTTGCTGGTATTTTTGTGGAATCCAGTGAAGGACAAAATTTGACCAAATAATGTCAACTTTCCCTTCCAAACTTCTTAGTTGCTCCGTCAAACCCTCCCAGCAGTTGCTTATATCGTCTTTAAAATAGTTTATTTTCTTTGAATCGTCTTTATCCGAGCCCAAACTCAGGTTTTTATTACCGACACATGTCAACGATTTAGCAGCGTACTCTACCATTGCTCCATCTATATCAAATGCATAAACTTGTGCAGACGGAATTGAGCTAGCAATTATTTGAGTCACTTCTCCATTTCCGCACCCAACGTCCACACATACGTTTGTTCTATTTATAAAAAATCAAATTTAAATTTTTATTACATAATTTTTAACGCTTTGAAAACCTGGAATGTTATAAGCAGTGGAAATTAACAATACTTCTAAACAACAACTGACGGTTTAATAATTTTAATGTTTTAAATTTTTTTTGGCAGTCCGAATGTAAATAAAACTTGTAATTATTCAACTTACGCTTTTTTAAGTAGACCATCTTCTAATATTTCCTTAGCAATATTTTGAGCAGTTTGTCTTTGAAAACTATTGATTTTGCTATACAGTTCTGGTTTGATGTCCATAGTTATCAGAAAGTGAAGAATTTATTTATTGTTTATTCGCTTAATTATTTGCAAATTTTCAATGATTGCAATTTGCTTAGCTAAGCTAACTTGTAAAAACCTAAACGACAGACACAATCCAAGAGCCTGCTACTTTTTATATTCAATGAAATAGCCAAAGAAATATCTAGAACTAAAAGCTGATTGAAGTAAAAAATGGTTATTATTTCCGGTTACAAAACACTATTGTTCTGTTTCATAGCCAAATCGTCCACTTTGTCCGTAAAGAATCAAAACAGTTCATATTACTTTTAACTAGAATTAAAATGTGTTATTGTAAAATTTATCGCATGCTATAAAATGCCATAATTGCCGTTTAGTAATATTGAAAGAAAAGTACGATTGAGTAAGGGAGTTTTGCTTCGTTTACTTATGTTTTTAGTATTTATTTACAATTATGCATAGACAATATATCAAACCAAATAGTATGTGTTGATATTTGAAGAATATTCTGGCAAAACAGGATAAGTCTTTTGAATATTTGTTTGCAAAGTGGGATAAGTCCACCTACAAATTGTATTTATGATTTAAATTTGGTGTTCTAGTGATTTGTTAGTTTGCAGGTGATAATTTAGTTTGTAATTGTTTTTTATTCAAAAAAAAGTTAAAATCTTTAAAATGTTTATTTTAACTTAAAACCATTTATCGCATGGACTTTGGACTCAATGTCAAGGTATTTTTGTTGATATTTTGGCAAAACATAAATTTCCACAAATTCAAAGTTAAAACAATTTTCTAAAATATTTAATACTCCATCTAGAATTACAAAACTACTTGTAATAACACTTTATTTGGAAGAGCACCCGTGAAAAACAATTAAGTTAAAAAAACTCAATCAGTCACCATTTATTTATTATTCGTTGTTCGTGTGAAATTTGATTTGATAGATATATCCTGTTTTGCCAAAACATTTTTTATTTGATTAATTTTCCATTCTTCCACACGTTAGTCGACTGCAAAGAGATCAACAAACATCGTTTGACAACAAAAATAGTTTGAAGACAATCGGGTAAACGGTTTGACCTGTAGCGTAGGACCAACAGACAGACAGACGAACGGTCACGGCTATTTCATAAAATGCTTAAGCTCAGCATCTTAAAATGGAATCAGTGGAATGTATTGTTATCATTTAAACTTAAATGTCAAGTAGGTTGTAATTTTTAATTCAAAAATTTGTGTTTTAAAATTATTTATTTAATGTTAATTTTCTTAATCACATAATAGTGATAAAACAGAAGCACACTATTTGAGTTGCAAACTCAAATCATTTAATTGCCACTAGTGACAGCTTCGGTGTCGGTGTGTGATGCGTATATTATTAATATCGAATATATTAAATTCCATTATACTTAATGCATAAATTTTGATTTCAATACTTCTGATATTTTTTTCAGGACAGTATGAGTCCAAAACGACAGATCGGTCACTTTTTAACTTTAAAATGCCCCACCACGGACAAGTCCGACGCGACCGACTGGTTGACTGGTCCAAAACTCCTGGCTCATCAGCCTCCTGAGCCTGCATGAGCCGTGAGGAAAAAAATAATCCAGATAAGCCTTGTCATTTTTTTATTTAACTGACCGCAGCCCTGGTCAGTGTCCGATATGGTAATAGTCATCTACTGCACTATAGTATGTCCCAAAATTGGCAATCCTTTCAGAATTTAATTGAATTTGGTTGTTTCTGAACATGCTGAGTAACAATTTCTAAAGCTAGTTTCTTCTTTGTTCGTAACAAAAAGGAAACAGCGAATGATTGCGTTTTTGCGCAAGTCTTACAAAAATAAAAGTAAGCAACTTCTTTCTGTCGTTTCTTAAGCACAGGTCTGTGAAATAATTATACTCTTTAGCTGATTTGTTAGTTATTTTTGCAAATCTGAGTTGATCAAGCTATTTGCTAAATAGTTGTATCCATTATTATATTTAGATAATATGTTGTACAAGTAATAATCAGACAATGAACTTTTACGTTGGTTTCTTACCTTTTTGGCACTCTCACTCTTAAAAGCATGTAGAATATCAAGCTGCCCGAAATACTATTAGGTTATGGAATTCAAGTAGCTAAGAGGATAATATTAAACTTAATTCATGAAATTGACTAATGCCTGTGCTCCTACTAAGACCTTGATTTCACTAGAAAAGTTAACCATTGTTAGCCTTAAGAAACACGCTTTCAGATTTAACAATGGTTAACTCTGAAAGCGTGTTTCTTAAGGCTAACAATGGTTAACTTTTCTAGTGAAATCAAGGTCTAAGTGGTCCTTTTGGTGACGCGTAAGTGCAGTCGGCCCGACGTGACTTTTTGTATGCACGTCATTCATCGACACGACCACATTTCCGGCGCTATCCCAACACTGGTGTGCTGCTCAAACGTCATTCTTACAGCCGTGATTATTTTTTGGTTTTAGATGCTGAGCGTAAGCATCTATTGAAATGGTAATGTCCGTCTGTCCGTCTGATGATCATGCTACACAGTTTACAGTTTTAAACCGAGTTTTTTCAAACTACTTTAAAACGACCGCAAATGCGAGGGAAAAATGCCAAATAAATTGGGGGTTAATTAACGATTGAATAAACCAACTGTTTGAGCGAAAGAAATAAATTTTCAGAAAAACGGATGTCTAGTATAATTATCAACGCATGTACATACTTACCTCTGAGTTTACTAGTTATGTACGTAGAAAACTGTTCATTTACTGTAAGTTCCAAACTGATGGCATGCGCTGTAAGTAGCATATAAAAAAGAATGCTGCAAAGTAGTGCGGAGCGTTCACAAGCGATGTCATCATATATGTTCAATTTTCTGACTTACCTATTTCTTTCTATCAATGCTAAACATAATGCAAATGAATAATTTTCATATTGAAGTCCTTATTCAAATAATACTATCATTTTTGTGGTCTCTTTATTCTAAATCGTCCAAAAACCATTGTCCAGTATAAACCATGACACGTAAATTTTCCTTTAGACTCCACCTACTCAAGTATCATCATATTAACAATAGATTAAAGGCTTATGGGTTGAGCATGAATGATTTCACGAAAATTATCCTTTTAAAATCCACCCACCCACCTATAATCTAATTTATACTACTTAAACCGCTTATAGGTGTGACATAAATAATGCGACGTAAATTCTACATTTGAACGCACAAACTGAATACCCACTAAAAATTAAAAAACGTCGAGAACGTTTTTAGATGCTGAGCAAGCATCTATTGAATATATCTTTATGTCTGTCCATCAGCGTTGGGTCGCATTTTAAAATTGATTTTATACGAATCGCCCACAAATACAAAGAAGAAGTGGGGTAAAGGTTATAGTAAATTAATAGGGGTGGACCGTAAACGACGTCAAATAAGCTATACTATTTTTCCGGCTGCCCTACTCCAAATTAAAAACTTTAACAATATGAAAACTGCAACTTTTACCATGAGGTACCATCAATACCTGACTATTCTCACCAGCATTACCGAAAACATCATTTATTACACATACATTCTTGCGCATAACGCCGGATTCGTCCACCATGGGCCAAAGCAGATGCGAAGCTTTAAGCGAATATAATATATATTAAATGTGCAGGTCCTTCTTGTAGTGGCGATCGAGAATAATCTAAAAGATATTGGTATTTTTATATAAGAGGCAGCTGTTCATAAATTGACATTTTGCAATTTTTGTTTACAAACATTTTCCACAGTAATGATTTCGGCGGCGTCATTTATGGACTATCCCACTAATGTAGTGATTTGGGCGACGTCATTGAACGGCTAACTCAATAAAGTGATAACTTAGACGACGTCATTTTTTTACTCGTCCTTTTTGTCCTCCCGGGGAAAGGGAGGTACATAGAAGGTTCGGGTATTGATATCCAGTATGGGATTCCAAGCGAAGTTGGACAATCAGTGGAAGCGGACGTCGGGCATGTCGAACTGGAGATTTCGGCCTTGGCTCCGGGACTGCCTGGTCAGGCAACTTCTTCGGGTCCATCACCATCTTGCAGAGTATTAGCAGTTGAAGTTACTAATTCTGAAACCGCCCCACGGTCGCTTTCATGTTTAACTATGAATGGACATATGGGTTTAGGCTCACTAAATTATAATAAAGTGATACTCAAATAATATTCAGTACTTCGTCACTGATTAAGTTGAATTAGTCGTCTTTAGAACTTTAATATTGATTACAGTCATGTAGACATTTCATCCTTTGCCAAAGATATTAAATAATTCAATTCGATATTAATTGCTACTATGTAAATAGAACGTTTTACACCTTTTCACAAACATGGAATTAGACATTTTTTCACCTTTTTAAAAACATGGAATTAGAACATTTTGCACTTTTCAAAAACATAATATACTTAAATAGAACATTTTACTTTGTTGAAAAACATGAAAATGGAACATTTTACTCTTTTTAAAAACTCCTAATTAACATTTAACACATGTTTCTCACTTTTTTTATTGACATAGCTCATTTTGTATTAAGTCATACATATATGAGTCATTTTCACACCTGCATTACTCATTAAGTATGACTCAAACGTCAACTACTACGTACACCCATAGTTTAAGTTTTGTATAATTTTAGTTTAAATTATAGTTTACAATTTCATAAGCTTAAAATCAAATGCCAGTATGAGCATGAAGAATGATGATGCATGTACATTTCTTGATATATGAATTTATCCTTCAATGCATGCCTATGTATATATATTACGTTTGATGCATGAGTTTTAGTTCTCTTATTGTTTGTAAACAGCAAACTGCATGACGAGCATAAAAGCCTCATTACAACTAGTCATTCTTTATACATACATATTTCCACTGTTATTTAATTCTAGAGTATTTATATGCTTGTATTTATATTCTATAATATTCTTGATATTTCACATTACGTAATTTATCCGTTTGTGAGGATTTCAATCACGTTTAAATTAGATCAACTATTTGATGTCGGACCAACTATGTGGTCATTGCGAAAGTAACCTAAATTCTTCGATTATTTATTAAATTATCATTTGGCACTCTGAATGTGAAATCAGGGATTGAATTGGATGATGGAGGGAGATTGAATAAAAAGTACTGCTTATGAAAGGTCGTGTTTTTCCGCCTCTCTCAAAAGCCTAAAATATTACTTGAGACGTCTTGAATATTATTAGAGCTTCCATACGGTTGTAGCATTTTTACTTTACCCCAAAGTCATTATTTTTCACGCGTATCACTTTTTATCTTCATTTCTACTTGTGTTTACTTCTATTCTCGATATTGCACTGTTGTACTAACCCATCTGTTACCATAACCACTGAGTTAATGAGTCTTGGTCTTTTGACCCGTATCAGCACATATACAGATTTCCACTAGGGTGAGTCTGTCTAAATTTTCACCCTTTAACACGTTATAGCCCGTCTCTTAACAGAGGGTTAGCGTTCATATTTCAAATTAATTCAAAGTTTAAAAAATCAGACTTTTATCTACGAGTTTTGTGTTAACGTTCTTCAATCCATTCAAAAGTTAACGTTTAGACCGTCTCTTAACAGAGGGTTTGCGCCAATTCTACGAATCTAAAAGTCAAAATTCATACACAAAATTAATCTACGAAATTCTACAAAATCTAACTTCGAAATTGAAATTTTTCTACGTACAAATGGACAACAGCTGTTACAAAATCAAATCTTCGAAATTTTAAATTTTAATATCGTGAAAAGGTTCAGAAAGTAAATTACCATCAAAACTACTTAGCAACTTTGTTAAAAGTGCAGGTAGTTAACAAGTAAATTTTAGAAGTGAAAAAAGAAGCAGTTTTCAATCCACAGACTCCGTGACTGAGATAGCTTCCAGCGCGTAGAGCCCACTAAAGTGAGTAGAACATTACCCTTAGTGAAGAATACAGTGACCCACGCAGTTGAAGAGAGTAACCAGCGCGTAGTGGTGTATTATATAATTCCACAAACCAAGTGTAGACTTTTTCCCATATGGTATTGTGAAGAACAGTTCTCAGTTTCCCCCACATCACTGCAGTAGTTCCAGGGTGTGGCTAGTGAAATCTGAAAGTGGTAGTGACAAAGTGTAGAAACAATAATCCCATGTCACCAGTGAAACCAGTAATCAAGACCGAGGGTATTCCAGAATCGAAGGTAGAGCCCCCACAGCCGCCCAAGAGTTCCAGAATTCCGGAATCATCCCCAGTCCCACAAATCTTTACAGGCAAGATAGTCGTAAAGTCAGGCCCCCAAACCCGAAGATCAACGGAGCCTGTCCTCACTGCAGAGCAGACGCTAGTAGAAGCTAATAAACACTACGAACTCGAGGTACGTAAAGTTAAGTCTTATTATCACAAAAAGATAGAGGAACTGCAAGCTAAGTTAGGAGCATCTGAACACCTGACGGCGGACCAGAAAGCTAGCGTACCACTGCAGTTAGAGAACGCGGCATTAAAATCTAGACTCGCCATACTTAGAGTCGCGGCCCAGAAACATACACAGGACAATATGTTGGGTAACAGAACCTTCAATCGCCCATTAGTCGACTTCGAAAAACTTAAAGGACCGTCAGACTACACCAGATGGTTCGTCGATATGAAAATGGCGTTAGGCACCGTACACTTAGGAGTCATAGTGGACGGATCATATCCAAAACCAGTATTCGCATTGCCAACATTACAAGAGGCTACAGACATCGCGAACTGGGAGGCAGCCAACAACACCGCCGTTTTGTCTATACATTCAGGCCTTCATAGGGATGTACTTCTCAAAGTGCACTACATCACATTGGCAAAAGACCTCATGGAAGAACTCTCAAGAATGTTCGAGCCCCGAAAAGAGGATGAACGAGTCCAACTTGCAGAAAAGTTCTTCGGCCTTCGTATGGCTACGGGAGGCGGCTACAGCTACCTAAATCAGCTGTTAGCCATCAACAACGATCTGGATAGAGCCGGGAGAAGAATGGACAACGAAACCGTCTTATGCCTCACCGTAAGCAAACTCTCGGATCAAGAGAAATACGTAGGATTCCTTCAAACCTGGCGTGTCTCCACCATGAAGACACCCGAAATCCTACTGGAGCTACTTAAAGCCACCGACGACAACCGCGAACAAGCGCTAGGTAACGCCGTATACAACCCACCCCAGGCTTTCAGAGCCCACTAAGAGGATGATAGATCTGGAGGAAGAGGAGGAACCGAACGCGGACGGTCCCGTCTCCGCCGATCCCAAAGAGGAGGGCGTAGAGACAATCGCAAAGACAATTACACCCGGAGGAGCGAAAACTCCCCACCACCAAGTTCATGGAACCAACTTGGTGGAAAAGCCAAGAGCAAAACCATATGTTCATATTGTGGAAAACCCAACCATAAGAAGGATGATTGCAGGTATTGGTTGGACGGCGTGTCTCCGCCACGGAGCAGAAGAGACACATCATCATCCACCGCCAGAAGCTCCCAGGACGGAAGTCGAAGAAATTCCAAATCAGGGCGCGGCGGATCACGTCAGCGAGGAAGGAGTTCGTTATCAAAGAAAGTAGGTCGAGCCAACACCCAACTCGATCACTCATCAAGCAACAACAACAATAATGCAAGAGAACGAACCCCCGAGCGACAAAACAATCAAGTACATAGAAGTACCTCAAGACAGGAGGGAGGCAACAGACCCCCACCACCTGCCCATCTAGCTCAAGAAGATGTCAGCTTCATTGAAGCTGTTGCACGTCGAGCCACCCACTCTACTCCGTGGAAAGGAAGTTTACATATGGACTCCTCATCACGTAGCAGCAGCAGTGGAAGGAGTGAAGACACCCCCAGGCCAAGGCTGGCGGATCTTTTCTCTGACGCAGACACGTCAAGAAATCAAGACCATGCTAATCAAATGGCACTCCCTAAATCCCCTACATATCCCCTGTATCAAGACTCGTCAACAGAAGACTCGAAGCATGAATACGCACATAGGAGGATGAACTCACATGAAGGAGGATTTCAACACGACGGTGTTGGCCCCAACTGCGATCAACACCCAGCACACCTACTCCGACCTGGACGAAGAGTAGAGAAACATCCAGCGGATAACCATCGGGAAGATAGCCCCACCACTGGAGAAGATTCGGATACCGAAGCAAAGCTATCACAATTTAAGCAAAATAATGCTTACCTACTCCGCCCAAGACAAGGAGTAGAGTCAACATCAACCGACTGGACTGACAGTTCTAGCGATGACACTGACACAGATTCGGAGTCGGATTCAGATTTCCAGGCGTCAAAATTCAACAGCATTCCTAAGGCATACCTACTGAGACCAGTTTGTGGAGAAGAAGGATCACACCCTTTATCAAGTGATTCTGAAGAGGAACCCGAATTAACACCGGAGGACTTCCCACCACTGAACATAGGACTCGTAAGAGAGCTACTAACGCAGGAAGAATATGACTGGATATTAGAACAAAGAAGAATCCGCCAAACAGCAATGCTTCAAATTATAAACTCCCCAGACTCCACAGGCTTCTTGCCACCAGTAGCAACTCGAAGTGAGGAAGACAGGGGATCCATAGCCTCCGACGACGACATCCCGGATGACATGGCACAGGAAATATTACTTGAAGCATTAGCAGCTGTCACAATAGAACAAGGCGAACAAGTGGCATACACAAGTTCTACATTTTTCCTACGACAACTAACAGCAATTAGGAATAATGCCACAGTTACTACAGTCGGCGACCAACCGGAAAACATAAGATCAGACACTCCGGAAGAAGGAACTACTTCCTCACCTACCAGACTGATGGAAAATCCAGATTTGGAAGACGAACCGAATCCAGGAACCTCAGGAACTAATACTCTGGAACAAGAGCGACTTAAGAATTCTACACTGGAAGGTGAAGACAGAGAATTAAGACTGATCAACGAAGAAGCGGAAGATTCCAACCCGTTTTTAGAGCTGTTGGAACAAAGATCTAATTTTAGAGACTTTACCATCACCAGACAGATGATTACCCCAAGAGTAATAGAACTTGTTAAAGAAAAGGTTCAAGCCAGAGAAGGAGGTCTGTTCGACGAAAACGAAACGGACAACGACATGAATGAAGTCATCATCCTTCTACCTACTGGAGAACAACTTCATATACCTTTAAATGCTCCAAACCCACCACCACTTCCCCCTACGGTACCCGATGGTAGGAGTGAAGAGCAGAAACAACAAATGAAAGCATACGACTACGTTCTTGGCGGTATCGAAGACTGGTATTTACACAGCCAGTACAAAGAAATGCTGGACTGTGCTGCTAGGATATATGGCCTACAAGTGGCCATAGACTGGACATGGTATCAACTCCCAAGACAGTACAGAGGACCGAATGATTACTTCTTTCATGACTGGCGAGGGATGGAAGACTTACTAGTCCCATTGAAGAAGATGATCAACAATCAGACGTTTGACGATCCCATACACCCACGCTATCCGAGACCACGCTATCAAAACACAGTGAATACACTTCACATGGATCAAACAGACTCAGAGGATGACTCCGAGCTGAAAAAAAAGGAGGTATATGATGAATTGATAAGTCATATTCCTGATCCAGAGCAGGCACGGAGATACAGCGATCTATTAGACTATAACATCCAGGTGTTTGGTATTAAGAAAGGCGCGGAGAGAACTTGGTCACAAATGTCTCCAGATACGAGATCTACGATCCTACAAGCTTTAAAAGATGAGTCAAATTCACCGAGAGAGTTCCCACCTTATAAGGCGATGATGGTTAATCCAAATGAAGAAACAACGGGAGAAGACTCATCCTCAGACCTGTATCAACAGTTTCCAGAAGTCTATAACACTCCAAAAAAGTCTCAGAGACAACTCTCTGTGGAAAAGAAAATCAAGGAAGAACGACGGAGAGAAGAACGAGCCCTCGAACAACAACACAGTAGAGAAGATTTACTGCGACAAGAACTCAGACAGAGCGCCGAGGCATATGACCACTTAATGCCCCAGATGTTAACACCCATGGCAAAGCTACTGTGCAAAATCCTGCTGGAAAGATATCTTAATTACTATAAGGTTGAAACCGCAGTAGGTTTAGTCAAAGAACAATTACCTAAACTCCTACCGAAATGCGAAAAGGACGGGTTCATCACACTCACAGATTTGCCGGCAGTCATACTACACGAAGATGAGAAAACTGAGTTATTGGAAGATGTCACCCTAACATCAGAAGTGGACAATACACTGATTATACAGGAGGAGACGACCACTTGGGAGCCACAAGGAGGTATACAAGATCTTCTGAACAAAATGAAGACACAAGCTGAGAAACATTTATGCAACACTCTACTTGATGCTAACTTAAGCTTGTATACTCCCCAAACTGCAATAAACAAGACCTGGACGGCAATTTAAGAGAAAAGACTGGACCGAGAAGTTGAAGAACAACTCTCCAAGGATTTATCCGACTGTAATTTGTCACAAGAAAATGTTGTGAACATAGATATGGGTATCTTTGAAGATCCAGAAGAACAACTGTGGTTTACAGCAAAACAATTTCCATCAAAGAAAGGCAATAATCCATGTCTGGAGAGTACACAATTAGGTCCACCAGGAACAACTTTGAAGAAAAAATTGGTCTTTCCAGATGCACCAGTGACTCTTGTAATTAATGGTGAAGAATTCTTCGGAGCCGTTGGAGGTGCGGAACTTCCCCACACCCCACAAGTACCTGAACCACCACCAGTCAGACGTTCACAGAGACCGAATAAAGGCCTACCACCAACAAGATTCATTCAAGAATCCGAAACTCCCAAACCTCAACATCAGACAGGCAAAGGGAAGAAAAAACCGGTAAAATCGGATAATCTACAGGAGTCAGACGACGAACAGTCTGAAGATCAATCCAAAAAGGAGTTAAAGGACGATCATCGAGCCTTCATGGTTAGAGTAGTAGAAAGAAAAAGTAGTAGGAACAGCATATACTACACTGATAGGGAAGAGGAGAGGGAAGCCATTAGGATTATCAACCGACAATTTTCCTCTGCTTTTCCATCACTATCAGAATGTGCACAATCCTTTTGTCAAAAATCGGATCAACAGCACAGGTCACGTAAATCTGACTGCTCCATTTGTAAAGCAAGGAGGGCAGAGAATGCGGCAAAATTTCTACCACTCACACCATCTCCTCCACCGGAGCCCAAACAACGTCCCCAAAGAACTGTCTGGCTGGACGCAAATAAAAAGAAAATCGTTTTCGAGAAAACCCCGTCTTCGATCCCCACCACCAGTACTAAACGGGTACGAAGTGAAGAAGGAAAAGACAAGTCGGAGAACGCCGAAAACTCACAAAAATCAAAAAAGACTTCTACTTCCACCGGGACTTCCACCGGAAGAGGAGGAGCACCAAAACAAGACTCGAGACTTCATGGTAGAAGCGGTAAGGAGGGAGTTAATTTTTCCACCAGCAAGGAGGGCGTAGACTTCTCTACCACCAGGGAGGAAGCACACTCCACCACCGGAAACTGGAATTTTATCTTTTCCACCGGCAATGAGGGAGCTCACCCCACCACAATCCAGGAGGGAGCACACTCCACAACCGGACTTGGACTTTACCACCATTCCACCGGCCAGGAGGGAGTAACCGCCAACAGCAACAAAAGCAATGCGGTACATAACACCTCCACCACCACCAAACGGAATCTTAACTCTCACACCGGCAACTTGGAAGTACCAGCCAACACCAACACGGCAGTACGTAATACCTACAAGACGGGAGCACACTCTTCCACCACCAACCCGGAGGTTCTCTCAATCTTTATCACCGGTCAGGAGGGAGTACAAGCTGCAAGTATAGCTGTACATAACACCACCACCAGAGGAGCACTCCCCACCATGGGGCCACCACAATCCAGCACAAAAAAATCGAAAAATAAACCTTCCACCCACACCGGAGCTCAACAATGCCAGGAGGGAGGAGGTCAAAAATCAAAACCTTTCACCAACTCCGAAACTCAACACAGCCAGGAGGGAGGAAGACGTAAAAAGGCACCGTCCACCAACTCAAATCCTGCGAACGGACAGGAGGGAAGGAGGGCGCGTGTACAGAAAAAGAGGAGCACAGTGGGACTACGAGGAGCTGAACTTCACGCATATCAAAACGAGGAGCGAGGCCACCGAGGAAATCCTACATCGTCACTACCTACCTACCACCATCACAATAGTAAGGAGGGAAGGAGGGCGAGTACTTCTCGATACAAAAACAATTCAACAGCAATAGAAGACATACATTTTCCTGTTCCAGACAAGATCAGACAGGATCAGACGAGTCGAAATTTTGGAAAGTTAACAACACACGAATTAAGGAGGGAAGCGGAGCTGCCACCACCACCGAAGAGATCGCGCACTCCCTACCACTCTACACTTCCACTATTTTTTCTCGGATGTATGTATTTCTTGATGTTGATCCTTGGCGGAGGAGCAGAAACGGTAGATGAAGGAGGACCAGTCATTTGGCGGAGATCGGAGAATCCACCTCTTTATGGGTATAATTCCTACAACATCAAAATACGCCTATTATCACCTTGCGATTTATTGAAGTACCCAGATATCAATATGAAAAATGTGGGACACGAACTCAAACAACAATGCCAAAGAGAATATAAGAGGACTTTCCTTCTGCCACTCAAGGCGATCTGCCCCCCCATCAAGACCGAAATCAGGAGACGAAGATCCGTTTTCACCAATGTAATAATGACGGCTCTCGCTGTTTTCACCAGTGCTGGACTTAGGATGTCATACCAGGCCGAACACCGAGCTGAAATGAACAGTGAACACACATTAGAACTGGCCGAACATTTTAATAAGTTGGAACTGAAAATAAAGGAAGACACACAGAATTTTAGAGCCTTCTACAAACAAATGGCGAAAATAACTGATGCTGTTAACCAAATTATCAGTGAACGGAAAGACTCACCTGAAGAGATCGAGCGACTGGAGTTTGATATTGCCTACCTGGTATCAAGACTCACCCAAAGCGGAGCGATGATTCAACACACCAAGAGGATCTGGAGCCGTGGTCATATGGATGACGAATTTTTCGACTTCCTGAACTTCACTTTACCGTGCGGGGATTTATGTCCACTGGAGCTAGCTGAATTTCGACAATGTAGAAGTGACCCACAAATATACAATTTACATCTAAGTTTCATTGTGCCACTCGTCAATCCCAACCTGACACTTGTCGTAGCTGACCCATTTACCTTACTATGGAGGAAAGAAAATCGGACGTGTGATTTGAAATATCAAGGACCACCAAATGCTTTGCTTTTGAGGGATCAAGACTGTGTATTCGATACAGGGCTCGACTGGAGTTTCATGGACAGAGTGGTAGCAACAACACACCAAAAATGTAAACCACGAAACTCGTATGAAGACAAACTCAAGTATGTACTTTAAAACTGTCGAAATAGCACAGCACAAGACGCGGAGGGAAGTGTACAAGTCAAAGTGTATAATGCGTTCTTTCACATATACTGCCCAGGCTTGAACATACGTGTAGGAACCACCAGACACACCCCCTGCCCCAATGAAATCTTCCTACTGCCCATCACGACAACATTCACCATAGCGAACAACACGTATAGAGGAGATGTGCTTAACATTATCTTTACCGAGCACGAAGACCCCCTATTAGTGAACTCACTCGACTACCACATGGGAATGAAAATAGACATGAACAACTTGAACATCACATTTGACGAGAGCGACAACAGCATAGACACGTCATCATGGGAAAGAGATAGTAGCATACCATTGTACATGTGGATGATTCTAATTATTTTTGTTTTTCTGTGTATGGCCATTACAGCTATATACTTTAAGTGGAAATTGAGTGCTGCGTTCTTGAAGCGTGGGTGGAGAGGAAGTTACTGGGAGACTATGAAAGAGAAGGGAGAGAAAGAGCAGCAAGCTGAGCTGCAGTTACTTGGAACGGAGGGACCAACTGAAACACCTGTAGCCCCACCGAGACGAGGGAGACCCAACAGTAGTTACTTGGACGAACACCACCACCGGAGCCAAGGGACGATTCTTGTTCACAGACGAAGTGGAGTGGATGAGAATGAGGAGATACGTAGGAGAAGTGCGCTTGTCACAACACACGGCCCACTACCAACACTACACATAGCTGAGGAGGGAAATGTCACTGTATCCATACAATCACAGGCACCACCAGCAGTAGAAGAGGAACTACCCAATTCAACCATCGAACCGAGCCATCTGAGATTCTTGGAGGTGGAGTTTACTGATGAAGAGGAATGACAACACCAATTCTAAGAAGGTTTTTTCACTTGCCGTATACCGCCTTTCAGACGACGACAATTAAAAAAAAGGAGGGTATTAAGTCATACATATATGAGTCATTTTCACACCTGCATTACTCATTAAGTATGACTCAAACGTCAACTACTACGTACACCCATAGTTTAAGTTTTGTATAATTTTAGTTTAAATTATAGTTTACAATTTCATAAGCTTAAAATCAAATGCCAGTATGAGCATGAAGAATGATGATGCATGTACATTTCTTGATATATGAATTTATCCTTCAATGCATGCCTATGTATATATATTACGTTTGATGCATGAGTTTTAGTTCTCTTATTGTTTGTAAACAGCAAACTGCATGACGAGCATAAAAGCCTCATTACAACTAGTCATTCTTTATACATACATATTTCCACTGTTATTTAATTCTAGAGTATTTATATACTTGTATTTATATTCTATAATATTCTTGATATTTCACATTACGTAATTTATCCGTTTGTGAGGATTTCAATCACGTTTAAATTAGATCAACTATTTGATGTCGGACCAACTATGTGGTCATTGCGAAAGTAACCTAAATTCTTCGATTATTTATTAAATTATCATTTGGCACTCTGAATGTGAAATCAGGGATTGAATTGGATGATGGAGGGAGATTGAATAAAAAGTACTGCTTATGAAAGGTCGTGTTTTTCCGCCTCTCTTAAAAGCCTAAAATATTACTTGAGACGTCTTAAATATTATTAGAGCTTCCATACGGTTGTAGCATTTTTACTTTACCCCAAAGTCATTATTTTTCACCCGTATCACTTTTCATCTTCATTTCTACTTGTGTTTACTTCTATTCTCGATATTGCACTGTTGTACTAACCCATCTGTTACCATAACCACTGAGTTAATGAGTCTTGGTCTTTTGACCCGTATCAGCACATATACAGATTTCCACTAGGGTGAGTCTGTCTAAATTTTCACCCTTTAACATTTTGAGTGTAGTTTAGTATACTTGCTAGTATACTAAACTACTACTGCTAGTATGCTTTAGTATAATTCTTCTTATAGAGGCCCGCCTTAATAGAAAATAGTCTAGTAGTATACCGTCCGTGAAGAACCAAAATGACCCATATCCAATTTAAGCTAGAATCAAAATGTGCTATGTCATGAAAACAAAATGAGAAACATGCGTACAATGTTAATTAGGAGTTTTTTAAAAATGTAAAATGTTCTAATTTCATGTTTTTCAGCAATGTAAAATGTCCTTTTTACATGTTTTTGAAAAGGTGCAAAATGTTTAATTCCATGTTATGGAAAAATTGCAAAACCTTTTAATTCCTTGTTTTTAAAAAGGTGCAGAATGTTCTAATTTCGTGTGTTTGAAAAGGTGCAAAATGTTCTAATTTCATGTGTTTGAAAAGTTCAAAATGTTTTTATTCCATGTTTCTGAAAAGTGCTCAATGTTGTATTTAAATGCTCTTAAGACATGTTTCAATATTTTTGTAGATAGTTGATATTGTTTTTAGCTAAAAATGGAAATGGGTCATGTTGGTACTTCACAGACGATATTTACCTGACTTCTTATAGAAGCCCGACTTTTATTTAAGTTGGTTTACTAACTTGGACATTCTTTTGATACAGATACTGGGCCTCATGAATGGTATACTTTATGGCTTAATATCTTACTGCTGGTATGTAAAATCCAAGTCAGCGTATCAAGAAACACAGTATGATTGGGACTTAGAAGATTTATTGGAGCCCCTTGTTACAGCGGATGACATGGAATCTGCGTCAGAGTAGCTTCAAGATACAAGCTTGAAAATGGGAAAGATCCGCGAAGGCGAATAGGAGAACGGATTAAAGTTCGTGTACACGGGTTGCCCTTTCATAAATTATTGTGATGTCCTTTTATTGGGTCCTAGAATTTGCAATTGTTTTACGTAGCATACATGACTATATCAATTTCTCTGATCTATTGTGTATTGATATGTGGATAATGTTCAGGATGTGCTTCGCTATATTATGCAGTACAATTTTCGTTTTTAGATGCTGAGCTTAAGCATCTATAGGAATGGCTATGTCCGTCCGTCTGTCTGTCTGTCTGTCTGTTCTTTATGCGCTACAGGTCACAGTTTTTAAGCGATATTCGTCAAATATTTTTTAAATGGCCACAAATGCGAATGAGAAGTGCCCTATTGTTTTTGAGAGCGATCGAACTAACCAGGTTTTCACAATTAACAGTTGACTGGACCAACTTTTTTAGCCATCTAAAAGCATTGGAGAAAAACGGGTGATTTGCCGCCTTGCATCAGCCAAATGCACCAGCTAAATGGTTTCCTTACAGGCGCCAGTCAATGCACCAGAAACATGCACAAGTCATCAGCACAAGCTACCCGCAGAAGTTACCTGCACCCACAAAGTATCCCTAAGGGGGGAGGTGTACTTGGAGTCACCCAAGAAGACGTCCCAACAATCTCAACTATTTTTTCTTAAACCATGAAAAAACTTTAAATACTTGCACCTTCCACCCACAAAGTATCCCCTAAGGGGAGGTGGTGTACTTAGGGTCACCCGCAGATGACGTCCCTAAAATCTATGTTTTTGCTAAAACCATTAAAAAACTTCAAATACTTGCACCCCCACCCTCAAAGTATCCCCTATGGGGAGGGGGTGTACTTGGGGTTACCCACAAATGACGTCCCAAAAATGTTAATTTTCTTCCTAAAACCATTAAAAAACTTTAAATACTTGCATCCTCTACCCACAAAGTATCCCCTGAGGGGAGGGGGTGTACTTGAGGTCACCCACAAATGACGTCCAAAAAATCCTAATTTTCTTGGTATAACCATTAAAAAACTTTAAATACTTGCACCATCTACCCACTTAGTACCCCCTCAGGGGAGAGGTGTACTTGGGGTTACTCACAAATGACGTCCAAAAAATCTTAATTTTCTTGGTATAACCATTAAAAAACTTTAAATACTTGCACCATCTACCCACTTAGTACCCCCTCAGGGGAGAGGTGTACTTGGGGTTACTCACAAATGACGTCCCAAAAATCTTAATTTTCTTGCTAAAACCATTAAAAAACTTTAAATACTTGCACCCCCCACCCACGTAGTATCACCTCAGGAAAGGGGGGTGTACTTGGGGTTACCCACAAATGACGTCCCAAAAAATCTCAACTGTTTTTGCTAAAACTAATAAAAAACTTTAAATACTTGCACCCTTGACCCACTAAGTATCCCCTTAAGAAGGAGGGGTGTACTTAGAGTCACCCACAAATGACGTCCCAGAAATCTTAATTTCTTTGCTAAAACTATTAAAAAACTTTAAATACTTGCATCCCCAACCCCACGAATTATCTCTTAGAGGAGGGGGGGGGGTTTAAGAATTAAAACAAGTCACAATCTTAAAAATATAAATATTTCTTATACCTAATGCTTTACCAGCCGCAAACTAATGCTCCCCTACTCAACAAATCATCCTTTTTAGGTTCAGAAGGGCGGGGGGGGGGATTCAGGATCAATCGTTAAATACGTCCAAAAAATTTAAAGCCTCGAATCTAAGGTTGGAATGGAGCACGCGACACCTAGATTCCCGTCTACAGCAATGAATCAGCAATGGCCTGAGCTAAGAAATCTCTGATACGAATCTGTAAGCGTGTCAGATATGCAACACATAAGATACATAGAGTCCCGTCAGCAAGTTAGCTTTGTTTCCTGTCGTTCCAAGAGAAAGTCCTGCTACGTTTCGTGTCTTGCAAAAGAGCCGGCTGCTTTTTGTTTTGACGACGTTAAGGCTGGTAGGGGTCAGACACAAATGGCGTTGCTTACCTTAAGAGTGGGTCACTTGACATTCCACCGTAAGGGCATCCATTCAAGCAATGCTTAAAAAGGTGACAAGCAGTTGGGTAGGCTTATAATTTTGGTAAATTTATGTGTCGTCATTTGTGTCCGTTCCCAAAGCTGGTCAAGCATACGAACTTAATATTTTGGGTTTGCTATCTTGTATTTGAATTACACTCGGAAAGAGCACGGAATGTCGGCAAAAACCAATTGCAATATACCATGATATATTTAACGTGGAATGAAAAACGGGTGAAATTCACGACTTTTTAACTTTATGCTGTAAACATACGCACGTTGATCGTAAAAGGGAAGTGACCGTTCATAAATAATTTCATTAGAAATTTCTATTTTAGAAAACCCACCCCAAAATTTTTACTTCATGCTGTGAACAAACGAACGAAGCTTATAGATACTTGATGACCAACCAATAATGGCGTCATTCAAATTCTCAATTTTAAGGAACATAGTTTAACCGAATGGCACGCAGTTCGTAATTTTTAGCGTCCAGTAAATCTTATACATAAGTTATTTATAAATTATATTTCAACATCGAGGGTTACACAAGTTAGGAGCCATGCAAGGATCATCTAAAAATGACGTCATTTAATTATTTTAATTAGTAGGGACGCGCCTAATGGTGATCGGGTTCATTCTTGTCCAACTTTGAAAATCTGTAACTTCTTTTGTACGTCCACCAGAGCAAAGCTTCATGTTTCAAAATAATCAACACTTAGTTTGCTATGAGCTGTAAAATTTGTAGAATCCTTACTTGGAATTGTTTTAAGTCACATAGGATTGTATGCAGCAAGTTCAAAAATTCTAAAAGTCAACGAAATGCCTTATAGGTGATCATATGATTCCAAATGGTGATCATGCAAAAATAGCATTGATATCATAGGGAATGTTGGTGCCCTTTAGGTGATCACTTGCTTCCTATACGTGATCGGGTTATTTAGCATTATTGTCATTGATAATGTTGAAGTCTCGTGACTTAATGATAAGAAATTGCCCTCCAGATGTTTTCTTAACACTTTTTAATGAAAACTATTCACATGATAGCGCCCACAAAATTATTTGCAGCAAACTGCCCAACCCATGTATCAAATTCAATGGAAATTCGTATGTATGACCTTTTGACCTTTGAAGGTCACACAGATTGACAAATTTTAAATGATTGTCATAAATATAGCTAAGTGCTGTTATTGTTACCTATTGCAAGTCAAAATTGTGCCGCTATGATGTGTTTTAAGGATTTAACTGGTGATCACGTATATGCCTACTGAGCTGATCACCATTAAGGCCGCAATCTTAAAATTTTGCACTTTTTGATTTTATTTATTTTCAGCAGACCTAAAGCAGGGCAAAATTGAGTAAGGAGTTATTTTTATTGCCAATGACTGCAGTTAACAGTATATGTGCACATTTCAAACCAAAACCTTAATTCACCCAGAATTTCGAAATTTAAAGTAACCAAATTAAACTTTTGGTTCCAATTTTTTTGGAATACCAGGTTCATTAATTTTCTACGGCCTGAGCTTTTACAAATTGATGCTATAAATTGTATGCCAAGGAGTTAGGACTATAAACTATCAATTCCAACTAGTCAGTGATTTCTGACACATCTTGTCTTTTAACGCCAGACACTGATCACCATTACGGCGTGATCACCATTAGGCGTGTCCCTGCTATAGGAATCTCTTCTGTCTTTAGTTCAAAAATCAAATTAATAGATATCCCTAACACCGTCTTTTTCTAGCATACATACAGGGATCCTTCATAAATGACGTCATCACAAAATCACCATTGTTAGGATCCTTGTTAGTGCTGAATGCAAAATTTGGTAGATTTATATCTTTAAAATCTACTTTTACTAGTATACACACAATAATTGTCCATAAATAAAGTCGTCTAAATGTCATCATTTAAAAAAACACCCGTTATCAGTTTAAACATTATGTAATATAGTATTTTTAGCATGAAATATTATTATTGTACATATTAGGATCGTCCAACAATGTCGTCACTAAAATATTGCACTTTGGAGGGTATAGAGTGTATTGTATGTAAATAATGTGAGAAGATATGCATCAATTGACTAAAGTCAATATTCGCTGTAAGCTCAGCATCTACTTCGGGCCCACGGTAGGCAAATCCGGCGCGAAGCGCCGGATTTTTTATTGTTCTTTTTTCTCGATGTATTCCACGCGCATTTTCAAAAACTTTTACTCTCCATTCATAAATATGAAATCCGTGGACCATGAATCAAAATACAAAACAAATAACTCTACCATAATTTTTAAATGAAATATAATAAAGACAGACTTTTATTTCGATTTTTTTTGCTTGAGTGAGTTCAAAATATATTTACGATATATAACTGTAGTATAGCTAAAGTAGGTATACCAGATATAAGGCCAGATATAAGGTATTTTTGTGGATTCATTTACACAGCCTGGCGAACTGCTTCAACCCGTCGTAGTTCTCTCCTTAATATTTTTCCACTCACTGTCTTTGGCAAAGTATCCACAAATTGAATCTGAACAGAAAAATAAAATTTCAGTCGATTTCTTTTCAGCTCTGCAGCCATAATAATTAATTGAATTCAATTGGCTGTCCCCAGGGCCGGATAATGCGGCGAGCGCAGGCAGCCCCAGCTGCTTGAATTTTCTCAAATATTTAAACGGAACATTTTGCAGTTTTCAAAAATATGTAAAAATAATGTTGAGACTTTTCAAAAACATACAAATAAATGTTTTTGCACTTTTCAAAAACATGGAAATAAAACATTTTCCACTTTTCTCAAAACATGTAAGTAGAAGATTTTGCACTTTTCTGAATCAAGTAAAAATAACATTTTGCACTTATCTAAAACATGTAAATACAACACTTTACTTTAACAAAGCAAACCATTAATAAAATCAAAAACTAGTGGTTTTTGCATGGAAACAAATTATACTGCCTAAAACCAATTCCTTCGTCCGGCCCTGGTTGTCCCAATAAAACTGAGTATTATTAACCATAATTCTATTGTTTTGCTTTTTTTATGATCAACACTGTTTGTACAGATTGAAATAAGTGAGTATACCTGACGCGGATAATTGTATGGAGCAGTTTGAATTTTGACGTGTTCTTGAATATTTTCCATCAGTTCTGTTTCCTCTTTCCCCTTGTATTTGTCACTTAACACAATAAATGCCTTCACGACGGACCCACTCTCTTGATCTGGGTAGGCAACCACAGCACTCTCAACTACAGCGTCATGAGTCAGCAGAGCAGATTCCACTTCGTATGGACCGATCCTGTAACTGATTTGGACAAGTGGACAAGGCACGTTGTGTGTTAATTGATTTGTTACACCGGAATTTATGAAAATAGGTAATATAGAAAGTTACCCAGCTGAAATGATGACGTCGTCAGATCTTCCCACTAGAAAAAGATGTCCATCTTCGTCCACATAACCTCGGTCACCAGTTATATAATAATCTCCTACATAGCACCCTGCACTCTACGAACAACAATTAAAATTATCAGATACCAAAATCTCACATACAAAAAGGAAGAATTATGAAATTACTATTTTATTATTATACACAAAATAAACAAAATTTACTTTATCAATTTCCAGACCTTCAGCTCCTGGTTTCAAGTATCCTGTGAGAATATTATGTATTTTTTGGTTTATATTGTTTTGAATTCATTAAATAATTCAAAAGGGCATAATGTTTTTCAGAACTAAAATTCCTTAGTAATTTACTCACCTAAAAATAACCCAACGGGTCTGTCAGGTTTGATCTTCAAAGCAATATTTCCATCTACATTGGTTTGGAGCTCTTGTCCGTCGTCATCTACAATCTGCGAGAAATAGTCGGACAACATTAAGTCGATTTATTGAGATGGGTGGAACTACCTCATTTCACGGAGTGTACGATACATCGTCTGTGAAGAACCAAAATTACCCATATCCATGTGTAGTATTGTGTAGCTAAAAACAAAATCCACTATCTACACAAATATTCAAATATGTCTTGAGAGCATTTAAATAGAACATTGAGCACTTTTCAAAAACATGGAATTAGAACATTTTGCACTTTTTCAAAACATGTAAATAGGACATTTTCCAATTTTCAAAAACATGTAAATAGAACATTTTGCACTTTTCAAAAATATGGAATTAGAACATTTTGCACTTTTTCAAAACATGTAAATAGGACATTTTCCAATTTTCAAAAACTCCTAATCAACATTTTACACATGTTTCACATTTTGTTTTTATTACATAGCTCATATTGACTGTAGCTTAAATTGGATATTGGCCATTTTGTTTCTTTAGACGATATGCAGTTTTATTTTATAGTCTTATAATAATAAACCGTATTCAAATAATTACCCGAACATCAAATCCCACTACTTTTCCAATAGATCCCTCTTTTTGCATTTGACTGGGTGGTGAACCCATGGCAGCTGTTTCCGTTTGACCATAAAATTCGTGAATAGGAAGTCCTACAAGTCATCAAATTTGATGGGTTAGTTATATTCTCACCACACTATGCATTATTCAAAATGGACGAATATTAACATATTACCACTTTTTACTTTCCATTCCTTAGACACGCCTGGACTCAGAGCCTCTCCGGCTCCGAAACAGTGACGTAGAGATTTAAATTTAAATAGAGATGGAGCAGTTTCTTGGGTCATGAGTCGGTATAAAGTGGGTGGAGCGCAGAGCGTTGTAATCTCTTGGTTACACAAAACATTCAAAACCTTTCTGGGTTCAAAGCGCTCCATCTAAAATTTTATGAAATATGATATAAAATTGAAGTGGTTCAGAATAAAAAATAGCAGCAGTTTCTATACAGCTAGTTAAAATGATTTATTTACCTGATTTATATAAACTGTTGACCCTGCTGTCCATGGAGCAAAAAAGTTACCGTATGAAGATTTTGCCCAACCAGGATCAGAAATATTCCACATGACGTCATTTTTTTCAAGTTGCAGTATGCTGTAAGTACAGAGTATAAATGATAGTTTAGATTCCAACTAACTCCAATTATAGACTGGTATTATGTCGTCTGTGAAGAACCAAAATGACATTTATCCATTTTTAGCTAAAAAAAATATCAACTATCTACACAAATATGTCTTGAGAGCATTTAAATAGAATATTTTGCACTTTTTAAAAACATGTAAATGAAACATTTTGCAATTTTAAAAACATGTGAATACAACATATTGCAATTTTAAAAAAAATGTAAATAGAACATTTTATACCTTTCGAAAATATGGAATTATAACATTTTGCGCCTTTTCAAAAACACGAAAATAGGACATTTTACATTGTTGAAAACCATGGAAATAGAACATTTTACACTTTTCAAAAATATGAAATTAAAACATCTTGCACCTTTCCAAAAACATGGAATTAGAGCATTTTGCACCTTTTCAAAAACATGAAATTAGAACATTTTGCACCTTGTCAAAAACTAGAAATTAGAACATTTTGCACCTTTTGAAAAAAATGAAATTAAAATATTTTGCACCTTTCCAAAAACACTAAAAAAGGACATTTTACGTTGTTGAAAAACATGGAAATGGAACATTTTAGGCTTCTCAAAACCTCTTAAATTAACATTTTACACATGTGTCTCATTTTGTTTTTATGACATAGCTCATTTTGCTTGTAGCTTAAATTGAAAATTGTTCATTTTGGTTCTTCACAGACGACATCGATTTTTGACAGCACGACAGTCATATGACTTACTGTGATGTGATACAATGACCCACACCATAGGAAGAATGGGAATGCGCCACCATCTTGGGCTTCCCCGTCCTACCGGACGTAAAAAAGATTTGTGCGAGAGAATCACTTTTTGTATCCACATTTTTAAATTTGAGAATGTCAATGTCTAAAATATTCTCGACTAAGTCATTATACTGAATCCAACCCTCCGCATTAATTCCATCCCCCACAACAATCTTTCTCAAATGAGGGAATTTCCCACGTCTTTGTGCCTCTTCAACTTTCCACATATTCCGAGCATCAGTGATTACTATTTGAGCGCCGGAGGCTCCCAGTCTGAATTCAATATCCTGTGATGTCAACTGTGTAGGCGCTGGACAAAATACTGCTCCAATCCGAATCGACGCCAGGTGTAAAAACCACCACTCAGGAACTGAAAAGCAATAAATATCAAAGTCATATCGACTGTCAGTGAAACACCAAAATGACCCATACCCAATTTAAGCTAGAATTAAAATGAGCGCTACTTAATCAAAAAACACTAAATTAATTGGATGTGTAGAATGTTAAATTATTAGTTTTTGAAAAGTGTCAAATGTTCTAATTACGCGTTTTTGAAAAGTGTCAAATGTTCTAATTACACGTTTTTGAAAAGTGCCAAATGTTCTAATTACACGTTTTTGAAAAGCGTCAAATGTTCTAATTAAGCGTTTTTTAAAAGTGTAAAATGTTCTAATTTTATGTTTTTGAAAAGGTGCAAAATGTTCTAATTACACGTTTTTTAAAATTGTAAAATGTTCTAATTACACGTTTTTGAAAAATATCAAATGTTCTATTTACATGCCTTAAGGATTACACAATATTCATATCTTGTTTGTACATAGTACATTTCGTATTTAGTTAAACATGGATATGCGGATCATTTTGATTCTTCACAGCGGCGATATAGATGAAGAGTAACTAATTGTAATCACATTTTTTAAATTTTAATTTGGGACTGATGAATAGTACAAATTTTTTACCTCTGGGAAGTATCGTTAATATAACAGGAGGATTCAATCCATTATCCAGTGAAGATTTTTGCACCTGCGGAAGGACATGTTTTAAAGAAATTGATGCTCTGATGGACTCCTTGTGTAGCTGTGCAAATGTCCACCTCTGTCTTTTAGTATCTTTTTCCATCCACAGAGCAAAATTTGAGGGCTTTTCTGCCTGCGTAAACAAAACAGAAATGGGCTCCATTCACAAACTTATTTAGGTTATCCCTTATAATCATTTTTGGCAATCCCCTCGTACTTTTCAAATGCTTTCAAAACAAACTTACAACATGTCGGTCAAAGACATCTCTAGCAAAATTAAATCGGGCTGGGAGCTGTCCCGTCCGAACGATTTCTTCTAAATTTGCAAATGACCTTTTTGTGGAAAAAAACTTGACACCTTCAATTTTCACAAGGGATGTCCGCTCCCGAAAATATCGCACTCGGACCCACATTATTTCAATAATTAAATTATTGCCCGTAGTCTGCGCTCTTCTCTGTGGCCTGTATGGTGTGGTGACTGCGTTGCTTCACACAAAACAATACACAACACGCAGTTGACAGCACACAAAGGCAAGCAATGATTTTAAATTTTGATAATAACCTAAAAATGAAAATAGCAATAAAAATAAATACACCTAACTTTTTATGTTGAGTTAGAAAAGGTGACAATGGAATTATTTATGGTATATTCCTAATTGTGTTAAAGTTTCTTTAATAATCCTAAGTTTATTGCAGCAATGCAGCACTTACAAATATTTATCGCGGATCTTTTCACTATCCGCTAAAATGACATGTCACATTAAGTCTATTTTGTCTTGCACGGTATACTGACTCTGAGTCAAGGTCAAGGTTGCGCCGTGATAAATATCTCCCATTGACCAAAAGCACTGACTGTATCACTAGAAACTGCCGGATTAATGTTGATCTCTCCTGTTGTGTTAATGCACTTGTAACTTAATTCACTGTGTTCACAGTTATTGCTATTTATTTTGCATGCAATAAGAGAGAGACTTTTGACGCGACTGACAATGAGTCTTCTTGTTTCATGTCATTACTCACGTAGGCTATTATTATGAAAAGCAATTTTCTACATTCTACGGATGACGGGCAGAAGAGAGTGAGAAAACTTGCTTGGCCTGCACGTGCACCATCTTGATCACACGATTAAAAGAGGGAATGCAGATTTTGCCCCATTACGTCATGTCATACGTATGCTGCGTGCATGGTTGTAGGTTGTAGATCGTCTGTGAGGAACCAAAATGACCCATATCCATTTTTAGCTAAAACCATGCAGAATCAACTATCTACACAAATACTGAAATATGTCTTGAGAGCATTTAAATAGAACATTATGCAATTTTCACAACATGTAAATCGAATATTTTAGATTTTTCCAAAACGTGTACATGGAACATTTTACAGTTTTTTACAACATGGAATTAGAAAATTTTGCACCTTTTCAAAAACATGGAACTAGAACATTTTGCACCTTTTCAAAAACATGGAATTAGAACATTTTGCACCTTTTCAAAAACATGGAATTAGAACATTTTGCACATTTTCAAAAACATGGAATTAGAACATTTTGCACCTTTTCAAAAACATGGAATTAGAACATTTTGCACATTTTCAAAAAAATGGAATTAGAACATTTTGCACCTTTTCAAAAACATGGAATTAGAACATTTTGCACATTTTCAAAAACATGGAATTAGAACATTTTGCACCTTTTCAAAAACATGGAATTAGAACATTTTGCACCTTTTCAAAAACATGGAATTAGAACATTTTGCACCTTTTCAAAAACATGTAAATAGGACATTTTACATTGTGGAAAAACATGTAAATAGATCATTTTACACTTTCAAAAACTTGTAATTAACATTTGACGCATGTTTCTCATTTTGTTTTGATGACATAGCTCATTTTGATTCCAGTTTAAATTGGATATGGGTCATTTTGGTTTTTCACAGACGAGATGCACTCTATTAATTGTAAAATATGTCTTTTATAAGCTTATTACAGTGCTAAATAAGAATTAAGAATGCACTTGATCACCAGAGTTCAATCCTGACTAATAACAAATATCAATATCATTTCTGTAACCGTACAGCGACAGTCCCACTTTCCAGGTTTACTAATTGATAACTGCTAACGTAGCCTCGTTACTAGTTAGATGACGCGATTCTTTTTTCGTCTCATCATTACTTCTGCTCACTGCTGACCCCGCAGTACATTATGCCGGACAGATCTAGTCCTCAGATTCCCAGCAGTGGGAGATTCCGTAAAAAACTGTACAATGTTTCCCACTGCAATTAGCTCTAACCTGTATTACCAAGCTATAGCACCTTCGCTTTCGCTACGTAAAGCCTCACGACAAATAGACGAAGATGATGAGCAATTTTTAAGGCACACACCATAATTTCATCCATATTTGTAATGCTGGCTTGGGTGTTGTACATAATTCACTTGTGGGTTTTTGACGTGTGCGTGTATGATGAGGGCAGTTAAAGCAAGTTCTGTCTGAAACTAAAAACATTGACGTAATAAATTTTTTAGGTGTAGTACTTACTACATGCGTGTATATGTTATGTAATTATATATTCTACATAGGGCCGGACGAAGAAATTGGTTTTAGGCTGCAATTTGTTTCCATACAAAAACCGCCATTTTGATTTTATTGATCGTTTTCTTTGCTAAAGCAAAATGTTTTATTTGCATGTTTTAGAAAAGTGAGAAATTTTCTTTTTACTTAATTCAGAAAAGCGCTCAATTTTCTATTTACAAGTTTTGAGAAAAGTGGAAAATGTTTTATTTCCATGTTTTTGAAAAGTGCAAAAAAATTTATTTGCATGTTTTTGAAAATTCAAAATATTCTTTTTACGTATTTTTAAAAAGTGCAAAATGTTTCATTTATATGCTTTTTGAAAATTCAAGCAGCGGAGGCTGCCTGCGCTGGCCGAATTATCCGACCCTGACTTTGCACATCATATAATTATTATAGTTGCATAGTCTAACAGCTCGTAAAGCAGGGGATCAGTGACAGAAAGTAAAACTGCTCATGTTTCTCATTACATACACTTTGTTTTTGTAATTAAGCGTTTGAGTTTGATTGGATTATATTCACACCAACACGACTAAAATGCAAAGGGGGCTTTCCAGACGCGGATTTTTCTATGTAGCATAGCATTTATAGACACAAATAATCCACGTGAAAAATTGGATTAAAACTGACGTTGGCGGTATGACGCACATTAAAGAATGTGATCGCTATTTATTTTTTATTTATTAATTATGCACCGGATGACATTATTGGGCACTACATGGTTTTCAGTCAGTGCAGATTCCAAGTCCAGCCCAGCGTTAGTTGATAAGCTCTATGATATACACACATTCTACTTGCACATTGCAATCAAATTATTGACTGTCGATTGTGTGAACGTGAACAGGATAATAACATACCTAAGTAAAGACACTACGGATAGTAACGATGGTGGACGTATTGTTTAACGATAATAATGGCTTCTTCATTCATGGAAATATTTATTCATTATCTTTTCCCAAGTTTTCAGATAAGTTTATTGCAATCTTTTATGGCATCGGCATCCGGAAACCGCAGTAGATCACTCAACTCACACTCAGTGCAGACGTGATATTCTAATAAAATCCATATAAAACAATTCAAATATATTTTGATACGAAGAAAATTAAAAATGCCTCTTTGAAATTTCAGTCTACGGAGATTGTGACGAAATATGCAAAACGATTTATTTGCATTAGAAAAGATTACTATACCCTGACCCTGATACTGCAATGATTCAAGGCGTTTCAAGCTTCGACTCAAAATCACTTTATTGCAAAAATCGTATTAGCAGACTTAACCTCAGGGGTATTCTTCGACAGCTGTCGTCGCCCTTCCAAAGCCTTCACTTTTAGGGTCAATTTGGTCCAACGGGACTTGGAACTTTTAGATTAACTAGTAGTACGGCCCGTCCTGCGGACGGAATTTATCAGGGTTAAAAATGCACGTGGAAAGCATTCGCACAGGCACCTTTTTTCCAAGCACATGGTTTCGAAGCATAATTGTACCCTCGCTAGTCACACCCAGACCACTCGTACCGACAAACCTCTTACCACCTGCCGTATTTGAATTTTATTATTATGTAGATGGACATGATTAATTCATTAATTCATTAAAATAAATTATTATTTTCTTTTCGTAAATTCTTTATTTTGTTTTGGTTCTTTAAACATACAGTCAATATTAAACACCAATGGCACAAACTTCAACTGCACCTAATTAATTTTAGAATTTAATTATCTATCAAACAATATATTGTAACTTTGTGTTGCTATAATATTTTTCAAGGGAATGGCAATTACATCTCGCAAGGTATTTAAATTGCTATTAGCTGGTTTGAAGTTATTTCCTTGTTTAGAATTCCATCACCTAGCTAATTTAAAGTTATTTAGCGGTGCCTGGACGATACTGTGTGCCTGGACAATAGTAGGAGACAGCGGACAGAAAGGCCGGGCAGAAAGGGCGGACAGAAACGGACAGAAACGGACAGCGTTATTTGAATTTTATTATTATGTACAATGCATCATTTAATCATTTCTCAAGTTCCTGGTTAGGCGTCCATTGTCCATTATGAACTTTGAAGGTAGCCTCCATTACTTATTTGTTGGCTTTTCCCTGAAATTAAAATGGCTCATAGTATTGCATTGTCCGGATATACATTTAAATGACAAGATGGATGTGTCCAGCTTTCTAATTTAAATAATTTCTTTAAATTGCATAACAGACCAAGATATCGTCTCTGAAGAACCAAAATGACCTATATCCAATTTAATCTAGAATCAAAATGAGCAACATGCATAAAATGATATATTTGCATGTTTTTAAAAAGTGTAAAATGTTTTATTTACATGTTTTTGAAAAGTGTAAAATGTTCTATTTATAAGTTTTTAAAAAGTGCAAAATGTTCTATATTTGCATGTTATTAAATAGTGCAAAAGTTCCTATTTACATGGTTTTGAAAAGTGCAAAATGTTCTATTTGCATGTTATTAAATAGTGCAAAAGTTCCTATTTACATGATTTTGAAAATTACAAAATATTCTATTTAAAAGCTTTTGAGACATATTTTACAACATTTTTGTAAATAGTGGATATTGCTTTTTTTCAGAAGTTATATTGGTTACATTGGTTTTTCACAGACGACATGAGATAATTCCTTTATTTACTACATGCATTCTCGGAACTCTGAAATAATTTCCCTGTGCACCATTGCGATAAAGAAGTAAAAGAAGATGTTCTCTTCTCGGTCCAAAACCTCAGTGCGCTCCACCTTCCCATCACCAACAGAGATTATCTGTTCAGGCTTAGAGAGCGTTCACAAATTGCGCCACCATGTTTGGTCAATTTTATGACCTACCCACTCCCCGACATCGGGGTTAAACATTTACTATTGACTCAATCGTCAAAGCACTAGTCAGACCCACCTACTACTAGGCCGTAATTATTGTAAAATTATTGTGTGAAAAATATTGTAAAGTATTGTAAATGCAAATTATTGCCATATACAATTTACAATTCGTGGTTTTGGAACCTTATCACTGACCCCTAATTAGGACTAAATTACTGACGTGGTATTTACCATAACTACCATGTACATAAATACAAGATTTTGGCATGGACTCACTAGTCAGAACACATTGCAGAAAATACAGTTTGATATATTGTATTGTAATTGTATTTACTTACAATTACAATTCCAAATTATAAATGTAACTTTATAAAAATACAATTACAATTTAATACATTACAGCACTATTTAAAATGCGCTAATAATTTTACTTTTTACGCGTACGCCTAAAGTCCATACAGATACAATCCATTCCTGACCAATAGTGATCTGACCAAACCTTCACCTAGTGCATGTTGTATTTACATGGACTTAGCAGTACTCGTGAAAATACGTGGATTTGGGTAATTTTGGTTTTAGAAAGTTTTGGGTACGGCTCATTTTGCTTTTAGTGGAAAATGGAAATCGTCTGTGAAGAACCAAAATGACCCATATCCAATTTAAGCTGCAATCAAAATGAGCTAAGTATGTCATAAAAAGAATGTGAAACATGCGTAAATTGTTAATTAAGAGTTTTTGAAAAGTGTAAAATGTTATATTTACATATTTTTAAACAGTGTAAAAGTGTTCTATTTACGTGTTTTTGAAAAGTGTAAAATGTTCGATTTGCATGTTTTTGAAAGCGTAAAATGTTCGATTTGTATGTTTTTGAAAATTGCAAGATATTCTATTTAAATTTTTACAAGACATATTTGAATATTTTTGTAGATAGTTGATATTGTTTTTAGCTAAAAATGGATATGGGTCATTTTGGCTCTTCACTGACTATATGTCAGGCCCTTACGTTATATGCCACCGTTCATCGGTTTATCGTTCATGTCACATGTGGTAATGTGCTTGGGCTTCCACAAAATGTGACAATTTTGGGACTAAATAAAAGCCCCAAGGGAACTATGATTAGTAGAAAACTTGTTGCAAAGGGAGGAATATAAGTGAATTGCCAACATGTCCATGATTCAAGCATGAATTTAATTGCAATGCTCAACAGGTACACCGTATTGGTCTCAAGGAGCAGAAAAACAGCATTACTTCACATAAAGATGCGCTCGTTTAAAGAAATTCTCAAGTACATATTCACTTCATCTTGCCAACGTTTGTGATACGAGGACTGTAAAAGCGCAGAGTGATGGCAAGGAGATGATCGATGCAACTATTACATAATTGTAAGTCCAACTCACACATCCATAACGAGATAAACCTAGGACGATGAATTTCGAGATCTTCTTCAGATTATCTTTTTCAAAAGTTGTAGAACTCTGCTGCTAATTCGTGCTACAATTTATTCGAAACAATATCACACACACTCCTTGTATTAATTACAACGAATTCCGAAACTTGTTTGACAGTTGTGTGAGTCAAAATGGAATTGGCACTTCAAGTCAGAACTAACGATATTGCATTAACACGTAAACTCTGACCCTTATTGAATTTTCAAGCTTGAGAAGAAGCTGGCTTCTTCTTTTCTTCACTTCCACGACTCCGATTTTTATTCGATTCTTCTTCAAGTAATCCACTTACGGTTGTCACTGATATAACTGGATTGAGCTGAGGCATTGCATTGGATCATCCGTGGTAGCTGGTAGCGTACTTACATATCGTCTGTGAAGAACCAAAATGACCCATATCCATTTTTAGCTAAAAACAATATCCAATATCTACAAAAATATTCAAATATGTCTTCAGAGCATTTAAATAGAATATTTTGCACTGTTCAAAAATATGTAAATACATCATTTGACACTTTTCAAACACACGGAAGTAAACATTCTTGCAACTTTTCAAAAACATGGAATTAGAACATTTTTCATTTTGTACCTTTTCAAAAACATGGAATTAGAAAATTTTTCACCTTTTCAAAAACATGGAATTAGAACATTTTTCACCTTTTCAAAAACATGGAATTAGAACATTTTGCAACTTTTCAAAAACATGGAATTAGAACATTTTTCACCTTTTCAAAAACATGGAATTAGAAAATTTTTCACCTTTTCAAAAACATGGAATTAGAACATTTTTCACCTTTTAAAAAACATGGAATTAGAACATTTTGCAACTTTTCAAAAACATGGAATTAGAACATTTTTCATTTTGTACCTTTTCAAAAACATGGAATTAGAAAATTTTTCACCTTTTCAAAAACATGGAATTAGAACATTTTTCACCTTTTCAAAAACATGGAATTAGAACATTTTGCACCTTTTCAAAAACATGAAATTAGAACATTTTTCACCTTTTCAAAAACATGGAATTAGAACATTTTGCACCTTTTCAAAAACGTGGAATTAGAACATTTTGCACCTTTTCAAAAACGTGGAATTAGAACATTTTGCACCTTTTCAAAAACGTGGAATTAGAACATTTTGCATCTTTTCAAAAACATGGAATTAGAACATTTTGCACCTTTTCAAAAACATGGAATTAGAACATTTTGCACCTTTTCAAAAACATGGAATTAGAACATTTTGCACCTTTTCAAAAACGTGGAATTAGAACATTTTGCACCTTTTCAAAAACGTGAAATTAGAACATTTTGCACCTTTTCAAAAACGTGGAATTAGAACATTTTGCACCTTTTCAAAAACGTGGAATTAGAACATTTTGCATCTTTTCAAAAACATGGAATTAGAACATTTTGCATCTTTTCAAAAACGTGGAATTAGAACATTTTGCACCTTTTCAAAAACATGGAATTAGAACATTTTGCACCTTTTCAAAAACATGGAATTAGAACATTTTGCACCTTTTCAAAAACATGGATTCAGAACATTCTACACTTTTCAAAAACTCGCAATCAACATTTTACGAATATTTCTAATTTTGTTTTTATGACATATCTCATTTTGATTGTAGCTTAAATTGGATATGGGTCATTTTGGTTCTTCGCAGACGATATGTATCTGATGCCCGCAACCTTTGTTTTGAAACTTGAACTTTTCGAGCGATGAAGCACAGTATTCTGCAATGCTATTTATCTGACTAGTTTGATTAGGGATCCAAAAAATGTAGTTCGTATCAGCAGTCATTTGAATCACTGTGATGATTGTACGTTATAAGTTTGGAAACGCTCCTACAGTTGCGGGTTGCTATATAGTTACTTGCCTACTTGAGATTTTTGGTGTATTTTAGTGCCTTTTTTTTATATTGTTAATCTATGTGTTTATGATCTCATTATTGATTCCAAAGACCGGACCGGTGTGAAGGAAATAATATTTGCATGTGCCTAATTATTCATAAATAGAAATTGATTTAACATGAATTTTGAAACAAAAAATATAACAGTGACGTGTATCATGCATAATTTTTTTAACCGTAGCAAGTATTAAATATGTTAGCCACATACATATTACGGATTCCTTCTTGTAAACTTACAGGCATCGGATGGTATAACTAACGATAAGCAAATTCCAAACTCCAAGGACCTACGTTTTGGATACATGCCGTGTGGATATAAACAAGTTAAGTGAGACATAATGTCATGTTCAACCAAATAGCGCTGAGCATCTTCCCATGCCTGGAATGGGAAAATTGGAACTCCTCCATCGCATCGTGGCGTTCGACATTTTATTGGACTTTTATGGCCGGTTCCGGGTCCAATCCTTCCATAGAACCAGAACCCAAAAGCCTGGGATACAGTCTCCTCATGTATAATTGCGTCATGTGTAGCCAAAGGAAAAGGAGCTTTTTATACTCCGTCTCGTTCCTACATGCTGTCAACAGTGTCAACTCCGCCTTACTACAAAAATCATACCGTGATTTTCGAGCAAAGAATGTTTCGCATTCCAGCCAGACCCCGCAGGCTCCAGACCAGAACCAGAGCATCCCTATCCACATGAGACATGAACTTGTGTAGTCGTCACTTTCGGAGTGGTCTCCTATATTTGGCATCTAATACGTTTACGTCTTCCTGTCCATGAAAATGTTTCCGTCCTGTCATATGTACATACCCCAATAGTCTTCATCCTCGTCTATCATAAACACCCAGCAACATGGCTACATATGGATACTAAAGAACTACAGACTAAACACATACGTGCTACGTGTTCACACTCACACATGCAGTTTTGTGCGCTCTCAGATGTGAGACAAGGAGATCCCGAACCGAAAAGAAGCTGAAACTTGATGAAGAGCACGTTTTCCGTTTACCATCAATTCTTCTTTCTCTCATTTCCCTCTTTCACTGTCTTTTCTTCTTCCTCGCTGAATTATCTCCGAGTATTAAATTTACTCCGAGCCTTAGTGAGCTTCACAGTGTCACAGTCGCAGTCCTAAGGTGCTCCCCGTCACATTATTACGTCACACACGGAATCCATAAACCATGGGAAACCAGCGGTAGCCAGAACCAGGACCCGCTTTTCCCCAAACTGTCCATGGAAGGCAGTAGAGAAGCGAAGACGATAAGGCTCACGAGCTCCAAATTATGTATGCTATGTGTGCTTTCCTGGGCTGCACACATTAAAAGGGGGTAGGCACAAATAAAAGCTAATTCCTGGGAATCATTTCCGTATTAACTTAACCTATCCTGTCTAATTTACTCACTATATATTATGTGCTAAATTCATCCGTCAGAATTACTGCAGAGTTCGGTTTGCATGTCTTTTCGAAATATTATCGTGCAGTGCTCGTATAGGCTCGCGTCACTCGTGTGTGTCATGTCTGAAAGTGTAAGAAAGCATAATTGATTCGGAGCCACATGCTATGAGTGCTCTAAGCGCAGTATAATGATTCACTCGCATCAGCTTTCGTCCCTACTACTGTGAGATGAGAGGAGAGTGATGACGGATTGTTTATTATATATAGGCTGAAAAAAATTGTGCGCGATGGGAAATGTGGGCTCTATATAGACTTTTTGGCTTGTTTTTGTGTGGTAGGATCCCATATTCCAGTCTGCCACGGCCATGGCCATGGTTCGTTCACGAAAGTGAAAGAAGAATACCTGGATAAAAATCGATGCGGTCGTCATCATAATTCCTCTGATAATACAGAGATAAAATGAAGAGTAGAGAGACTGTGTCAGAGGTAGATGAAAGATTCCTCGCTTTCACTCTCTCGCTCTCCTTCTTTCTCTTTCCCCCTCAGTTTTTCTCCTCGGATATTTTATTTTAATACACACGGACTCTCCGTCCCCGTTTGTGACATTAACCTGTACATACCACGTTCTATAGGAAATATTTCATGCACACATCTTTCATCACCGTTTATATTTCGCACACCACCCACACAGTAAACATAGCAACAACAGACGCAGACGGAGACGGAGATGATGTACACACTACCGCAGGCCCTACTGCGAGGAGATGCACTAATTCAAAGACTGCCTCACAGCTTAGAGATCCAACGGGGAAGATACAGCAGTGTATGTTTCTGGTCCGATATAACTAAACTATATCCCAGAGACGGCTGCTGTGTGCACCAGTACCAGTACCAGTATCGGTATCGGTAGCACAAAGCACGGAAAACTGGAACTGCATGAAATACTAAGAATCGAACTGCTTGAGGGATGTAGACGGGAGAAAATGAATAAAGATGGCATATAAACTAAAAGTGAAAGTAGCAAGGAGCGACGCGGAGCTGTGTGTGTGAATGGTAGATGCAATAGAAAGTCAATTTTTATTGCGCCGTGTCCCATTCTATATATATATTTCCTTGGAAAAGCTTCTTGTCGAGTAGATACACATATATTAAAAGGAGACAAAACAGTTTGTCTACGTGGAGCACCTTCTCATTTCCATAAATCGTCCAGAGTTCTACTTGTAGGCTTACGTTTAAATAGGGAATCTGCGAATAAAATACTTTTCAAATCTTGTGCCCATCTCTCACTTTTACCTCTCCACAAAACTTTCTCATATTCTCATCCCACATGGGTCCGCATTCACTTACGTAAGTATGAAGAGCGTCGTGTCAAGAGATCTCATTATGCTCAATTTCATGGTAACTTAACTTTGTTATATCTACCTAATATTCCTGCCAACCGTTTTTTTAATAATAACGGACGCCCCTGCACAATTCACAGACCTCAATTCCCGTAAAATACTGGGAAAACGCAAGGTGGAGGTCCATGCGCTGCATAATATATTATTACATAATATACTGCGTTTGTACTATACGAAATACTGTACTTAATATACTTGAGCCAACAGTTTTGATTACAGTATCTATACTTTCTATAATATAAAAAAAAATGAATTTTTTGCGACTGTTTGCAAACGACTTGAAGTACAAAAATGCAAATAATACCAAAACACGCGAGCGAAGTGACGCCAGGAAGACAACTAGAGGCTGACGATGTGACATATTTAAGTCCTATGCAGAAATTGCAGAAAAGAAAATCCACAAACCAAACTGTCGAAAGCAGGTGAAAGCAAAGTTTAGGCTGAACGACACAGGATCGAAGACGAAAGGGCGCAGCCACTGGAGCGCACGGACACAAGGGCGCGCGCTTTGTACTAAAGAGTCAAGAGTGCAAAAGAAGTGAGCGTAATAAGGAAGAGGGATCGCAGAGACAAATGAGCGGAAGGCAATAACGTTTAAATAAAAATAAATGCATTTCCAATGATACATTTAAATCAAGTCAACACTACTGGAAGTAATTGGTTAAAACGGATTATTATTTCAATAGTAAAATGAAATAAATATAACGTTCACATAAGGATTGCAAAACAAGTTATTCCAAACCAAAATTTTGGGCAACTCCTCGAAGATCGTATGTATTTCAAACATCAGGTAAATAATAGGTATCCATAATACAATAAAATAAAATTTCTTATTACAAAGCAAGCTGCAAAAGTGTGCAAATCTTTTGAGAAGCTTTTGATAGTCCACGCTTGGTCAAAGCTAATTTCTATTTGCCTTTCTGAATGTTTACAGCCTAGAATTCACCAATAACAATTTAATAACCAACTTTGTAGAAATGAAATGGGGGAATGTGAGTTGTTATGCCGAAACTATATAATTATAGACTGAGTAAAGGTCCCTCGCCCTCAAAGATGCCAGCTCTGCTACTATAAAATAATTTAAACATACACACATACCTTGATTTTGTAGAATTATGGAAAAGTTCAATTTATTCAATTTAGACTTAGATTTTCAGGCAGATACTTGTGAATAGATTTGATTTCTTATGATGCGTTGCAACGCTTGTGAACGTTCAAAATAATAAACTTCAGTTTAATTTTCCTTATAGTTATGAAATTTTGAACGTCTAGTCTGTTCAAAATATGAAATAATGTTTTTAAATAAAAATAGTCTTATTCAACTCAAGTTTGGTAGTCGTCACTTTTTATTTTAAAATTCAGTCTTGAAACTGCAGTTTCAAACTTTAAGGCACTTTCAAAATTAAAACTGAAATTTTCAATTTTAATAAAAGTTCACTTCGAAGGAAAGAGTAGGAGAAGACTTCAATTTGCAGCTCTGGTCAGATCGTACTAACTAGAAAATTTACTGGACATGCCGTTTTTAAGGCACTTTAAGTCCGCCTTCGTCCAGTCCTTCTTTCTCTTCAATTCTTACACCTGTCCAAACTCATCTTTTAGTTTAGATGAGTTGGTTGTGAGAAAGGGGCCAGTTGCATTACCTACGCTTTCAAGTGTGCCCTCAAGTCCCTTCCTAAATACATGTAATCCTTCCACCAAGAATATCGTGGTGAATTACCACTATACATTTTATTTTTAATTTTATTTTAAATTTTTCTTTCCCTTTAAGTTATCACAAAAATTACAATGACAAATTTTTGTCAGCATTTTTGAATTAATCAGATGCAAGAGCGGCATTGTTTGTGAAACCCCTAACCAGCCACTTTTGGAAAATCTTTGTAAAGAAAATATTGGCATTACTAACTTCATGTTTGTTCAATTCCTTTAACACATAGTTCATACAAATATTAAACAACTATGGAGGAAGATCCGAAGATTTGAACTCTGAAATCCACCGCCAAGACCAAAATTGGCAGGCATTCTGTTACTTGTTTGAATTTAAGTTGGATTAGTTTCTATAGTGTTTAAAATCACACTTTGCTGTTAAGATAGATTTTATTTCCCATTTAAGGTGTGATGTATGTGAGAATGCCATGCCTATTTGAAAGAGTTGCTCGCATCTTAAAACACTACACAGTAATCTGACTTTTCTACTTTGCTTTCTCCAGGCAACCTTTGATGATTGGTGTAATTGAAAATGTTTCTGGAGATTTTGAAAAACCCATTGAATTTTGCATCAATTAACATATGGTGTTGTAGTTGTGTTTCCAACACTTGCTTAATATTACGCAGCAAAATTCAGAAATTTGAGACGGAGCGTTATTTTTAATATCAGTTTTTGTTCTTACAATTAGTTATAAATAAAAAAAATTGTGCTTGCCTAAAAGTAATCAGGGATGATGTTTTATGTTTTTATGATATATTAACTCAGTGGTTTTAAAATATTTCATGTCTTTGATACTGCACACTGCCACTTGATCTAAGAAAACAGAGGAATCAGAATTATTGCGTTAAACAGCAAATTTCACTTCCTATTAATGCCTAGATCAAAATTCTTATCGACTTGATTCTGTTTTTTCTTTGAAAACTCTAAGGTGTAGTGTGCAGAGCACTGTCGTTACAAAATACCTAGACCTTGGTTTTTGGAAATCATTTAGTACAACTAGTTGTTACAAAATACGACTGTAGCAACATCCAAACCGTTTTTTGTCTTGCACTTCTATGTAAGTGCTGTTATAGTTTGAAATAGTACCTCTGCTTACATTTTTCTCTCTCTCTGGGTAAGATGCCCTTTCCAGATTTTATGAAATATTTGACGTTTCTCGCCTTCTTCTAGCTTTCAACTGCTTCCCTGTTTGGTTTATAAGGCTTAGGAGGGTATCTTTTGAGTCTTTTAAAATTACTGCTAGCGTTAATACAGTTTCTATTAAGTACCTGTAGATTAGGTACGATGTTAATCAAAAATTAGGTAGATAATATTATTTAGAGAAAAAAACAATAGCAGACGCATTATTTTTTCCCGAGAACGACACATCCGATCACTTCCAGAATAAAATAATAATTAATGCCGACTCTGGACTTGGATCATCAAAATCGAGATTTGAATATGAATAGCATCCAACGTAATGTATAATAATACCAATGACAGCAATGATGACCCAAGGTCACTGACCTCGAGATGACAGGCCCTGCCTCAATCTCTTCTTTAAAAAAACCACACAATAAGTTAGCCCTCTCTGCTGCAGACGTTGATGGCTCTGGACATTCGCAGAATGAGGTTATCTGAGTCGTAGTCTGGTAGTAGACGGGTGGGTCAACGAGAAATATCAATCCTAAGTTATTTTGGAGTACCACCGCTTGGCGGCGATACCCGCCTTGACATGCTGGAGTCCTGCCGTAGGCATGGGTTTAACTTCTAGTATAATTATATAGCATGTAAATTGCAGTATAGCTTTCCCACTTCCTGGATGGGTGCAATACTTAAGTGACGGAGAATTGCAAACTAAAGCCATAAAATGCTTCCTCGTGTTGTGCTGACGTAGCACCCACCACTTTATGCACCCTCTATTTTCTATCTATACTGACAACCAACGAAAAGTAAAGAATAAAATTTCCATATTATCCCCTTGCCAGCCTTCCATTATTAACTGGTCACCCTTGTAAGAAGGGCAAGAATGGATATCTCTATTGGCATTTTCAACTTGAAACAATAAGTATTTTTTAGCCTCTTCGTGTGTGACTTTAGGGATTCTACTTTCTAAAGTGGATTCTCAATTTTTTAATGAAAATAAAATTGAAAGTAGCTTTTATGGCGTCGTTTTCATTTCATGACTTACTTTGGTACATTTGGTACGAAAGACTAGAGTACAGTGTGTGCAATAAAAATGGAAAGTACACTTTTTAGGTCTATTCTTTTGGGAGACTACAATGGAAAAGGGAAGATTCGAAATGGAATTGGGACTGGGGAAGAATATATAAAGGGAAAACAAAATAAAATATTTACGAAATGAAAATTAATGCTGAGCGTTTAGCTCCTCATCCTTCATTGGACTTGGAGTCTGGAGTTTTCGGAGGATGGGAAGGAGTGGAAGTGGGGAAGTGCTCTGTTGTGGTCCATTGAATAACTCATAGGGATTCATGGTGGGATTGCGAGGCGTAATATAAGTAGCATCATGCTACAAGGTATTTATGTGACTGGAATCTTGTTGAAAGTAGAGACTGCTCGAATAAAATAAAACTGGGGAAGCTGACAAAAAATACATAGCGGATAATATAATATACTCAGACAGACTTCTTGAGAGTTGAGCGGATGAGGATGAGGATGCGGAATAATACTTGTTGTGGAAATTCTCTTGAAAATCCCCCAACTTTCATGGCAACGGTTTATCATCTCCCCCACTCAGTCCTCAGCCACGAGAGCCTCGCCTCATCTGCTCTTCATTTTTCCCATGGAGAGAGAGAGAGAGACGGAGACAGAGAGAAAGTGAACACGTGGGGATAGCTTCACTTAATAACACTACCTACATATTCTACATGCTCGTATCCGGAGTCTCCTCGAGTAGATGCAATGCACATAGGTACATCTAAGTTGATATCTGAGTACATTACCGTTTCATGTATGTAGCTCCCTAATTCGACTCCGAGCGTAAGTGGTCTCGAGATCCTCAAGACTCTACGTTGTACATGTTGTCATTGTCGTTGTGGTTTTGACTCTAATACTGTAATTGTCTGTTATGTTCATGTAGCACTCTTGAGCCTCCCGAAACTCCTGGACGCCTCCAGACACAGTTACCATTATTACCAAGCATTCTTTTCTCGGGATCTGGGACATGATGATGCGATGGCTGCTGGATATTTATCTCACTACGCCGTTGGGCTCCATTGTAATTGTAAGGAACCATTTCGCCAGCCCAGTTTTAAGCCCAACCAGCGCCAATACTAAAAAATATGCGAACGTGGACGAGGTGGCGGAAGACGCAGGATTTTACCTATTTACAGAAATACAATTCTCTTCTCTCTTTGGATTAACGGCGGAAAATCTGAAAATGTAAAAACTGACAAGATCTCTTTCAAATCGGATTCGGAGCGGAGCTACCAAACGTAGTTACTGCACTACGTACATTATTGGAAAAAATTGAAGCGTAGTTTGTACCATCGGGTAGAATTCCTACAGACAACTGACGATGAGTTACAGGATTATACGATTACGACTATGACTATAGGATCGCGATCAGGATGGAAATATGAGTGGAAGGATGGAGAAATGAATGAAATTACAAATCTTTTTGTGCTCGCTTCGGTTTCCCTTCTGTTTCTCGCTCTATTTATTCATATTTCATGGTTTATCCCTTTGACTGTAGCTCCTGTGTGGATCCGTGACGTTGAGTATGATATGACGGGATGATGAGTTTCGACGCGGCTCCCTTTCTCCTCTCTGTCAACGAGGAGGATGAGTTGCGGACTGCGGATGTCCTGGCAGTGCAGTGGCAGGATGGGCACATTTCTGAGCAAATGTCTGAGGAATGATAGAGAGGAAGGAACAAGAGGAAATAATTCCCTCAAATCTCGTAATAAAACCCAAAGAACTTAATGCAAACTGGAACAATTCAAAATTCAAAAGAGTTCCGCCGCTGTGCGGTGGCTGGTTTAATTATTTATGTATTTCAGTTGTACACAATACAGAATACAAAGTCGTAATTTAAACTAAAAATTTATTGTCACGAAAATTGTTAAATCCAAAAAAAAATGCTTCCCTTGGATTATGGTTTTGCCTCTGAGAAGAGGGAAACAAAGAGAAAGTGAGAAAGCATCCTCCATGTCTCATCGTATGCGAAATTTGTGTGTCTTGTCCTTCCTTCCTTTCTCTTTTTTTCGCTGGGTGCGGATGAGGATGTATGTGACTGTGTGGACTGAAGAAAGGAAGGCGGATGTGGACATTTCCTTCTAGACATGTGGATAATGATAATATACATTTAATACATTCCCTTAGAACATCTGTTAAGATTGGCAACTTGTCCAGGACGACAATCACTGTTAACTAAGGAGACGCTCCGTCTGCGGCACATTGCCAGTCCGCGCTCTCTTCTCCCCACGCTCACTCTGGATCTTGATCCAGGGACGTCTGCACTTTCACTAGAAATGGAATTTGAAATTGGAATTGGAATTGGAAGGCGACTCGTCCTTTCGTGAACCACTTGAGGCTACACACACACATCCAGCGACCTTCCCTTCCCTTTCACTGTCGAGCTTCGCTCTGGATTCCGTGGAACTGAGGATCTGGAGTTAACATTTCCCCCAAGGCTCCGTCTCCGCTCTAGTGTGGAGAATGGGGCGAGAGGGAAGGACAATTCATACAATTACGATATCAACTGTATCTTGAGCATTGTGTTTGGGAAACCGAAGATGGATTTGGCTGTGGATCTGGAGCGGAGCTTCCGCTCGCTCCTCTCCACATCTTCCACACGCCACACGCTCTTCCCCTCCCCTCCTTTATCCCTTATTCTCCGTTGAGCGGAGGAAGGGGAGAGTGAAAGTCTGGGGAAAGTGGAGGGAATTTAAAGGAGCATTCAGTCACATACACCGTGTGATATGCCTTGAGCCCATATGCATGTTTGCTCAGTCCTCGCTCATGCAGAAAATACGGAGCATACAAACTATAGAGAGAGCACATGAAGTTTGCGTGAGTTAAGGGGCTGATTTAAGACATGGAGGAAAAATGATTTTTACCCAGAACAACTTTCTCATCTCCCGACTCACACGATACATTGCTCCTGTATAGACGCAGGGACTCGGAATGAAAGGGGAAGTTTGGCGATAATAAAGGAGCCGGAGAAGAAAAAGGGAGCTGATTGTGGATTAGAGATAAAAGCGGAGGGGGAAGGAGACACGTCAGTTCCTCTGGACATGGACACAAGGCGAAGCGGCACGTAATGTTGGCGGTCGTGTCTTGGCGGTCGCAGCGGTCCTCTTCCCAGTCTCGTCTTCCACACATGGTGGAGGGCTAAGCCTAAGCGCCCCAACGAGTACCTAACTATTCTCCTCCGTCGTCCCTTCCCAGTAGTTCCCAGGGAGGATGAGGCGAGCAGTTGGGATCTTCTCGGCGAGATGTTGACAGGACAATAGGACAAAGTGCGGGAGTTGATGGGGTAGGGAGTGAATATCGTGTGTGTGGACTGAGCGACTGGTTCTTAGTTGGAGACAGCGAGTGAGTTAGTGTGGAAGCTGTACGCGGATCCGGATCGCAGAAGTGAAAGCCGACTTCGGGACGCATATCCAACGCAGAGCCGTGGAGCTGAGGAGACAAGTGGAAGACGGAAGTGAAAATTGTGGATTTACCATCCGAGTGCAGAGAGACTGGGACTCAGAAAGGAAGCAGACAGAGACGAGAACAGGTCCTCCGTCGTTCATCCTCACACATTCCGCCCTCCTCCTCCTTCAGCATCTTCAGCATCTTCGCCGTCTTCTTTCTCAGTGAGACTCCTCAACTCCTTCCTCTTGATGGTTCACGTACACTCGCTCCAACTCATCTCCTCGAGGCAAATACTGGAAAACAATCCGAGTTTCGTTGTCATTGCCACATCTCTGGCGTTGCGGTGACTGGAACTGGAGACTGGGAAGTGGAGTCGGAGCTCCATTAGCACTTGACAGAGACACAGAGCGGAGAGGAGGAAGAGATTTAGACAGCGGGTGGAGGCATAAAGCTAAGAAGCAGAGACAGCTCAAGAAAGGAAGTAGACATCGTTGGGGGAAAGGCCAAGAACAACAACAAACTACAGAAACTACGAGCGAGAGACTGAAGCACGAGTACAACAAGGACTGCAGTTGATCTCCGCACAAAGTTTCATTAGGGAGTCATCAGAAGGAGGAAGGCAAAAGTAAAAAAAGGTGAAGGGAGTCAAGTCTGAGATGAGATGAAGGGAGAGAGCATCTCTCACTCACAATCTCGCTCTGTTGTTTAGGAAAAAAGGGAAAGGGAAAAGGGATAGTTGCCTGGAAGTGGAACTGGAACTGGAACTGGAGATAAGTTGAGTTGGGAAACAATTCCAAAGGAAGGAATCCTCATCTACTTTATTTCAAGATCTATTCTTCCACTCTCTCCCCAAAGAAAACTAGTAAATTCTATTTTACTTTCATCTCTCTTCTTCTTCTTCTTCGCCTTTCCTGTCCTTTCATTCCACTTTCTCCTTTCAACTCCACCATCTCCTCTCGCTCAACAAAACTTGACAAACTAAGTAGGGAAGTGAGGCGGGAGTGAGTGTAGTTGGGCAAGTTCACCATCCTCCCACATCCATTCTTCTCTCGCTACTACACAACATCACCAACAATCCAAACCCGAAGCCGGACCCGGACCCGGACACGGACACGGACCCACATAAAGAGACAGACCGATTCGGGTAAGTACTCTGTTTCTCTGTAACATACTCATCCCGATACTACGACGATACACTTTCTCCGACATTGGACACGTTTCCCTTTTATTTCTCTCGGCCTACTCTCCTGTCACTCCGCACTTAGTCCCATCCTTTGTAATTGGAAAGGAATTTCTACTTGTATCAAAGGAACGCTCACCTTGAAGTGCTCAAAAGGATCTCAAATATCCTTTTGTATCTCTCAGTAGTCATTTGGCAATTAAAAAAACACACACAACTTTTGTCTCCAACCAAGAATTCAACCTCTAACTTTGGTGTTGTGGATGTCAGAGCGAATGTATTCATCGTAGTAGAAAGTTTGGTGGGGCTGGAGACAGTTTTGATTTGGTAGATCCAATAAAGTGAAAATCCCACCATTGTATATTATGATGATAACTCAATCCCAGTTCCCATTTCCCAATTCCCATTTCCCAATTCAAAAGCAACATGTCCTCAAATACCAAAACAAAATATATTCACGAGACACACACAGTACAGTCACATGGAAAAGGAAATCCTTTTTGTGATATCTCTTGATAATAATAGAGGAATAGAAAGGGATCGAGAATTGGATGGATTTTGATTTGCTCTTGTTAAAAAATTCCTTGTAGAAATCATCTCGTTTCGGTCAACAAGAACGTGAGGATTTTGGATTCTTCTGTGGGAGAGCGGAATTTTTTGGACGTCTTCAAATATGACAAAGGAAATTGTTCTCAGCTGTTTTATCTTCGGATTATTTGCTCTGGTCAAATCAGGTGAGAATGAGAAAATATCTCGAATTTTTTTTTGTATTATTTATCTATTCCCTTTTTTCCCCCCGCTTATTTCCACACTCTCCATTATTCAGTCCGCTGCCGTCGTTTTTGCTTTCCTCGTCGTTCTCCTGTGGACTGATGGAGTCGAGTGCATTGCATTGTGTGTCGAGAGTTTATTGTTCCTGTGGATTTCTATCTGAATTCCATGACACATCATTGCATTCCAGTTCCAGTTTCCAGTCCCAGTTCCAGTTCCAGTGCACAGGAGTTTATTCCTGTAAAGCTACACAGCTTTATTGTCTGTCACGGCACGGCTCAGCTCTACAATGCCATCCACTAGCCATCCTTTATCTTGGGTCGACCACAATTTTATGCTTGTCTAGCAATACATGTGCATTTTAAACAGGGCCGGACGAAGGAATTGATTTTAGGCAGCAATTTGTTTCCATACAAAAACCGCTATTTTGATCGGATTTTATTGATGGTTTTCTTTGGTAAACCAAAATGTAATATTTACGTGTTTTAGAAAAGTGCAAAGTTTTCTTTTTACTTGGTTCGGAAAAGTGCTCAATGTTCTATTTACATGTTTTGAGAAAAGTGGAAAATTTTTTATTTCCATGTTTTTGAAATATGCAGAAATATTTATTTTGCATGTTTTTGAAAAGTCTCAATATTCTGTTTACGTATTTTTAAAAATTCAGAATGTTCCATTTACATGTTTTGAGAAAATTCAGGCCTGCGGTGGCCGCATTATCCGGCCCTTATTTAAAGGAGCTCTGCATAAATTCAAATTCCATTCAAATTCAGGTCAATTTTCTTGCATTCGAAATTCGGGTGTACGCAGTTTTTTACTAATTCTAAGAATTTTTTAAATGGGTTCCTGCGATGCTGAAAGTTTGCCTCAGGTATATACAAAAAACACCACTGCTAAAGCTATATGAAACTTGTTTGTGTTTGGAGTGAGTGAGAGAGTGAGTGCCGTATTTAGGGTACGCATTTAATTTGTGAAAATATAATACGCTATGACAAAGATACATACACTCTGAGAGGAGGATGGGGTGGGAGACAAATTTCGATTTGGAGCCAAAAGTGCTCTCTCAATCTCAATATCACTCGGCGTAATCCGCACATGAAAAAGAAGAACTCAAATCGGGAACCCGGGAATCGGAGGGAAAACCAACCCGATCCCGGATTCTATTTGTCTTGTGAAATCTGTATAAGGAATCATCCATATTATTGTAGCATACGTTATGATATTCTCTCTCATATATTTATCAATATCCAAGTTTGTTGAACAGTGGAACAACACACTCCTTTGGCCACCTGCCACTGCCACTGCCACACACACACAAAACGAAACGGAAAAATATAATCTACGAGAGAGAGAAATATGAGAAATGGGGGGGAATATTTCAAAGGAACAAAGCGTGTGTGCCATGTCCCTACCTACCTACACATGCTATATATGTACAGTATAGTGCGGCCTGGGGAAGGGTGACGATGCAATGGTGGATGGCGGTATATTGTAACGGTGGCGAGGACGGAAGGAGGGAATTCGATATACGGAACAGAGTCTCGCATATCGTTTTGTTCGGGTTCGGGATGAGGAAAGCGTGTTCATATTCTGCGAGACTCGTCTACCTTTTCACCCATCGCATCGTTCTGGTTCAGCTAAGCGGGGGAAATGGGAATGGAAAAGGCTCACTGGAGAAAGAGGAAAATCGAAGGTAGACTTTGGATCAGATCACACAACTTGGAGAAATGGAGGGAAAGGCGAAGCAGTGGATACAGAACGAGACGGGGGCATGAAATGAAATAGTAGTTTCCAATGGAATAGAATAGGAGAGAGAATTGAGAAGTTGATGAGATGGGATATGAGATAATAATGTCCCTGAGGCTACATAAGTGAATACGCTTTCAAAGATTTTTCCAAGAAATTCTCTCCCGCTTTCTTTCACTTTGTAGCTTAATACGTCCGAATTCCGAATCCAAGAACAAAACTACTCCTCCATTTCCATCTCCGCAATTCAAGAGTCAATAGGGAAAGAGGAAAAAAGTGTGTAACCTTTTTGAGAGTTTTGTTTTCTTTTTGTATTGTGGCTATGGACTGTGGGTGGATGCAGGGCCGGACGAAGAAATTGTTTTTAGGGACCAATTTGTTTCCATACAAAAACCATCATTTAGAATTCATTGATGGTTTTCTTTGGTAAAGCAAAATGTTGTATTTACATGTTTTAGAAAAGTGAAAAAGGTTCATTTTACTTGTTTCAGAAAAGTGGGAAATGTTCTATTTGCAATTTTTGAGAAAAGTGGAAAATGCTTTATTTCATGTTTTTAAAATGTGTAAAAATATTTATTTGCATGTTTTTGAAAAGTCTCAATATTCTTTTTTACTTATTTTTAAAAACTTCAAAATGTTCCATTTACATTTTTTTGAAAACTCAGGCAGCGGGGACTGCCTGCGCTGGCCATATTATCCGGCCAGGGGCGGACTGGCCATAAGCAAATTCCGGCAATGCCGGATGGGCCCTCAATTTCTTATACATTGCGTGAACGGGAGCTCTGGGCCCCTTGGCTCGTCGTGGGCCCCTTTATCGCCAACCCTAGTCAATAAAAAGTCCTGGGCCCCATAGAGCACCCAGTCCGCCCCTGTATCCGGCCCTGGGTAGATGCTTAGATAGGAGAGATGGCATGCACAGTACAGCCAGCGGACGCCCAGCTTCATTTGGAGTAGTTATATGTGCATACTAAAATAATAACATGAACGAAAAGATATCCACTCTCCCAGTTTTGGAAGCGGAGCAGGTGAACGTGGAAATTTTGATTCTCAAAATACAGATATCACATCACATCACATGAGGCATCCCTATCAATATCAATGTTGAATCAACTCTTCCCACAACTTTTTCATTTCTTTTCTTTCCTCCGTTGGATCCCACGCTAGACGCTATGTACTTAAGAGAGAGAGAGAGAGAGAGCTTTACTCCGATCTTGTCCGTGCATGAAAGTGCTGGTGAAAGTGCTGGTGAAAGTCCGGACGATTCCCTCACTAAACCAGTACCAGTTGCGCGAGCAGAGCAGAGGGGGATTGAGAATTGAGGATAGCAATGGATCACATTCCTGGACTACTCTCACTCCACTGTGAGTGACTCCGCAAATGTAGCTCCGATAATGTGCATTTCATGTCTATGAGGGAACAAGATTTATTTCCTTTGCATCCCAAGCTACGGAATACAATAAATAGATAATCATCATAAGATGTGTGGAATTTTCCATTAGAATTTCCATAGCTCCTCAGTGAGTCATGTCATAGTCGTCGTCGGGATGACGGTGGCTTAGAAGACCCCGAAAAAAATGAAGGATATGAATGCGCGTATTGGACTAATACGAATGGGGAAGGAGACAATATGACGGCTCAGATATGCTAAGATAAGAATAAAGAGAATTCTAATAAGACCATAACGACGCCTGTCTTCTTCTCTCTCTCCCATTCTTCTCCCGATCCCTTTCTTTATTCGTATAACCACACGAGGAATTTGGTTTGGTCCTGGATCTGGATTTGGGTGGCTTGTCGATTTCAAAATTCGGAAAGTAGAAGGAAATGCGGAGAGGGGAAAGGAAGTGAAGGAGAAAGCGGAGAAAGCGGAGAAAGTATTTTCTCTTGTCTCCCTCCAACCAAGACCCAGACGACGAGGACAACAAGGAAGGAGAGGGATATTGGTACAAGTCCCTATAAATAATTCCTATACCCACTCCCTCCTACCTGCTACCTGCTCTCTCATAGTTGAGGGATTACATTCTGGGAAGGAAAGAGAAAGAAGATGAAGAAATGTGGTGAATTTATCTTTGAGACGACTCTGCACTCTGCATGGCTATGTCTTCGCCCTCGTCTGTCATACATATCTTATGGGATCCTTATCGATATCGTCTCTAAATTTTACCTACAATTGGGGAGACGTGTAGCTAAAAGCAGAGGAGTCTAAACTGTTCTGGATTCTTCTCCCTTTCCTTCCGTTTCGTTTGAATTGCGTCCCTCAAAAATGAATTGAACTTCCCTCCCTTCGCCTCTCGGCTCCGTATCAAAATCGAATCAGTCTTTAAATGACTCCTACCAAGTAACTTGTTCCAGTTCACTAGGGAATACCAACCAGGCTCTGCATACACGTATAATGTACACACCCACCTATCCATGCTGCAATTTCACAAGCCGTGTCTCCCGGCTCCAGTTCCAGCCAAAAACGAAAAACGAAACTTGCTTTTTATATACTAACTTCCTATATAATGTATTATACTGTGGAAGTCTATGGGCGAGGGATCCTGAGCCTGAAACTGAGCGTTATACATTACGATTACATCCATATATATCCACAGCTATCCCAGGACTACATTATAGTACCGCTGGAGAGTGTAGAGCTTTCATTCGAGCAGTTTGTCCCTACAGTGCATCTTGACAGATGTGAGTATAGAGTTGGTTTTGGGCTTAGAGAGAGAGATTGGGGCTCAGTTGGACATTTCAATGGGAAGAAGCGATCGACAACTGCGTTCCACAGAAAATATTTTAATACTATTGAATGTTGGGAGGCGAGGAAGGGAGGGAGAGAGACCTGCTTTTGAAAATATTGAATCCATTGAAATTCCATTTTCAATTCCAAACTTGTGTACCACCATTCTACAGAGAGTCTAGCTTCAAACAGCTTTGAGAATCAAATACATTTCAACGGCCACACTACTCGCACCCTCCACCTTTCTCTTTTTCGCTCTAATATTCTGCCTGTGTACACAGGAGACCCCACCAGACCGTCACAGTCGCCGTCACCGTCGCCGTCACCTGGCAGATGGGAAAGGTACGGCAGGCTGAGGGATGAGGGTGCACTTAATATTTTTATGGTCACTGAGTCCACAACTGTGTACAGGCACGTCCTCCCCATTCCCAACATAGAGACCACAGCATTGTGTATCTGTAATTGGGCCTTATAAATCTCCTGTCACCCAATTTCCAGTATTGTTACGCGGATACTTTCCCTCACTGTCAACTGGTCTCTGTGGATTATTGAGAAGGATTGGCGTTCCCTGACCCTGGCTCCAGTAGTACTCTCGCTAACACAGGCAGATTTTTCACTCTCGGATCGTTTCCCGGATTTTAGAAAGCCGTACATGGATACACTGCCGTAAGAGAAAAAAAACTTATTGCGGTGAAAGTATATTTACTCATATGTCACCAACAAATACAGCTGGCTCTGTCCAAGTTTCTATTTGTATGTGTGTATGTAAACCTCAAAACCGAAATTACGGGACAGAAGCAACACCGTCGCGCCGCCCGCACCACTATGCACGGACAAGGACGACCTTAACATAGTCAAGTTTACTAAAAAGCACACGACGACTGACTCAGCTCTGTGAGTGACAAATTGGTATATCTATGTAATGGAGAGCCCTGTAGGTAACTTTTCTCTCAGCGTCTGGAATTGGAGTCTATAAGTTTAATGGTAAGCCTTTCTCTCGGGTATATTGCAAAGCCTACCTATCAGTATATGGGCTAGTTGTTTCAATTTTCAACTTCATCCTCGTTCATGCAGCTTTATTATGTATTATTTGTCCCAGTCCGCGTCTTGAATTTCGACACCCTGCTCAAATGTTATCTTCTTCAAAGGTGCAGGAAGGAGGAGAGTGAAGGGAGGAACTTTCACTTTGTCACCCATTTTGAATGATGACAGTCGCTTTTGGTGTTGATGAGGCCGAAATTCATCATTCATAGTAAGCACACCTGTGATAATCAACTCATTAGAGATGGACATACATTATGATGTCGCCACATGCGGTCTTACATCAGTAATTAGGAGACGCTTTCCCTCTCCTTCTGTCTTAGATGTAATTGAAAGTTTAGTGCGAAAGTTTCTCGTTCTTGTTCACGCATACTTTATAACGAGTGAAACAAAGGAAATTTCATAAATAAATACATATTCATACTAAGGATCGTTCTGCAATGGGCCTATCAGTGGACTGAGCGGCATTTCAGTTACTTTAGGTTACTGGTTCTCTTTCATATACAATACCATGTTGACGAATCCCAAGAAAATTGCCAAATCTGATAATATTTATCCAATTACATAAGTGTAACCAAACTTTTTTTCAACCCTAAACTTTTTCTTGCATTAACAAGTTTACGCACGGCAATTGTCTTCCACACACTACACGGAACTGAAATAATCTCATTTTTGTATGGATTCAACCCCTCTTTGCCAAGAGACTTTCACTGTATTAATGAATTCCCATTCCGAAGCTAAATGTATCGGGGGATCTGTGCCATCATCACCCGGACCTGGAAGAAGGAGCAGAGGACGAATCGCTAGTTTGCTTCTCATCCGTCCGGTAATTGCGGCATTATTGGAAGCATTTAAGTTGTCACATTATCATTATTGCACCACAGAATTTCGTCGTCCTCCCAATCGAGAGGAGTACTGTAATGCGTTGTCGTTACTACATTGTGTTTTGCAATGCCATTTTCTTTCAGTGGGTATTAAGCCATCAAATGTCAGTCGTCTTCCTTTATGTTCTCTGTCCTTCCACTCCTGGCGCCGACCGTAACCGTAGGTTGGAGTCTTGAAGTCGTTTATAAGGGGCGTCAAGGCATTTCTTTTGTACCTTTTGCTTTCCCCCATTCTCGGCCCCCGGCAGGGCCGGACGAAGGAATTGGTTTTAGGCAGCAATTTGCTTCCATACAAAAACCACTATTTAGATTTTATTGACGTTTTTTGGTGAAGAAAAATGTTGTGTTTACATGTTTTAGAAAAGTGCAAAATGTTCTTTTAACTTGATTCAGAAAAGTGCAAAATGTTCTTTTTACTTGATTCAGAAAAGTGCAAAATGTTCTTTTAACTTGATTCAGAAAAGTGCAAAATGTTCTTTTTACTTGATTCAAAAAAGTGCAAAATGTTCTTTTTACTTGATTCAAAAAAGTGCAAAATGTTGTATTTACATGTTTTGAGAAAAGTGGAAAATGTTCTATTTCCATGTTTTTCAAATGTACAAAAATTTTAATTTGCAACATTTTGAAAAATGTAAAATATTCTTTTTACACATTTTTGAAAAGTGCTCAATGTTCCACTTACATGTTTTGAGAAAACTCAGGCAGCGGGGGCTGCCTGCGCTCGCCGCATTATCCGGCCCTGGCCCCCGGGACCCTTCGAGCTGGAAATTGTTGTTCAAACTACGTTTACAATCTCTCTATCTTCTATTTATTTCACAAAGAGCCTGGCAGTGCACATTTAATTCTCGTCCCAAAACGGAACGCAGCTTATACTACTGAAATGTATTTCCCCGTAGCCGTAGTGAGATCCTTGTGTAGAGCCTAGGCGAGAGGCCATAGGTCGTAGAAACTAGGCCGGTTTGAGGGCGACAGGGGAAGATGGCCGGGAGGAGAAGTGTGGATGACAACTGTGGAGGTTCTACAGGTTCATATGTGCCTCTTGCCGTTGCCGTAGTTTGAAGTACAGAGCCTAGCATTACAAGGAGAGTTGGATCTGGATCTGGATGTGATGAGAATGTGGAATGTTGAGGAAGGGAAGAGGAACTCGCGAGCTTTGTGTAGGAGGAGAAAAGGAAAGTTTCAGGTATGCATTAAATTGAATGTCGTAGTTATAATGAAGCTATAGCGAAGCCATTTAAATGGAAATGGATGAACAAAACAAGTGGAGCTTTTGAAAAGCTTTTGCTTGCGATTACATCTCGAGGCTCCCATCACACTTCCAGGATCTTCCCCCTATTAACATAGTAGAAGTAGAAGTAGAGGCAATCAGCCAGCAGCCCAGCGCATCCAGTCTGTCTCTGTTGTTCCTTGTTGTGAGGAGCCCAGCGAAGCAAATGGAGATATGTAAACCGTTCGCGAAATATTTTATCTAATCCGGGAATTGTGCTTTCCTCTAATACAAGAGCCAAGTATACGCTTGGCGTTTATTAGGGAAACTATGGGGGAGTGGGCGTACAAAGGGAAATATTTTTAGCCTCAAGTGTATACTCACTCACTCTCCTTGTATCTCCTCGCCTCGTCCTTATCTTCCTCACAGCCACTCTAACGCTTCTCTAACTGCACTGTAATTCTAGAATTTCATTATTTCCTCGTGGGATAAAATAATAATCTAATTTTGACATCTCTACCCAGATCCAGATCCGAATCCATACAGAGTCTTGAGCCTCGCTTATTCCATAATTCCATATTATTACGAGTCCCATTTGCCATATTTTTTACATTTCAATTTCATTTACACTCCACTTAATTGCCAATCTCCCTTCACACGTCTCAGCTCAGAATGAAGCCACAGAGTCCAGAGCGTCTGCCTCTCACTCCACTCCCATCCAATTCCCGTCAGCCCCAATAGCTTTGCATGGCAATGGCAGACTCATGTAGATACTTTTAATAGACCATTTTGCGTCGTTGACGGGGGGAATCGTCGTCGGAACATTTATCATCATCATTTTAGGACCATGTCGATGGCTTCATTTCGCTTAATGCACACGAGATGATGATACTTTCCTCCCATTTTTAATACTTGGTAGTCATGCAAAAAAATGTTACAAAACCCTCTTAGCATCATTCACGTTGTACTTTTCTCTCTCTCTCTCTCAACTTTCTTTTTTTTCGACTTTTTTTTTCTTACTGAAATTGAAAAAAAAACTCGCTTTTCTCATGCTTTTTTATGGTGTCAAAAGTTTTCCCAACTTTTTTGCCAACGACTGGAAAAGTTTTATTGCTGATCAGTGCTGGCTGGAGCTGACGGTGTTGACGGTGTCATTGTGTTTCTCCAGAAAATTATTATACTGCCTCGGTTTTGACTCGAACAGATGACAGAGGAGAGGAAACAGGAAATTCGGATTATACACACGGGCCATACAATACATTTACACGTACACTGCAACTGCAGGGAGGCAGGCTGTGAATGGGGAAGTATGGGAGAGGAGCGCAAACATGTGCCGACACCAATCATAGCCCCAATGAAAATATATACGTAATTACCTATGTATATACCTACAGCCATGTGTGTAAATGTAGGTAGGTACATTGTGTCCCTATGTACTTGAAGAATCTCCATCTAATAGAATTTACTCATCCTTCCTTCAGATCTGATTGGACAAAAGAATTGAGCATTGCCTCCACGTCTTTTCTAAATGAATTACTCTTCATTTTGGGATACAATAAGTCTTCTCCGTTTTTTTTTGTGTCCCCAACCTAAAAGCCCATGGTATAGAAATAGAAATAACACAGTAAACTTTTGGAATGAATCCGCATAAAACAAGAAGAAACACAGTGGGTGGTCTTTTGTCTTTTAAATTAGTTCAGTATTTCAGCTCACATGTAGGCCTATTCAGATACATAATGAGTGGGGGGGGGGAACGAAGGGTGGGACTAAAAATGATTGAAAATACTTTCTTCAGAGTTTCAAGATATTTTAGATTTTATAGTGCATGTATGCAGTTGTGTGATTTAACTCGGGGAGGAAGTGGGCCGTGAGTGGTTGTGGTAGAAAATTGGAAAACTTGTCAAATTTTGTGTAGTTTTCACATGATTGAATTACTTTTCAAAAATCATGCATTTCTACTACGTAGACCATGTCTCCCATCCCCTGAGCTTAGAAAAATAATAGGAATTGTTCAGCTGTGAAATTTCTTTTATTTGAGATTATTTTCAAGTTGCATTGCATTGCTAAGTTTGATGAGAGTATGACTCGACGTCAACGTCAGCTGAGGAGTGAAGGGAAAGGAGAGAAAGTCTATATGCTATGTGTATATGCTCTGTGAATTGTGACACTGTGTAACTATACATTTGCATGATTACATTATTGCTTCTTCATGTGTCGCCTCATGCCGTCTGTCTCGAGAGGGAGTTATACATGGAGATAATATGTACCTACCTACAGTCACTATACGAGGCTCTTTACCCCGTCGCCGTCCTCTTAAACTTTTCTTCGACTTTGCAAAAATATATTCTTCAATCCGCCCAAAAGCTACATGCAAATCTCGTAACGACAATTTTATCCATTTCCTTCTCGTTTTTTCTTTGTTGATATTTGAAAAGTTTCAAAGTCGAATTCGAATTCGAATTCGGAATTCCACTTCAACTCAAAATTGTGACGGAAAAGTTGTGTTTGGGGAAAATGGAAAAAAAATATGGCTTTGAAGATTTTTGTTTAATAATTGCTAAATTTGCTAATACTCCTCAAAAGCGAAATGAATTTGGTAATAAATATTCATTAGCTGGCTGCATTATATTGTATATATGGGGCTGGAATTTCAAGTTTATCGATCCTCTGTTGCCTATGTACAAAAACTTTTCTTGGACGGTTTCAAAACCAGAGGAGAAAGTCGAAGAAGGTTCCGCAGCAGGATCCCCAGACGACTTACTCAAATTGAAGAGGGAGTTGTGCTTGTGGTGAAAGCGAAAACGATGGCGATCCGAAATTCGAAAACTTAAAAACTTTGACAATTTCCATTCAAATTATCATTTTAGTAATAATTTCAATCCTCATACTTGAGCCCATACATTGGAGAGTGCATTACCGCACTATCGCTTCGTGATCGGAGCGTAAAAGGGAGTGAGTGCCGCGATTTGAATTATTCAATTGGGTAGGGTATCTATATCGTACAGTGGTAGGATTGGTACTACACACACACAAGTGCTCAGTGAAAGCCGCTATTTTACTTTCCTTTTCAAAGATTTACTTTTGTCATCACTTCGTGCCTCCAATTGTACACGTAGACCGGGACCGGTACCGGTACCGGTACCGGTGACGGTGAGCTGTACAGAGACACACTCAATAAATTTCTCCCAGTTTCTTTTCTTTGGAGAATTTCCTTCTACTCAGCTTTCTCCAAAATGAGCTATAGACTCGGGATATTTCTTGATTGCATGGGTCCATTTGCAAAGCATACACACGTATGTGTTTTGGGCTGTGGAACGTTACGATAAGGAGTAGGAGAAAAGGGAGACATTTCTATTATATGAGAAAGTGAATTCAAAAAAAAAAAGTATCTCACGAAATGAGCAGTAATGTGTCTTGTTCCCCGCTCCACATCCCGCAATTTTCCCAGTCCAACCCAAACCCGAAACCGACTACACAGATACCTACGTGGCTAAGATTCTGCCTTTATTTACGCCCATAGACATTCTGTGTACATACAAATAAGGTAATGTACTTGGAATTCACGACTCTACTCCTCACTTTACTTTCCTCAATCCCGAAAGCAGACTGTCCTACAAAAAGTTGTGCGAGCCTTTTTTTTTGTGTGTGTGTTGGGAACTTTCCATTTTTATGGACAGCCTCCGGGTGATTAGCTCCCGCACAACCCACTTTACTCTCTCTCTCTCTCTTTCTCCTCCTCAAATTGGGAAATTCAATTAAATGCACAAAATACGTGTGGAGTCCCCAACGTAAATTGACTTGGAGAATTTACGGAATTCTCATCCCTTCTTACTATTCTCCCATCATACCAAACAAACCAAACAACGAGAACCAGACCAGACCACTCACCATGTGCAAACATTATGCCTTTCCACGTCCCACCTTGTTTTTGTTATTGTTCTTGTTATTTTTTTTTGGTAGTGCAAATATATTAGCTGTTTGTCTTTCCCCGGGAATATCCAAGAATGTTGACTCGCACTAGACTGTAACATTAATAATAATATTATGATATGATTTTATCAATATTTGGGGACAGGGGAAAGCAGATGGTCTGCGGAGGAGAATTTTATTTGTTTTTTTGTATGTGTGAGAGAATATTTGGATGATATCACTTTATTACACGAGTCAATTTCTTTCTTGGCGGTGGTGGATTCCTATAAAAGCGACGCTACTTACGGAGCATCAAGCAACACGTAGAACGGTCCAAGTCGAAAGTAGACGACGACGAGCGAAGACGTTCGATGAGATAACGAAGCGAACTTGTACTGTTGTTATAATAAAAACGATTAATTATGATATACCATATAGTGTGCTCCGGTACAGTTACGCGTATATCCATGCATACGTTGTACAAGTACGGTGAAAGGAAAGGCCGAGGCTTTGGCGAATGCCAGTGTGCGGATTAGATAATTCATGGGGCATGATTGGCTTGGCTGGTCCTGGTTCTGGTGGCTGGTTGCGGGATGGTAGGAGGCACGGGACGAGATGGTGTTCGACAGACGGCTGCGGACGTTTAATTTGAAGCGCGCTGTCTCATCTCATCCCTCGGTATCTTGGCCTGTCTGCTATGCGGGAGATGAGGCTGAGGAGAAAGTCTCGTCTCCGTGACAAAAACTGGGAGAATCTATTCCGGCTGGAGATGAATAGAGGAAAAGACGAGTGCTTGATAAGGCGAAGGTGGTCGTGTTCGTGGTCTGGCTCCTGCCTCCAAGACGACGGAGTAGATGAGGAGGAAGAAGGAAAGGAAAGTCTATTATCCGCCCATTATTCACGCGATAATAATGCACTAACTTCTCTCCTCTCCGTACAATAATAGTAAGGCACTCTCCCATCTCTCCTCCCGAGCCCCTATAAACAAATGGGCCCACATATACATACAGCTCCAGCCTTGGGATGCACTCCTTCACTCCACGTCGATATTGCTCCCAGTAATAACCATCTCAATACCCACATGATGAGCACCACTGACTTGCAAAGTACGCTACATTGTGTACTCCACTCCCACTCCGACCTCAGAATATCGATAATACAAAATCTGCCACAAAGAGTTTTCCTGAGACTCTGCTCTCTCGTCTCCTATCAAACGAGTCTCTGTATTAGTTTTCCTTTCCTCAAATTTTCCCTATTCCCATTTTCCCATCAGGAATGTTTCGTACGAACTAAAATAGTGAGACACAGGCTGTGTACTCTGCTACGTCTACCTTTCCCTTCCCATATACGTACTACGAAGGAAGGAGGCCTTGCATAATCATCTCCTTTCTAGTGTGAATCAAGGATGTGGGACGGGGAAAGCACATTTTGCATTTCTTTAGCTCACACTCTGGATCTTGTGTGTGGAGGCTCTACTCCCTGGTGGGCTAGGCAAGAGCAAGTTTCTCATGTCTGCACAAAAAAGGAGATAGGCTCTCTGTTCTTTCCCTCTGTGCTCCTGTCAATACTTTTCTTGGGCGGGGATGATTCCATAATAAATCCTTTCAAGTCAAGGGGAGACTGTTAGAGCTCTAAACTTCACTCCACTGTCGTATTTTCAATCCAGGCACCTACAGCATGCATAAACAGTACGCTGTACAAAGTGCAAAGGTGGGTAGGTACTTTCAGGTACTTTTCCTGGCGCATAACCTAAAGACCCACGTAATACTTTAGTTTGATCCAGAGGACAAGGCATTACTTATTTTTCGGTCCCAGGTTTTTCTCAACATTTCTTTCAAAACTCATTTAAACTCTATGATTTGGGAGTCGAACTCTCTTTTTGCGGTTTACACCAGTTTCCCAGCCCCAGTGTAGTCCCAGTGCGTAATAGGTTATATACGGGGAAAGTATACGGAGAAAGCACATTCCCATTTAAAGTCCGACTTTATGTGAAACATGTCTCTGTTGTGCATTAGAAATATGAAGTGCGAAGGGTGGAGAAAGTACTGTGCGTTGTATGCCATTTGGAGTTTATGTAGAGTTTGTAAAGCTTCATGGAGACGTAACGGTCCCCTGCTTCCTGCTTCCTGCTCCTCTTCGCTGGGTGTGTGTGTGTTCCCGGCTGCTGCCTCCATTTTCCATAAAATTAATCATTTTGCATGTGACTCTTTCCGACTTCCGCTCCGACTGAGCACAAAGGCTTATTACGAAAGACAGTGGAGGGAAGGAGTAGGAGTGTAATGACAATAATAATTATCAACGTAGCGTAGCGTACACCAGTAATGTGTGTTGAGTAAAGTGACAAGGCTCTTAATCTAAAATCCATTACTGCGTCTAATGGTGAGCTTGACAGGGATCCGTATCCCGTATCCAAAGGGAGAATCAAATTCTAAGCTTCCGCTTCTTCTTCACCCCAGCAGCTCGTCAGCGTCCCTGCTCCCTCTGCTCAGTCCTCATCCTTCTGTCCACAGACTTGGCTGGGAATGAGTTAATCAGACAGATATACCTCAGGTCCTATCACGTTCTACTCGGTTTCATTCCACACTCGATAAGCTAGGTAAGGAGATAGGTAATAATGTAATAACGGGGGCATGTTCACAAATGGGCATAAAATAAACTGGGCTCTGGCGCACTGTACAGTCATCTCCTCTCCTCAATCCCACCGGCGGAGTACTAGTGACAGAGACGGAGGAGGGAGATCTTTGGAATGATATCCACATCCACCTTGCTTCACCAGACCCACACCCAGAACCAGTACCTAGTACCTACTCGTTCTCCCATCTACCTTTCTCTTACTTTCACTTAACTCGCTCACTAGTCTCACTGTCTTGTGTGTGTGTGTGTGCTTGGCAGACGGTCTTATCTCCATTCTTCAGCCTTTTCCTCGATTCCTGTACACATCCCTACTAATACTCTTAACCTTCCCAGTGTCTCCGACTCGGAATAGGGAGCCATCGTGTCCATCCCACTATTCAGTATTCCTCCAATGCACCAATAAAAGTCTCCTATCTTTCCTCACTTTCCTCGTACACCACCACCACATCTCCAAGACTCACTCACTGTACTTACGGGAGGAAAGCCCAGGAGGGAATTCCGTCTACAGGATCTTCCTTTAGCCCATTATTTGGTGACAATCTCAAGTCTGAGACCATGCAGCCAGGAAACTTACCCACCAAAAAATATATAGGAAGCATCCGTGATATAGTTGAGTATATGTGCCTACATGCTCAGCTCCCACATATACTTGACAGGGCTATCTTATCTGACTGGAGGGCGGAAGTAGGAGCAGACGGCAGTGGCAGTGGCAGGGCAGAAAGCGTAGGATAAGTCAAGTGTGATACAAACTTCTGGGCTTACCTGTCTCGCTTGGACAAGTCCTGATTCTCTCGAGTCAAGACGTCTTTCTAATTTCAGTTCCTCATGCACATGTGGCATGGTGGTGGTGGTAGTGGGACGAGGCTCAAACGACACTTCTCTCCTCTCTCCGGCGCCTTGGATTCCCAGGCTTATTGCTCCTGCTGCCTCAGCTGGGTTTGGGCTCTGCCTGGCTAATAAAGTGCGGGAGTGAGGAGGGAATCATCAAAGATGAGCAGAGCTCCTCCGGCAAAAGACGAGTCCCTCCCAAATCTTCTATGACAACAAAGTCACGCACAAGAAATGTTCACGTAGTGGATGTACAGTGTGTGGTAGTCAAATAAAATAATCTATGATTTCTGAATTTGAGCTTCTTCCCTGCGGCTGCCCCAGTCACCTTCGCACACAGCGTCCAGCTCCAGCTACTCATTGTCTCCATAGACACGGACGAATGCACGTACTTGACATTTCTAACCATTGACTATATTGACACGGCTGGCTCAGGATGATGAGAGAGGAGCAGAGCCGAAGTCGGAGTGAAAGCAACTTTCTCCTTCCAGTCTCCGACTCTCTCCCCGTCAAGTGGGGCCATTTGCGGAGAAGATCCTTCAAAGTTTTCAACTCTCTCCCTTCCACCAAACCAACCAGCCCCGACACGAAAACTAACACCAATCAGAACCACGAGCCCCTTATGTGATTACATGACTCTACTTTGTCCTACCAAACAAGCCATATGCCATTCTCATGCATTTCACACTCTTGGGATTTGGAGTCGTTCCCTCAAATCCCCACAAAAAAAACTTGACTTTGACATTTGACACGTACGTGCAGAAACTATTTATGACTTTCTTTCTGCCCTGCTGCGGAAATATTGCTAAAGGGAAATAAGCTCACCATTACACTCGGCTTCCGTCTCCATGTGAACGTCATAAATATGGGCAGAATGGACCATTACTAGTTTTTTGATGGAAAGATTATCACAGGGACAGTTGGCAGTTTGACTCTAAGGAAGTTCATTCAAAGTCAAAGCTGTGTACAGTCTGGTCGCCAACTCTTTGCAGGATATATGCACTTCCCTTTGACTCTGTGTCTGTACCTCCCAGATGACTCGCCTCCAGCCAGGTTCCTATTTGGAACACACTTCATGAAGGAAATGCAAATGACGTTGAGAAGTGAGGGAATTACAGTCATAAAACATCAAAGTTGTGAGCAGAGACTTCCATATTTTTATCAACTGTATCTACTGTTGGAAAATTCTACTACAGGAATATTCCTCTTATTTCGTCCACTGCTCTGAGCAGAATTTGCGGGATGGACGTCACCCAAGAAAAGCGGAGGAGCCTCCAGAGCAGCTGACGTGTCTCCGCCGTATGCATCATGAGAAAGAGTTGGAAATACTTTTGTGGAATTTTTGGGTCTCCTCATTTTCATTGCAGACGAGCGCCAAGCCATAGAAATGAGTCTGAGAGCCGGAGTCGTAATTTTGAAAAGGTGAAAGAGGCCTGTGGAATCTGTGGGAGTGTATAATCTTTGATCACTCACCACAAACCCGGCCGGAGAAAGGAGAAACTTGAGAAGTTGATAAGAAAAGTTTGAGTGGACTTTCTCCACAATCCCTATGCATAATTACAGGAGGTACTTTTAGTTATGGTCTTACGACTCCCGTCGGACTCAGACTCGGACAGTCAGGATTTATGAATATAATCTATAACGGGGAGAATCCTAGACTCGAGTCCATATGTAAATTCAACTTTCTCCAACAAACTCACCTACTCGACACTCCACTTCTTGTCTGCTGCCATGACCACATGAATGTGAGAGAGAGAAAGAAAGAAAGTGAAATTATGTAAACTCATCGTGAGTGTAAACTGTAGACTGTAGGGCCAATTTGGAGGAGCTGATTATAGGAAATAGAATGCATGCTAAATAATACCGCTACCGCTTACTGCTGCTCCTACTCCTGCCTACACTCATAGTGACTGAGGGAATGTACTGAATTCCGCGTAGCCTGAACAACCAGAAAACTATAGAGAGAAGGTGGAGGACAGAGGAGTAGTCGTCGGATCGGATTTTCCACAAAACTTTCCCCTCGTAGCTAATTGTGAGGGAGAGAGAAGCGATCGAAGTTGTAGACTTTAAAACTGGCGTACAGTTTTCGAAATAATTTCGTATCTACTTACATATGTCTGGTGGGCCAGGACGAGCATAGCCCCTACGCGTGGTGCTGGATATGAGACATGAGGAGTGGAGGCTGCCTATTAATGCCCGCTGTACTTACCTACGCGGATCCGAGGCTACATGACATTTCCCCATTTTATAGGAAACTGTGAGAAAAGTAATCGATTTTCACTTGAGACTTGTTCCTCCCCAGATTGAACATTATCCAAGAGTCAAATGAGAAATAGGACGGATGAATTATTATTATCTGGTGAGCTACAGACAGAGCCTTATTCTTATGATCCAAGGATTTGATCTTGATGAGGAGACTTGTGCCAGTTCGTCCATTCTTCTTCAGTCTCCGCGTATGTACACCACGTAACGAGGAGCTGCTCCTCATGACGGAGGCAGAGGGACTCAACTTTTGAAGTTGGACTCGACGTTAAGTCTTGATTGGGAGTTGGTCCTTGTTGGACTCGCATGGCACTGGGAAGCAGAGGATTTGAGGAGATAACTTTATAGTCTTGACTTCTTCGTCTTCTTCTCCGAGTCTGAATTCTGGATCATTAGCCCTCGACCTAAATTACTTCTCATTAACGGAGCTCCTCAATCCACTGGTTTCCATTCCAAGAGTCAACTACCAATCTACCAATTTATTCAATGATCATCTTCATTTTCAATCATCTCATAATGTGGCCAACTACTCTCATGTAGACACTCTCCCATTTTCCCCTCCACTTCCACTCCCCATACTTGACTATGACCCGCACGTACCTCAGGACAGAACCAAACCAAAACCCATTAGACTTTCTCTCTGCGTATAGGTCAGCCCCTTCCCCTTTCCCTCCAACTCCCAGTATTCAAATGCTACTAATTACTAATTACGGAGTCTGAGTGGAGTATGATTTCATTAGGTGGAACTAATTAAAAATACTCGCGATATAATTTGTGGAAACTGAAACTGGGACTGGGACTGTAGATGAGATGTTTAATACACTATTATCTTGAGCATTTCCACGGCGGTTTATTAGTATTGTAAAGAAGTGTCCAGAACTAACTCAATTAAATATCAAGCCAAATAATTTTCGTGGTGAGATTTGTGTAGTAATAAAGATCATCTTCAAGCTGTGCTTTCTCTTGGCTAATAATTCAAAATAACTAACTAATTCTAAGGAGTACGCCCTATTTACTCGTGTGTTTGTGGAACTCTTAACATATTCCAGGGCCGGATAATGCGGCAAGCGCAGGCAGCCCGCGCTGCTTACATTTTCAAAAGGCATGTAAATAGAACATTTTGACTTTTCAAAAACATGCAAATAAAATATTTTACACTTTTAAAAAACATGCAAATAAAACGTTTCGCACATTTCAAAAACATGCAAATAAAATATTTTACACTTTTCAAAAACATGCAAATAAAATATTTTACACTTTTAAAAAACATGCAAATAAAACGTTTCACACATTTCAAAAAGATGCAGAGATAAAACGTTTCGCACATTTCAAAAACATGGAAATAAAACATTTTCCCCTTTTCTCAAAACATGTAAATAGAAAATTTTGCACTTTTCTGAATCAAGTAAAAAGAACATTTCGCACTTTTCTAAACATGTAAATAGAAAATTTAGCTTTACCAGAGTTAACCATGGATAAAATCCAAATGGTGGTTTTTGTATGGAACCAAATTGCTGCCTAAAAGCAATTCCTTCGTCCGGCCCTGACATTTTCATGGAAGAACTACAACTATACAGTATAGTAGTAATTATGCTTAGAACGTCGAGAGTTGAAATGGCGACCCATGAAGAAAAGAAGGGAAAAAATTTAATGTAGAGTGGGGGGGTGGGCTTTTGTTAGAGTCTCAAGTCAATTTCTACTTTCTACTTTCTCCGCTCCCCTCCTCTCACTCGTCCTACATAATTAACGACGAGTCAGAATTGAGAAGTGGACGGGGAAATGGGGAAAGGAGAGACCCCACACAGCCTCACTAGTTGTGAGTAAGCAAAGTAAATTGTGGAAACATCTCTCATCCCGTGACGAATCGTTTGAGGTACAGCATGTAATTAAACTTGAAAGCGTCCTCTCTCTCTCTCACAACAGCCTCGCCGCAGTAACGAATAATGATTTTATGACTTATAAATAGAGTAGCTCCATCTTATAGTAAATCCCGTACATACTTGAGATTTGACCTACAGCCATTTCTCTCTTTCAGGACATGCAAAGTTGGGGAGCAGTAAAACAGCGGAAGAATAAAATAATGTATTAAAACTGGAGCTAGACTCACTCACTCCCGACTCCTTGCTCCCGGTCATAAATGAACATTGAAAAAAAATGTATTAATGTTGCCAGATGGAAAATGGCATGGGTTTTTGGATATAGTCAGTGAAGAACCAAAATTACCCATATCCAATTTCAGCTAGAATCAAAATGAGCTAACTTTAAGTCATAAAAGCAAAATGCGAAACATGCGTAAAATGTTAAAATGTTTTTTTAAAAGTGTGAAATGTTCTATTTACACGTTTTTGAAAAGTGTGAAATGTTTTATTTACATACTTTTGAAAAGTGTAAAATGTTCTATGTACATGTTTTTGAAATGTGCAAAATATTGTATTTACATGTTTTTGAAAAGTGTAAAATGTTCGATTTACATTTTTTTGAAATTGTAAATTGTTCTGTATACATGCTTTTAAGACATGTTTCAATATTTTTGTAGATAGTTGATATTAGTTTTAGCTACAAATGGATATGGGTCATTTTGGTTCTTCACTGACGATACGAAGCACTTGCTTACCATGCAAAAATCCCCAACTGAGATGTTCTAATATCATCCACACGAGATATTTCCATAAACACTGAAGCATGTGGGAATAATTCAAATAATCCATATGGACGTTTGTTCTTGGTTGTGTCGTGGTCGTGACTGTTGTTGTTGTTGTCGGTGAGTTGTTGGCTGTTGGAGGGACTCACGTAATGATACATTACGCGGAGGGACTGTTGACTGTGAGATATATGGGGAGTGTGGAATGAGAGAGGCGGTGCTGGTTGTAGGATGGCTCTGACTGCTCCGTAAAATATGTGTGACAGGGAGGCGTGGGGCACTGGCTCTGTAGTCACGTATGTACAGGGCCATATAGCCAAATGATAATAATACAGAAAAGCATGTCATCAAATGGCTATCAATGACGAAATTCTCCACAAATCTCCCGTGGAGCCGTGTGGCGCAATTCATCCATTCCACTTTATGTTCACAGTCTCATGACACGGCGCCAGAGATTTTCAAATCCAAGTGAAAATAATTATTATTAGGTATGAACTACGAGCAGTTGAACAGAGCGACAAGGGCCATTGAAAAAAAAAAGTCATTATAGGCATATATCATTTGTACGCAAAAAACTTGCTGTACAGCTATAGGCCGCTCTGCTACATATGGTTCTGAAGGATAGAGAGAGAGAGAAAGCGAGCTTTCCCTAGAGCAGATTTCCCTGTCCTTTTTTTTATTTCCCATTTCATTTTCTCTCCTCTATAACTGAATTTAATCTCATGCGCCGCTGCTTCCGCCCTCTCTCCAATTGTATGTACATGGTTATTAGTTTTTTCTTGTTGTTCCATTTAAATACCTATGTCTTTCTGTACAAGCTTCATATAATATGGTGAAAGTTAATTTAGAGAATTTTTTTGATTCTCATATTAATGCAATCAGGGCCGGATAATGCGGCTAACGCAGACAGCCCCCGCTGCTTAAATTATTTCAAAACGTGTAAATGGAACATTTTGCAGTTATCAAAAATATGTAAAAAGAATAATGAGACTTTTCAAAACCATGCAAATAATTTGTTTTGTACATTTCAAAAACATGCAAATAAAACATTTTCCACTTTTCTCAAAACATGTAAATGGGACATTGAGCACTTTTCTGAATCAAGTAAATCGAACATTTTGCACTTTTCTAAAACATGTAAGTACAACAGTTTGCTTTGCCAAAAAAACGTCAATAAAATGTAAATGGGGGTTTTTGCATGGAAACAAATTGCTGCCTAAAAACAATTTCTTCGTCCGGCCCTGAATGCAATATTGAAATAGAAGAACCAAGTGTATAACCGTATTGTTAGCCATGTTGTACTCCCAAAAGTTAATATTAATTTAGTATTATTTCCAAATTGAAATCCCCAAGTGCCTCCACACATCGCATCGCATCGCTCTTCAATCCCATACCGAAACTGTCATATATAAATTGCGTAATCGCCATTATCGTGTTCGCCTGTTCGCTATCGTAGGAAGTAATTAAATGGTGCATCCTCATGTGTGTAGTAGGATCTGACGGAATAGCTCACGGCGTATATTATGCTATTCCACACTTCCGTCTGAACACAGTTCATGGTGCGACTATGAAGTATGTAGCTATGCCAAAGTGCGATTTGGAGCGCAATCAACGTTGGATTTTATTAGCTCTCTGTCGTCTGATCGTGTGGCTCTGTCGTAACGAAAGTTATGTTCTCTGTATTCATCAGACTCATGTTTCTTTTTGTGAGAAATTCTTTTATTGGGCTCTTTCACGAACTAATTGCGTCCATGGCGCATGGGGATCGCTTCATAGTTGGGTAAAAATTTCCGCAGGTTTTGTGTGACAGCATCGAAATCGACATAGACACAGCCATTTTTGTACTGTTTTTGTAGTACCGAGTGGCACTACATATTCAAATTAATTTTCCTACAGCAACGAGTGTGAAATCAACCCGAATTCCGGTGCTGTACAAATGTACCATATTTGTTCTGTATAATACCACCCGCGTCTCTTATATAACTCCCGGGCCTGTGGCTAACAGGACCGGATAATGCGGCCAGCGCAGGCAGCCCCCGCTGCTTGAATTTTCCCAAAACATTTAAATGGAACATTTTGCAGTTTTCAAAAATATGTAAAAAGAGTATTTTGACTTTTCAAAAACATACAAAATAAATTTTTTTGTACATTTCAAAAACATGGAAATAAAACATTTTCCACTTTTCTCAAAACATGTAAAAAGAACATTTTGCACTTTTCTAAAACATGTCAATACAAAATTTTGCTTTACCAAAGAAAACCATCAATAAAATCAAAATGGTGGTTTTTGTATGGAAACAAATTTCTGCCTAAAACCAATTCCTTCGTCCGGCCCTGGTGGCTAAATTTATATCAGACATCAACAAAGACCTTTATTATGATTCTTTGTATTTTTCAGGTGTATCTGTGAATAACACACTTCGCTGTTACCAATGTGAAATTCATGGGAAGGATGAGTCCGCTTGCCTGGAAAAAGACTTGCAACAATGTCCTTCAAATCAAGCTTATGACCACTGTCTCACCAATTTCCTAAAGAATGGTACCTACTTCTTATTTACCATATTTTCATTGAATTAAACAATAATTATGTATTATAATTATATTATAATAAAATACCGTAAATGACCGAATAAGCGCCGGGTCTCAAATAAGCGTCAGACTGTCAAATCCAAAAAATTAAATAAGCTTATTCGGCCATTTACGGTATGGTTTTTTAAAACAATTTTGAAAAAGGTTTACGATCGCGGTAGTCGCGTTTCATTATTAAAATTGTACTAACCGAAATGATAATTATATCACTCGTTAAATTTGGTCAAGTATTTCAAAAGGTTGGTAAATTATGTAAATAGGCTGTAATAAGCTACGTATAAATATGCTTCACTTGAAACTGAAAGGACAACTCTTTCCGAGCCATGTTTCGTCGTAGTAATATACATGAAGGGAAAATTAATGTTAAAGCAATTATCTTATGACTTTGATTTTAATTGTCTCCCACTCTTTTGGTTGAGCTTTTTGTCTCTTCATTATTCATATAATTATTGTTGTATGAAATTTAGCATAATGCTTTCCCCTAAATGAGTCCACACTGTCGACACTCACGTTTCTTAATCAAATGAAAAGCTCCCTCTTCAAAGAATTTCGTTACATATTTAAATTCATTTTCCTCTCACTCACCAGCTCCTGAAAAGTCGTTCCTTTCTTGTTAGAACTGTAGAACTTGGACGTGAGGTTTTACTTTAGGCTTTCGCAATTCTTGTAACTCTCGTCAACTCGATCTTCTTTCCTTTTTGAATAATTTAGCCCTGTACAAATGTAGACGTAAATATTTCATTCCACTATCCCTGTGTCTTCTATGGCTTTTCTAATGTTTATTAGTTTATTTCTTCCTATAGCGTCAGCATACTACGACTGTTATGAGTACAGCTATGCTATATGGGAATATTTATGTATTGTGGTGGAATTTTATTGCATTGTCCAAAATGTAATTTAACTAAATAGTAAATAGAGACTTGTAGGATTTATCAAATCGTCTGTGAAGAACCAAAATTACCCATTCCCATTTGTAGCTAAAAACAATATCCACTATCTACACAAATATTGAAACATGTCTTGAAAGCATTTAAATAGAATATTTGGCACTTTTCAAACATATTTAAATACAACATTTTACGCTTTTCAAAAACATGTACATAGAATATTTGGCACTTTTCAAAAATATGTAAATAGAACTTTTTACACTTTTCAAAAAAATGTACATAGAATATTTTGCAATTTTCAAAGCATGTACATAGAGCATTTTACACTTTTCAAAAAATTTACATAGAACATTTTACACTTTTCAAAAACATTTAAATAGAATATTTTACACTTTTCAAAAACATGCAAATAGAGCATTTTACACTTTTCAAAAACTCCTAATTAACATTTTACGCATGTTTCTCATTTTGTTTTTAATGACATTTGATTTTCTCATTTTTGATTGTTTGCTCAAATTGGAAATGGGTCATTTTGGTTCTTCACAGTCGAAATGTAATTTGGACTGTGTGTAGTAAATTTACATTATTGTAATAATTTCTTGTCTAATAAATAATTAAAATTGAACTCTGATTTCAGATAGTGGACACTTTATTATCAAAAAGTGTGCTCTGGCCCCATGTGAGTTCAAGACGGAGGCCGTGAATGCCATTTTCTCCACATCCTGCAAACTTGATTGGTCATCCACAGACTGCGCCAAATGTTGTAGTGGAGATGGCTGTAATCGAAGGAGCTCTGGACATTCATTTGCAATTTTGAATTATTCATCGAACTATCTACTAATGAACACTATCATCTCAACTTTTCTTTTCATAGCAGTTCCCAACTCCATTTTGTCTATTTTCTCGGAAGCAACATCTCATATGAGGAGACACTGACTTGAATTTGAACAACACAGAAGCAACAGCTCACTTTGTCTCACTCAGACATACAAAAAGTTACTCCTGTCAACTGTCACTAATACAGGCTTCGAAATACGAAATGAGGCTGGCTGAAATTAATTATGAAATAACAAAATAGAAACAAAACTACTTGAAACACAACAAGTTACAATAACATCACACAATCACAAATGCAGTTCGTTGTTCGGCTTCGGCTTCGTCGGCAACCATCAAAAATGAACTTTTGAACTGTTGACTCATCGGTCCAGATTTCCTAAAAATAAAAAAAAAACCTTTTTCATTATTCCTCCTTATCATGTTTTCTACGACCCTATACATACTTACTTACTTACCTATAACTTCCTAGTATTCTCCTGTTCCAGAATTCCAGTGCTTCTACTTAAACACACTTGGCTTTTAAAAGCATAGCGTGAAATATATAGACGTTTTGGTTTGATTGATTTTGCTTACTACATATATACATACGAAATAATGTAAACTAAGTTAAAAGTACACTTACTCATATATTTGAAACTTTACAATTACGATACTGTGTTGTTACAATTTAAATTGAAGAGTAATTAGTTAAGAGTATTATTGTGTGCAACTTTACATTACAATATAATTACCTTTATATAAGAATATGCAAATAATTTATACTACAACAAGATGCTCTACAATCTCATATTATTCAGTCAATACGATTACGATTAACTTATGCTGACAAAATTACATTACATAAAATAATATACTCTATGAACAAACTATATAAGCGCGTAGTGGAGTAGTGAATCACGTAATGAACATTTAGAATATAAAGATCAATAACTGGGAGATATAAATACATCATGTGCACGATAATATTAATTATGATAATGTTATAAATTATTACTGTAACCAACATTGTTTAGCTAATAAATATTCGATATTGTGTCTCAAATTACAATGTGTATATATCTAAATACTTTCCTTGTAATCGCTCCTTAGTTTTCTATTAATCGCATACAATATTCCAATCAAATGTTTTGCCAAACGGGACAAGTCCACCGAAGCAAAAACAGGAAAAACGAATAATGAAACGAACAAATTGTGTGGCTATTTTAGATTTTAGATTGGCTTTGGTTGAACTTTGTTTACTATACAACACAGTAACTTTATGTGGTTGGATACAGCGTTGGATCCAGAGGAGGAGGGGCTAGGGGGATTTATCCTCCCCCCACCCCCCGAAGGATTTTTTTAACATTGCAGAGATGGGAGCGGCCATTTTCAATATGGTTGCTTAACATTGTCATTTTCATACAAGTAATCACATTTATAAGACAGAAAATAGAAACACCTAGTTATTGGTATTGAACATAATATGATGGACTTCAGATAGACTGATTTAATTCCCTTTGATATTGGCCCCCTATTCCATCACGTAATGAGAGAATACTTGTGCCCACAAAAACCACAATAATAATTCTTCATCTTCTCTTTTGTACTCTGTATATCTAAAAACCATTCAATCAGGGGTTCCATGTATCAAATCTAATCCACAATAATCAAAGCTGGCTATTTTGCATTTTTGAAAATCCAACAGAATGCTGAGTTTTTTAATTCATATTCCATTGCCATCTTTGTTTGAGACTAATCCGCTAATCTGCATTGAGTCGATTCAAAATGGTTAGCTTTGGAGCCATATAGTTACGCTTGAACTTAGATCCTATGATTAAGCTCAAATTGTATTTACTTTTTAACTTTATAAACATAAGACATCTCCAAAATTTTGTTCGGATATGGGATGGGAGAGTCCGGATACCGAATAACCTGTCCGGATATGGGTGGTTCCAGATAATATAGATTAGTTGTAGATTACTCATGTAATTTATTTAAAAAGAACTATTGTTCTTTTCGTTTGTGATAGTGCTTTTACAACCACAATCGTGAACTAGTAAAGTTGGATTGTGCACAATCACCCAGGACGACAAATCGAGAACAAACCTGTTTTTGTCTGTTGTCGTTGCCGCCAGCTAACGTTTTGAGAACAAATACGATCACAATCACAATTTTAGCAATTACAATACATTCTAAACAATGTTAACTGTCGTTGTTTTGTTATTTCAGAAATAACAATCTTCGAGTTGTTTGTAAATAAATTAGAACAGCAGCCCAGATACTGCAGGGGTTTACCGTATAGGTATTTTAGGTTTCAAACTAAGAGCATTTTGGGACTCATCCCATGACTCTGTATTTTTTTATTTCTTATCAACGTTTACGTTTAATAAATTACAATACACATAGGGAAAATCTCCATGAATACCGGCAAAATTATATGTTAGGGCCAGTTATTAAAAACGTGCCAAAATTCTTCATAATTGTAATGTAATGTAATGTAATGGCTTTATTGTCAAACATAACAGCGACAAGCGCTGATTTCCATAAGCACATAAGTACATACATATGGATGAACTTCAATGCAAAATTTGGGAACAATAGATATGACCGTTTGCGTGCAAAAACATTATATGTGAAAATGTTTATCATTGCTTTAATGGCGAAACATGGTTTTTAGATGCTGAGCTTTAGCTGCATCTTATAATATGGTTTTGGTGTCCGTCTGTCTGTCTGTGTACTTCTGTCCGTCTGTAGCAACTTCGCTACAGGTCAGAGTTTTAAAGCGATAAAAGTCAAACAACTTTTAATCGCTCAGAAAAGCGAGGGAAAAGTGCTGTATAGTTTTTGGGCAACATCGCATGAATAGTGTTTGCGATGTTAGCAGTTAACTGGAGCAACTTTCAATATTTTAAAATCCTGAGCTTTATTAAGTGTGCTCGTCTTGTCCACCTCTTTGTTGTGCGCTACACGCTACAGGTCGCATTTCAAAACCGACTTCGGTGAAATAAATTTTATTTGACTCTAAATGCGATGTACATGTGCTGAATGGTTTTTAGTTACAATTAATCAAGTTAATCTTCCGTAATTATCAGTGGAACGGAACAAGAATCTGAATTATTGTGACCAAAAACCAGGATTCCATGCTTTATTTAAGTACATACTAAAAAGTGTACCTGCAGGGTGCGTCATTTCTTTTTCAATATTTAAGAAATGGAACCAAAATTTTTAATTTTGTATCCCTTTCTAAGAGTTTACCGCAGCTTATGATGCACCCTGCATTGCTTTCTCATCATACCTGGGGAACAGAGACCAACACAAACTTTCTATATATCAAGGCAGGCATTACCTCAGATATTAGGTTGACCTAATAATATATCCTTAACATAGAATTTTACTAGTATGCATGTAGGGATCGTCAATAAATGACGTCATACAAACTTTACCATTTTAGGGATCCCCACTGTCATTAGTTCAAAAATTGGGTTGACATTTATCCTCAACATAGGATTTTACTAGTATGCTTGCTGGGATCGTCCATAAATGAAGTCATACAAATTTTGCCATTTTAGGGACCCCACTGACATAAGTTAAAAAACTACGTTGACATATATCTTTAACATAGGATTTTTCTAGTATGCATGCAGGGATCACTCATAAATTACGTCATTCAAATTTGACCATTTTAGAGATTCCCATGCCATTAGTTCCAAAATTAGGTAAACATATATCCTTAACATTGGATTTTTCAAGCGTACATACAGGGATCCTCTATGAGTTATGTCATGCAAATTTTACTTTTTTGGGGACCCCCACCGTCATTAGTTCAGAAATTAAGTTGGCATATATCCTAAACATAAGATTTTACAAGTATGCGTGCAGGGATCGTCTATAAATAACGTTATACAAATTTTACCATTTTAGAGATCCCCACTGTCATTAGTTCAAAAATTGGGTTGACACTTATCCTCAACATAGGATTTTACTAGTATGCATGCAGGGATCGCCCATTAATTAAGTCATTAAAATTTGATCATTTTAGAGATTCCCATGCCATTAGTTCCAAAAGTAGGTAAACATATATCCTTAACATTGGATTTTTCAAGCGTACACAAAGGGATCGTCTATGAATTATGCCATGCAAATTTTACTTTTTTAGGGACCCCCACCGTCATTAGTCCAGAAATTAGGTCAACATATATCCTAAACATAAGATTTTACAAGTATGCGTGCAGGGATCGTCTATAAATGACGTTATACAAATTTTACCATTTTAGGGATCCAAACTGTCATTAGTTTGGAAACTAGGTTGACATATATCCTTACCATAGGATTTTGCTAGTATGCGTGCAAGGATCGTCCATAAATAACGTCATACAAATTTCACTATTTTAGGGATCCCTACTGTCATTAATTTATAAATAAGGGTAACATAAATCCTTTACATAGGATTTTGCTAGTATGCGTGCAGGGATTGTCCATAAATGACGTCATACAAATTTTACGATTTTAAAGATTCCCATGCCATTAGTTCCAAAATAAAGTAAACATGTATCCTTAACATCTTATTTTTCAAGCGTACGTACGGGGATCGTCCATGAATGACGTTATTTAAATTTTACTATTTTAGAAATCCCGCCTGTCATTAGTTTTAAAATTGGCTAAACGGGTACCCATAATATAAAATGCTTCCAGTATTCATACTTCATTCATAAATGACGTCATTTACACATCACTATTTCAAGGAGAAAAAAAGAATTTCTGCACTTGTTTCAACATTAGGTAAACAGATAGTTTGAACGCAGAATGTCACAAGAATAACTGCACGCATCGTTCATAAATGACGTTATCCAATTATTATGATTTTAATTATACCCTAGTTATTTTTTGCGATTTAAAAATTAAAAATTAAAGTAGGAGAAGTTGAAGTGGAGTTAGGTGCTGTCGTAGTTTAAGCGTTGCCACAATAAGGTTCTACTCGTTTATTAAAGCAATTATTCGCTGTAAGCTTAGCATCTACTTCGGGCCCCCGGTCGACAAATCCGGCGCGAAGCGCCGGATTTTTTCATACTGATTGCAGATAGACCGTTTTCAATATACGTGTGTAATGTAAGTTTTATTCTACTCAGAGTTGAATGCGCTTTCACCCTTAAATGCGAACGAAGGTAAATTTTATCAATATCTGTCGCGCGCGGAATTTCAAAAAACTGCATTTAGAAAAAAAATTGATTTTTTTAATTTCTTCTTAAATCTTTGCCGCGCTGTAGCTCGTACAAATCCCGTCCGATTTTTAAAAAATTAAGAGTTTTGTAATCCATAGAACAATATATAAAAAGTTCATTCTGGGTTTTTGGAAATTCAAAAAATAATAAGTTTAAATAAAAACATTGGGTAATTGAAAATTCAAAAACATACCATATATTTCAAAATACATTTTTTTCGAAAATCCAGAATTAAGTTTTCATGTATTTTTCTAAGAATTACAAAACTTTAACTTTTTTGAAAATCAGACAGGATTTGTACGAGCTGCAGCGCGGCAAAGATTTAGGAAGAAATTAAAAAAATCAATTTTTTTAGAAATGCAGTTTTTTGAAATTCCGGGCGCGACAGATTTTTATAAAAATTTACCTTTGTTCGCATTCAAGGGTTAAAGCGCATTCAATTCTGAGTAGAATAAAACTCACATTACACATGTATATTGAAAACGGCCTATCTGCAATCAGCATGAAAAAACCATGTTTCGCCATTAAAGCTATGATAAACATTTTAACATATAATGTTTTTGCACGCAATCGGCCATATCAATTGTTCCCAAATTTTGCACTGAAGTTCATCCATATGTATGTACTTGACACAAAAATTAAGAAGAATTTTAGCACGTTTTAAATAACTGGCCCCAACATATAATTTTGCCGGTATTCATGGATAACAGGGATTTTATGCGGTCTTCTAAATCCGAGTTAGGAGAGAGGGTGACGGAGTCAGTATAAATCGGGGAATCTATACTACTTCAGGACCGGCCCTGCGAGATACTATATAGTATGCACGACTAAATGGAGGGTTTATGTAGCAAAGTGTATGAGCCTAATGCCTGCAATGCTGTATGGGATGGGAGGGTTTATGATGCGCTTTCCCAATGAATATAATTTAATATTAGTTTATAAATTAATATCCCAAAAATATGAACATGCGAATATCATACGGGGAATATGCAATCACACGAAACACGACATAAATTATATATAGTTTGAGAGGTCTTATTATGCCTCGTATTTATTTTAAATACTTTTACTTTTAAATGGCACAATAGTTCAAAAGAAAATGATATGACTTTACTTTTAATGGCCCGTAGCCCAAAATAAAATAGACTTTGAAATCAATAGAAACTCAAATCTCTCAATAAACAAACGGGAGCGTTTCCCAAATTCGCCGTACAAATAATTATTTTAACAAATATATTTTTACCTTGTAGGTTGGATTCTGAGCCGGACGGATTATATTTTGGACTTCTCGTAGAACCTCTTTGGGTCACCTTGTGTTCCCTATTTTATTTGCTCGTGGCGTCAATATTATATCCCTCGTAGGGTCAAAAGGGTCAGCGTTTGATCACCTAAAATTCTCGCTCGTAGCGATGAATACACTTTTCTTCGTGGGGTATCTTGGTCCGCTTGGGTCCCTATTAGTTTGCACGTAGCAACAAATATCTTTTCCTCGTAGGATTTCCTGGTCCACGCGGGCCCCTAGGATTTGCTCGTAGCAACAATTCTGCCGTAGCACGGTCGAGTGAGGAGTACCTTTTGCTTTGTTGGAGTTGCATTGACATGACATTGCTGCCGACGGACTTTTACGTGGTGGTGGTAATTTTACCGGCGGAGGGGTTCTACTTTGACTAGATGATAGAGACTTATCTCTCGCATCAATAAACGCAGTCGAATGTCCCATGGGACTGTTTCGTGGAGAATTTCCCGGCGTGCTAACTAAATTTTCATCTAAGATTATTACTGAGTCGTCTAACTCACCATCCCCTTCTCCCCCTGGTGAGGTAAGGTGCCCCGTAGGAACCAAACCGACCCTGGAACGTGTCCTAAGATCCCAAGAATGATGGAAATCATTGGTGCTAACTATATTAAGTGCCGGTGGTGCATATATGGTTTCCCCGTCGTCATCGTCCTGTGGAACCTCATGAAATAAATTTAAAGCAGGCATTTGTGACGAGGATATATTATAAACTCCTCGCGGGACGACGTCTCTAAAATAAGTATTTTGCTCCTCAATATTGGTTTCTGTTGGGTCAAGCTTCGGTTCGAGACTGAAAACATGGTCTTCTGGAGTTGGTACCATGCGATTTAAATAATCTCTATCTTGGTCTACGTTCAATGCTAAATCGGCTGGATCAAGAGGAGTATAATAGGTTTTTAGATTATGTCCGTGGACCATGTCTAATACTAACAAAGTTGTCGAGGTTTCTGGTTCAATCTCTGGGTCACATAGAAAATATACGTGCTCATTTTCGATCAAACTATAGATTCTATATGGGCCGGAATACCTAACCATAAATTTTGTGGAAGTACCTTGTTTTCTTATGTAATTTCGTTTAGGAACTAAGTCGCCTATGTTAAATTTTATATGAGGGTGGCGCTTGTCAAAATCTAATTTTCTTTTTAACTGGTTTTTACAAGAATTTTGATGTGCCTGCATCCTATACTTAAATAATTCGCCTATCCTAACTTGTTGGTTTTCTATGTCTTCCTTTTTGGACAGAATTTTATTCTCGTCTATGTTGAGGTTATAATCCCATGCTAATGACTTTCCATTCTAAAGAAAACATGGATAGAAACCTGCACTAGAATTCTTGGTGGAGTTATATTCGTTTCGCACCTGAGGCAATAAATCGTCCCAGCTGAGTTGCTGGTCATGTTTTAATTTCTTTAATATACTTCCAAATGTAGTTTTTGATCTCTCTATTATTGAGTTTGAAGAGAAATGCCACTCCAAAGTACGGATGGCGGCCACGCCATACATATCGCAAAATTCCTGGTATGCTTCCCCAGTGAAGACGGCACCATTGTCGGAAACAATTCCGCGAATTCCGTGATCCCTAACAAGCGGTGTGAGACAACGTATCGTCTCGGCCACGGTCGAATTCGTGGTTGGAAAAAGATGAAGGTAACGCGTGCACTGATCTATGACTGCGAGAATGTATTCTTTCTTTCTACGAGTCATATTTAATGGTGCTAAGTAATCTGCTGACACTTTTGCGAATGGGATTTGAGGCGTCATGATTACATGTAATGGACCTGATTTTCTACGTTTACTTATATTTTATCTCTGGCACGTATCACAACCCCGGATAAATTCCATCACTAACTTACTCATAGAAAAGAACGTATAATTTTCCTTTAGTGCTGCATATATCTTTTCATGACCTAAATGTGATTTTTGATGCAGATATGAAATGAAATGTATAGCTAATTTCTGAGGCAACACTGTCACCCAAAGTTTACCTAGCGGTTCATCCGAGAGTTTTTTAATTCCCCCTGTGCGTTTAATCTATAGTTACGTCTATATTTATTAAATCCTTCATATTTATTTGTTCTGTCTTCCATGACTGATTTTATGACTTGAAAAACCTGTATATCTCCCATTTGGAGTTCTCTTAAATTATCTAAATTGTATTTGAGAGTTTCACAGTCCTGAATGAACTCCTTGTCCTGACGAGTACGTTCAACAACTTTTATTAATCTTAATTTTAATGGCGTCTTTTGATCAGGGTAGTTTCTTGGCGGTCGACTTAATCCATCGGCCAATTCATTATTTTTACCTGCGACGTGAAATATTTTAAGATCGAATTCACTGAGTTTTGAACTCCAGCGGATCAAGCGGGAATTTAATTCTGAGGGTTTCAGAATCGATGTGAGGGCGAAATGGTCTGTATATATATGTACAGAACTCCCTAAAACGTAGCTACGGAACTTTTGCAGTGCATGAATAATGGCAAAGCATTTTTTGTCCGTGACCGACCATTTTTGCTCCGTTTTCGTAAGACAGTGAGAATGGTACGCTATCGGTCGCCGTTGGCCATCGATATTTTGTATGAGTGCAGCTGCAATCTAATGATCGCTAGCATCTGACCACAATTCAAGTTGTGAATAGTCGTCTGGAAATGCTAATATGGGTGCCGAAGTTATGAGTCGTTTTAATTCTTCGACTGCTTGGCGACAATTGTCGTCGAAATTAAACGGAGTATCCTTTTGTAGTAATTGATATAATGGTCTTGCCACCCGAGAATAACCCTGAATCATGCGCCTAAAGAAATTAGTAATTCCTATGAAACGTCGTACTTTTGTAGTATTGGTTGGATCAGGGAATGTAAGGATTGTATCCACCCTATCTCTATCGATTGATATACCATCTGCACTAATTCTATGGCCCAAAAATACAATTGAGGGATGTCCAATATGACATTTAGAAGGTTTCAACTTTATATTTGCCTGCATGCATAACCATAATACTAACTCTAACCTATGTATCATTTCGGCGAATGTAGCACCGCCAAAACCATTATCATCTACGTAGATTGAGGCCCATGTTTGACTATAATGATGCCACAATTTATTTATTACTAATTGAAAAATGGTATCACTATTTTTGTACCCAAACGGAAGTCTTAGTGGCCTGAAAGTGCCACAATGATTAATATATGCTAAATAATTACGACTATTCTCATGAAGCGCTATTTGTTGATATGATGACGCCATATGCATTGTGCAAAAGTATTTGCAGCCATTAAGTTTTGCAAATGCATCCTGTACTGGTGGTACGGGTGCATTTATGGGTTTTACGCGCTTATTCAACTCACGATAATCTATCACTGCTCTCCATTCATTGATCCCCTTTTTGACGACCATTTGTAGTGAAACATAATTCGAATGACACGGCTCTATGAGCTTTTTCATAAGTCCATCGTCAGTGTCATCCCTACAAACTACCTTAAATAAATTATACATATTAGCTGCTGCCAATACCATAGGGGTATCGTCTATAGGTTCTACTGTCGCATATACAGTTTTCTTAGTTATAGGATCAATGATGGATGTGTGGAAATCTTCTTGTTTCCACCCAAATACTTTATAATATTTTGATAATAATTGCCTGATTTCCAGCTTTTGAGCTGTATCCAATCCTTTGAATACTGGGAACATTTCCCATTCAGCATCTGTTAATGCTTGAGATCCTGGTACCTGTTTAGGCGGAGGGACTTCTGGGTTATCACTAGTTGGACAAGGCTGATCCTTAACATGGATCTGTGCGGCTTTTAACTGCACCGGTGTAGATACTGTTTTATACGTGGAGAGACAACCCTGTGTTTTCAACTCCATACCGACGTCTTCTGTATTTAATAAAGTTGCTATTCCTCTACCGTCTTAAATATATACTTCTTCAGGCAGGACCATAATTCCTGTTTTATTGTATAAATTGTGATTTAGTTCGGTTACTATATATCTGGTATAATCTCTTTTATCAGCGAATATCTCAACTGCTGTTTCCTTTTGACTTTCTAATTGAACTGAGTAAATTGTGAAGAGTCGTAATTTATAGTGATAAAATTCTCTTTCTGCATTTGAAGACATGGTAGTAGTAGCTATACTACGTACCTCTTCCAATAACGAATCTGTAGTTTCCTGTGTTTTCCGAATAGTCCGAATTGATAAGGGCGAATGTTTTGTCTTTTTATAACCTCTTTTTATGGAGTTTCTCAAATATCGAAAATGTTTTTGGTTTGTTGCTGTATTCTCATTCAAACTGTGTAATTTGCTTAATTGTAAATTCGTAAAATCAGCTTTCAATGTATCTGCATTTAGTAATATAATTGGTCCATTTCGTGACTCATATTTAACAAGTTGTTTCCTTGTTAAATAATGATCTGGGTCGAAATCATCATAGTCTGAGTCTGAACTCTCAGAGGTGTCACTGCTCTCCACATCACTTAATATGGGTGCTGAAGGAGCAGCTAATAAACTTGTATTAATTGAATTTTTCTTTCTTTTGGACTTTGGTTTGATTAAATCCATGACTGATTTTGTTCCCTTAAATTTCTTAATCATGGCTACATTAGTCTCAACAGCATCTTGCGTTCGAGTAAATACAACTAATCCTAATCTACATTGTACCATTGCATCGTATGCAACTAATAAATCCATCCCAAAGACGACACTGTCTTGTAAATTCTTGACAAGGAAAAATCCCTATCGAATCCATTTCTCAAATTCTTCAATGTACGTATTGATGAGTACCATTTCAGATACTATTGTAGGGACACCATGTTCCACCGACAACATAGCACGGATTGGTTTACATGGCGTAACCATATTCTGAAGCCCTAATAATTCTACTACCCTTGGGTTTATTGTACTAATAGACGCCCAAGTATCTGTTAGTACATTGGTGAGGACCGTTCCCCCAAAGCAATTTTGAAAAGGAAATTTTTTTCTGATTTCATGTGGTGGGGTTTGATTCCCCCTAATGAAATGAGTTATGTCCTCCTGTGGGTATGTGAAGAGCGTATCTTCATAATTGGATGAGGCTCCCTCGTGGGTGAGTCTATATTTAATCTCTTCACTCGTGGAATTTTCTTTAACTGTTTCCACGCTAGCTAATGAAGTAGTGACTGTACTGTTTCTACTTTGATATAAATCCCTGTCTACAAGTCCCGTTTGGATTGATTGACCGTCCAATTCACCGGTATTTAATCTGAACATGCGTAATCTGTGATTGTTTGCCGACGTGTGAGGATGTGGTGGATCTACTGTCTGTGGATTGTTATTTACCATACGCCGGTTGTTTTGTAAATTCACTGAATTGCAACTGATGTATCGATTCAAGACTATGATTAAGTTGTCTATGTTAGTACAATCCATAGTTACTTTCCTTAAATTTATCGGTAATCCTTCTATCAAAATTATGAGTCGTCTTTTCTCATCCATATGAGGGTCCAGTATATTTATATACTGTAATCTTTGGCGAATATACTCATCGAAACTCATTTTGGCTTTCTAAATTTAATTACGTAGATGTAGCGGATCCTTGGATCTAAAATGTCCTTATTTTTGATTATCTTGTAGTTAATACACAGGACTTATACTTATTTATAGTTTCGATGCAGTATCGACAATTGAAAATGAAGTATTTTGGCCTATCTGACGTATCAGTATAATGGTAATGGATTTACTTATAGTTCACTATTAAGTGACAATATTTGATCCTTATTTTATTCAAATGTGAATACAATATCTCAACTCAGTACTTTATACAAGTACAGCGTGGTTGCTTTCTCGTGGGAAAATCTAAGATGGATGTCTTACTTTCAAGTCTCTCCGTAACAGTGAATAATTTTTATTTTTATTCAATATGTAGGAATACCTATGTATGTAGTACTGAATTACCAGATTTTTTTTTAATTCGTATTATAAAACAATGCCCACGTCGACGTTAGCGTACGTGAACCGGATGCGTTTCCACTTTAGGGAACCGAATCTGTTTATGTTTTATTTTGATTTAAGTCTGATCAATACTTTTAAATTGATCAGGCCTTAAGTCTTTATCTTTACAAACAATTTGTAAATTCAAAATAATTATTTAACTTTTACTTGTATTATTAAAATTGACACAATTATGATTTTTTTTTTATTTGAAGAGTGAAATGATTTAATTTTGATAATGGGTGAATACTACGCTTTGCCTTGTGAATGAGGACGAGGGTACATATGTTTTGCGCAACAGCCACCGAATTTTGAGAATACCAAAAGCAAGCTTTTTAAGCACACGCTTATAATTTATCGTAGTGTCGTGACACGTACCTCTTGGTCAAGTAATCAAAATAAAGTGATAGGTCAGCAAATAAGGAATCCTTCCAAGTTTCACAGTAGTATGTGCGTCAATGTGTAAAATCTCTAAAGGCTAGTAAGCCGTATGTCAGGACCGTATCCTGTGAAATTAGAATTAATTGGAATTGTCAGTAAGTATCCAATCGTATCTCCAATGATTATTTCGACGGTTCTTTCTAATGAAATATTTATTTTAACTATTAAGTAAAAAACTATAATTGCTATAATAGCTACCCAGTCGTATGGACTTAAGTAGAATACGATGAACATTCAACGTTCAAGTTGAATTCGATATACCATTAATTTATTCCAAATGTGATATAAAATCAAAATACTAAATGTAAAGAAAATGAAAGCTATGTCTGATGATGTCAGACTTACTAATATTAGCATTCAGAAATTTTCATAAAAATCCCTAATTTTATTTTAATTCTACTATGAATCGTAGTTATGAATACCCACCTACTTAATTTATTAAATCCTTGTAGGATGTTGAATTTTTTTTTAAATTGTTAAATTCCTACTTTAATTTTTACTTAATTTTTGCAAAAGAGAAAATTAAAATTTTGAATTATAATGAGCTCGTGAGTTCGAAAAGAAAATGAAAATTTAGAATTTAAATCAACTTCAAAAAGAATTAATTGTCAAGTCGATGTATTATATAGGTTTCTATATAATAGTACTAACTATTATTTACCATGAGGTCCTTATGGTTTGTATTAGATAAATACAACTGTATAATTACTACAATAATTTATTTTTATTACTTAAATGTGAAGTAACCAGTAGTTACCATGAATTGTTGTCTATGATATAGTTTGTCATATAACTAGAGGCTAACTATTAGTTACCATGAAATTCGTGTGCTCTGTGTTATAATAATACGGAATACACGACGCCACTTCTGTACACCCACCGTATGGATGTGTACTAACTAGTATTTACCACGAAAGTATGTATATACTTAACACTACAATGTACTACGTAAGTACCTATGCTCTGTATTATAATATTACAGTAATATACGACACCAACTTCTGTACACCCACCGTAAGGATGTGTACTTAACTAGTATTTACCACGAAATTATGTATATACTTAACACTACAATGTACTACGTAAGTACCTATGCTCTGTATTATAATATTACAGTAATATACGACACCAACTTCTGTACACCCACCGTAAGGATGTGTACTTAACTAGTATTTACCACGAAATTATGTAAGTGCTTAATACTACTATGTACTGCGTAAGTACCTATTTAATTTTTATCCTCGTGGGTAACTTCTTTTATTTTCTAGGATACCTGAGTATATACCTACTCCCTACTTTAACGTTCGTGATAAACACGACAAAATATTTTCTACCTTTTATTTTAACCACCTCTGATTGGTGGTTCGAATTTGTTTTTACTTAAATTCGACAATTTATATGCCTCCCGGTCAATGACCATACGTGTTACTTACTTAGCAAAATAAAGTGGAGACAGAACGTAAGATTTTCGTTTCCAAACGACTTCTGTTTCCCCAGATGGGTGGAATTCGGAATCTGTCTTGACTTGAGTTTGAGTTTGAGTTTGAGTGATCTTTATTCAAGTGTCAAGTTCATCAGTACAAATGCACTGCTCTCAACCGACGGACACCATTATAATTACACAATAAAATAAATTAAAATTAAAATACACTAAAAGAAATATTCACCATTCAAAATCATATAGTTGCCAAGGTATCAATCATAGTATCACATCCACACTCAGGGTGGTTGATAAACAGAATATTCAATAGGAATTCTTGAGCTAATTAGGTGCTCAGTGAGTAATGATCTAAAATTACATGATTCATGGAGACATTTCACATGATCAGGCAACTTATTCCACTCAGTAATACTTCTATACAGGAATGAATGTCTAAAAGCCTCAGTACTACAATTCACAGGGTATTCTAAAATCAAAGAATTACTATACCTGGTTGTTCTCACACTATGCTTAAGAACAAACCAGGAATTAAAAATATTTATATCTGACCCAAATCTCAATATTCGATACACAAATGACAATGTATACAAGCTCAATCTTTCTGACACAGACAAGATGTTTGCTTTCTGTAGTAGACTATTCTCCAATACTGTAGCTCTACATCCATTTCTTTTCCGTTTACTATACATAGACTTATCAGTAAATTGTACAATTAGACCATTAACTTTATTTTGTAATGCCTGTAACTCCCGCTTACCTTGTACACCATACACAATAATACAATAATCAATTATAGATAATACATAAGCATTTAACATAATTACAAATATAGGAAACGTCAAAAACCGTTTTAAGTTGCTTATCATACCTATAGCAGAGCTCACTCTATTCTTGACGTAAACAAAGTGGCTTTTGAAATTAAGATTTGCATCTATAATAACACCTAGGTACCTAAACGTCCATACACGTTCAACCTCATTGCCATTACAAAATAATTTGACATTATCAGGTACCTTATAATCATTTTATGCAGAATCATAAACTTGGTCTTGCTCACATTTATTTTGAGACCCTGCGACACAAACCAATTATTAACATTATTCAAACAAACCTGCATTTGTTGTACAGCATCAGAAAACAAAGGCGCATAATAATATAGTACAAGATCATCAGCATATAGTAAATAATTAACCCCATTCACTATGACATCAGATACCTTATCTATATAAATAATGAACAACAAAGGCCCCAACACTGAACCTTGAGGAACCCCAATACTTAGATCATACGACTCTGAAACCTCTGAACCAATTTTGATCCTAAATTTTCTATTTCGAAGGTAGTCAGTAAGGAGCTTAAGTAAATGGTTATCTATCTTATATATATCTCTGAGCTTTATTAAAAGTTTCAAATGAGGCACCGAATCGAAAGCCTTTTGCAGGTCGATGAATACTGCTATAACTCTACCACATTTTAGGTCAATATAATAATACACATCCTGCACAAATGTAAGAGTAGCACTCTGACATGACCGCCCATTTCGAAAACCATGCTGTTGACTACTTAACTCAATTTTATTCAAAATTCTCTGATACAGCATTTTCTCTAAAATCTTATCAAGAATTAAAAGTGTAGAAATTGGGCGATATGACATAGCGTCCAATCTGGAACCTTTTCCTTTGTAAAGCGGTGTTACAGTTGCACACTTAAGCCTCGATGGGTATGCAGCACGACAAAGAAACTGAGTAAACAATAGGGCCAACGGCAAGGCTAAGGATTTCATACAGTTATTTAAAATGAAATAAGACAATTCATTTGGATTACCTTCATTCTTATGTTTAATTTCAGAAAAACTAGACAAGACCTCCTCAGGCGTAAAGGGCTCATACCTGCTTTCCGTGGTAATAGTTTCATAAAAGTTATCCAATGCCTCAACCTTATCACTAGGTACATTAACAGTAAATGCAGAAGCAAACGCACTGGATAATTGCTCTACTCCACTGACCACATTAGAGTTTACTTTCAATTCCGTTACAGTACACACACCACCACCCTTTCCAATGAGCTTATTATAAACCTGCCACACATTAGACGAGATCGGAACCTCTTCAAACTTTGACTGGTAATGGGTGTACTTGGCCTTTGTTACCTCCCTGTTGACGTCATTTCGTTCTCTTTTATACTGACTATACAAAGCAGGGTCCCCAGTTTTTAAACTCTTTGCTTTAATGCTATCACGGTGATGCATCTTTCTTTTTTATTCTACAGTCAGCCACGGTGATACTTTGCCCTTGACTCGTCGTGTAATAATGGGAGCATGCTTATTTATCACATCCATGACCGACTTTTCAAAGTAGTTAAGTGAATCATCAACGTCATCAAAAATATCTATTACAGACCATGGGATTAAACTAATGTCGTTGTTAACAATTTCCCACTTAACATTTGAACTTCAGATTCACTCTTATCCAGGCGTCCGTGGACTGTGGTCACAGCTCGTGACTTACTCTTCAGTGTCACAGTGAGACAACTAAAAGTGAGTATTCTAACTTTAATCACTAATACTTAACTTATATGTATACACAGCATTCAACAGTGTACATATATTATAGTGAATTTTGTGTACTTAGAATTTTTATCGAAATTCAAAATAAAATTTCACTTTGTAAGTGATTTGATGAAAATATTTAAAGTGTTTTTCTTCTATTTTGACTTACAAAGAGTCGAACCGTGGAACGGTAGGAGATTCGCTGTAGTTCCGGTTTATATAAATGACGGAAGTGAAAGATTCTAAATCCGTATTTTCTTTTTCCTGGAATTTCCTGATTCTAAGTCCAACTGACTTCAAGCACGTCCAAAGTGGCCCGTGGCTCGACCCCGTGAGGTTTCTATAATTTTAATATTAAATATAATGTTATTTTCTATGTTGTAATGTTTGTATTTGTAAATGCCCCAATATTGATACTTGTGCACACATTACAACAGGCCCTTAAATTACAACACTATTATATGTTGTATGTGGGCATACATATAGAACACTTGTGCATAATTACAACACTATGTGAAAATACAACATCTGGATTCGTAATCTAAAAAAAAATTAGTATTTCACTGTAACAATTTTTTTTATGCCAAATTTTGTTCTACTTACTTTTAATTGTTTGTAGAAGTTCCTGCTTAGATGGATCCGCGTAAGATCGTTTTATCGAAGACTTTTGACTTCGCAATTACTTTTTGGTTCTGGCAACTAATTCTTCGGATCGTGTCCGGTTCCCAACAGTAAGTTATGACGATTTTCTTTGTTTCGTCTGAGTTCACTAGTAAGTGAAACTGAAATAAATATAGTTTTGATTACTTCACACTTTTAAGTAGTCAAGTTTCAACTTCAAATGGGAGTCGATTTTGATGCCTAGTTTCGTAAACTTAATTTGTTTCAACTATGAATTTCAACTCGTGGTTGAATTTACCTAAAATCTTGGCTTTTGCTGCTTTAAGCTTTCTCGACCGTATCAAAATTTCGAAGAATTACTTTTCTCTGAATGATTTGCCACCTGTAATGCCCGATGCGGAAAGATGGAACACAATATAGCACAATAATGGTTCGTCAACCGACGAATTATAAGTTCAACAAAATTTGTTAGTATGATTAACACAATGGTGTTGATTTCCCACTGAGATTAATATATTATGGTAAATTCACTCAACCACACCCCTTAAAAAAGGTGAACTTTCCCTAAATGAGTCGTAACTAATGTTGAAATCGGAGTGGAAATTCTCCGTTATACTTAATGTTGGGTTTTTGAGAAACTTACAATTAGGAAGTTGCAATTTAACAAAATATACTCAATAAGTCGAGGTAGAACAATTCCTCGCTATGGTTCGTAACCAACAACAAATAATACTAAATTATGGGGTGTCAGTTCCCCTTATAATTGACTAAACACAAAACAAACTTCACAAATTTCAAACAGTTCGAAATAGCGGGGTGTGTGTTCTCCTTATAATTCACAAAACAAAATTATTAATGGTCAAAATGTGGGGTATAAGTATACTATTATGAGGATCATGTCCTATCTTGACTATGTAAAATGAGCTTTCTGAAAATGGCGGCCTATCTATTTATATGGCAATTCTAACATACATGTTGTGTAATATACTTTATATGTTTTACCTTATGGACCTCGCGTGGAGTCTGCTTTGGTTTTCTTTTGGAAATTCAGCCTTCAGTTTTCTGCTGCCTTTTGGTTCCACAATTTTATGAAATTTGGCAAATAACAATCTGTGGGTTATTTCTATTCGCTAGTAGCGACTATTTTTGAACTTTTATTTTCATAAAAACTTTCGTAATTTTCACTGAACTCTGAATATTTTCAGCAATATTTTCTGCTTTGAAAATGGGATGCTAGCACGGCCAGGTCCAATAGGCACTCTTGGTCTCGTCCGCTCCTGTTTCTTGCTTCTTTTCTCCTCCACCGCCAAAACTCTTCTTGCTGGGCGAAATTATATGCTTTATTATGGGAAGCTTTTCCCTCTCAATTTTATCCACGTCTACGGCTTACGGGTTGCTTCCCAAGACCACCGTACTTTATGGTCAGCCCTTTACACTGCGGCTGGTTGGATGGCTTGTCAGCACTGTCTCACACCACCTTTCACTTTTTAATTTTCAAATCTCCCGTCTTCTCGTAGAAGATGCGGTCATACGCCGTGGCGCTACTTCTAATGCCTTTTACTTTTGGCAGTAGTTTTAACTGCAGCCACTAGTACTACTAGTAAGCGTTACTATAACAGTGTCACAATTCCCTAACACGTGGCTGCCTATGCTTAATAAAGCAAATAGGTTTTTATGGGCCCGAATTTATTCGGACTTTTTCCTAACCTACTTTAAATTTTATTTTATTTAATTACGGGTATTAGGGGATAAATTAAAATCTACCCAGCACCTTCTTAACAGGGATTTTATGCGGTCTTCTAAATCCGTGTTAGGAGAGGGCGACGGAGTCAGTATAAATCGGGGAATCTATACTACTTCAGGACCGGCCCTGCGAGATACTATATAGTATGCACGACTAAATGGAGGGTTTATGTAGCAAAGTGTATGAGCTTAATGCCTGCAATGCTGTATGGGATGGGAGGGTTCATGATGCGCTTTCCCAATGAATATAATTTAATATTAGTTTATAAATTAATATCCTAAAAATATGAACATGCGAATATCATACGGGGAATATGCAATCACACGAAACACGACATAAATTATATATAGTTTGAGAGGTCCTATTATGCCTCGTATTTATTTTAAATACTTTTACTTTTAAATGGCACAATAGTTCAAAAGAAAATGATATGACTTTACTTTTAATGGCCCGTAGCCCAAAATAAAATAGACTTTGAAATCAATAGAAACTCAAATCTCTTAATAAACAAACGGGAGCGTTTCCTAAATTCGCCGTACGAATAATTATTTTAATAAATATATTTTTACCTTGTAGGTTAGATTCTGAGCCGGACGGATTATATTTTGGACTTCTCGTAGAACCTCTTTGGGTCACCTTGTGTTCCCTATTTTATTCGCTCGTGGCGTCAATATTATATCCCTCGTAGGGTCAAAAGGGTCAGCTTTTGATCACCTAAAATTCTCGCTCGTAGCGATGAATATACTTTCCCTCGTGGGGTATCTTGGTCCGCTTGGGTCCCTATTAGTTTGCACGTAGCAACAAATATCTTTTCCTCGTAGGATTTCCTGGTCCACGTGGGCCCCTAGGATTTGCTCGTAGCAACAATTCTGCCGTAGCACGGTCGAGTGAGGAGTACCTTCTGCTTCGCCGGAGTTTTACAAACTGGTTATGGTCATGGTCCGCGAGGATAGAAGATCCTCACGTACCATGCTATATTTCCTATTCTCATCTCCACAGCGTGGAGTATTATTTTCCCTGTCACCATCTACTTAACTAGTGGGATTACTTTGCCTGAAGGGCTTTTAGGGAATATATCCGTCCGTCTCTGGTTCCAACACACAATTTATATTTTACATCATAAAATATTATATTTTATATTTTATACAATATATATTTTTATGATCATCATTTTTCTTCTCTCATGGAGATTTTTCATATGTGCACGGCAAGTTTTTTATAGTTAAATATTTGAATCTACTACCTAGAGCAACTCCTGTATGGGCAGTAGAATAGGTTTGAAAATTTAATAAGGGATCGTCCACGAGTGACGTCACGGGTAGGAGCAATGTGTCTACATGGATGTTGATGACATTCAATATATTATAAAGATTGCCATTTGCTCAATAGTAATGTTGGTGACAGGTGAGTTATAGGGTAACTAGCAGTTGGGATATTTCCATGACATCATTTATGGACGACCCCTAAGTTGTCAACAAGCCATGTCCACTCCATACATACCTGTGAAAACATATGTACTATTCACTATCAAATACAATTCCGACGATGGAATGCTTTATTTGTGGCCCAATTGCGAAACCCATTGAGTTTAAAAGCGTGCTCCATTAAGATAAAAAATGATTATTGATTTTGGATTAAGGCTGCAATGACATTGCAATTGCCATTTGGCCATGACCCTGACCCACACCGACGCACAACTTGACAAATGATGTAACTACTTCACATAGTGTATACAGTATATTCAACGGAAACATTCCGATTGTAAATTGCGAATACTAATTACTTGTGTAAGCCTCTGGGTTGCTTACATTGTTTACAATAAAATTACAAAAACTTATATAAAGATTTTCACAGTGAAAATAAGTGATTGGAAAACAGCGCATTTTCCCCGTCTACGCACTGAATGTGTGAGAATGGCCACATGTTTCAATACACTATTACTTCTTTTTTACATTTTAGATCTCTTTGTCCTCCTCAAAAGGGGTTGTCTACCAATGATGTCACTGGCAGGGTTTAATGGGTGTTGTCAGGTATTGATGTCATGGCATGTCAAAGATAACTATTAAAGCATTGGACAATCTGATGAGAGGGGAGTCATAGGGTCTACAAAAGGGAATCTTCGATGACATCATTTATAACTTATAACCAACCCCGAATAACACGTCCATGTAATTCTGTAAAAAAATAATCCGTTTAAAATAAATTTAGTTTGAAGTTTTGTCTAATTTTAGTGGTTGACCCACGCCCTACTTGCCTTTATTATAGAGTTTCCCTTTTATTACTCACAATTACGTAGTATCTTAACCACTTCTAATCTTTGAATCAATAAGACCCATGAAATAGAACCAGTTGTAGAAATTAAATATTCTGAGCCAAGAATCATATCGGCCCATATTTAAGTTAGAATTGAAATGAGCTATGTAAGAAAACATGGAATAGTGTACAACGTTTACTACAAGTTTGTTAAAGTTTAAAAATGTTGTATTTACGTGTTTTTTAAAAGTGTGCAAATGCTCTATTTACGTGTTTAATTAAAGTGTAAAAATTTTCCATTCACACGTTTATTAAAAGTGTAAAGGTGTTCCATCTACATGTATTTTAAAATTGTAAAAACGTTCTATTTACATGTTTTTGAAAAGTGCAAAATGCTCAATAGTTACATAGTTTTTAACAAGGTAAAAAGTTCTATTTACATTTTTTTGAAAAGTGCAAAATGTTCTATTTACATATTTTTTAACAGTGTATTCATTTCCATATTTTTGAAAAGTGCTCAATGTTCTGGAAATGAAATTCTTATCACGTCTTTTGTGGACGACCCCCAAGTGTACGTCATGAGCACAACACTGTCAGCAGACGTTTCAAATTTGTATGTTGATATAGTTCATTCTGTATTTAGCTAAAATTGAAAATGGGTCATTTTGAGTTTTCACAGACATTTTATTTTATTGTATATTGGTGACATACTGTTACTGTTATTAGATACGTGAGTATGTTGTTTAGGATTAAACGGCATTGCCAGTCTTGCAAAATAAACGACTGAATCTGATGGAAGGCCCCTAAGAACAGTTTCATATTTTGTACTATGTACATCCCATAGTTTAACCTACGTTGAATCACACGTAAATCTCGATCTCATTGACTTTTTATTTTCGCACTGCCGAATGGCCTTGAAAACGTAGTCTTGCTTTCTGTAGTTTTATTTCTAGTTATGTCTGTCGTTCAGTTCGTAGTTTGAGTAGTGGAGCCTGAGCCTAATAATGGTACCACATACATTGTTAGTCTACAAATATTCAGGGCCGGACGAAGGAATTGATTTTAGACAGCAATTTAATTCCTTATACAAAAACCACTATTTGGATTTTGTTAATATGGGTTTCGTTGGCAAACTAAATTATTGTATTACATGTTTTAAAAAAGTTTAAAATGATCTTTTCACTTAATTTTAAAAATTTCAAAATGTACTAGAGAGAAAAACTTTATTAAGTCACTGTTGCACAATTGCAATAGCTTTACAGCTCAGTATACAAACCAAAACTTTCTTAATAATAATTTAAGCATTTTTATAAAACGGTATTTCAAAACTTAATTAAGTAAATAAATGGTTAACACGTTTTTGAGGAAAATAGAAAATGCTTTATTATTGCATGTTTTAAAAAGCCAAAATATTGAATTTACACTTTTTTGAAAAGTTCAAAATGTTCCATTTACATATTTTTGAAAGTGCAAAATTTTCCATTTACATGTTTTTTGAAAAGTGCAAAATGTTCTGTTCACATATTTTTGAAAAGTGCAAAATGTTCTGTTCACATATTTTTGAAAAGTGCAAAATGTTCTATCTACACGTTTGTGAGAAGTGCTCAATATTCTATTTAGATGCTTTCAAGACATGTTTGAATATTTGTGTAGATATTGGATATTGTTTTTAGCTACAAATGGATATGGGTCATTTTGGTTCTTCACACACGATATTCCTCTTTAGGTGATTTCAACAAGGACGCAGCTGCTCTCCATCAATTCTTGAAGGATGGTCACCAAGTTGTTCCGGCTCATTCCTTTGCTAAAAATTTGGGTCTTTACGGCGAGCGAGTGGGTGCGTTATGAGTCGTTACTGGTTCCAAAGAAGAGGCAGACAAGGTCATGGCAAACATATAAAACAATGCCCAAGTACGTTGAACTTATTTGCATTTTTAATATACTATACCTATAGGTAGCAGAAAAATAGTAAGTTGAGGGGCCTGTGTCTGTATCAGTAGAAAAAAAATTCATAAATTCATTAATGTTCCCAAATAATAGAAAAACCCCCATCAGTTTCCAGTTCCAGTCGTTTACTGAGTATGAATTTTGAAAATTTATTTTTTTACCTTTTTAAATTTATTAATAATATGTTATTTACTTTTTTTCTCGTTTTGACTACATTTAATTATTTTGCACCTTTTTTTCATTTTTTGACAAGATTAACGTGTATAAAATTAGAATTAAGTTATTTAATTACATATTGTTACTAATTAATTATTCTTAAAATATAATCTTATTGATAAATTGTGTGACGCTTACGAATTAAACTTGACGTTGATTGTTACAATTATTACGAATTTTGATCTTTAATGATGGGTTTAGAATAGTCGTAAGTACAGTGGTAAAAGTGTAATAATGTGTAAGTAGTTGTAAATTGTTTGAAAATATTTTAATTTTTTCTTTTAGAAATTATAAACAAAGTAACTTAAGTATTATAGGACAGTGTCACACGAGTAGGTTTCTAGAAACATAAACGACGCACTCACAAATTGCGCGGCACTTCATTTAAGAATAATGAATCACTTGATTAATTCAATTGTTACAATATAAATGTTGTTAAGTTTACAGTGATACAAGTTTTGGTTTAAATGCGGTAGTCCCAGTTTCGTAGTATGAAAGTGTTTTTCATCTAACTACACATACAAAGTATACAGCACATGTTACAATAATTCATTCAGCAAACTGATATCTAATTTGTAAATATTAACACTATGCAGTCGTACCATAGGAAAATATACCGTTTAAGTTAAGTACAGTCCACATTTCCTTTTTTTCAGCAATACTACAACACAGACAAGATTAGGATACGAAGTGCACAATTAATTTATCTGGAATTCCCGAATTCGAATATTTTCGTTATGTAACTATATGTGAATGAATGTAGATACTTTACAGTCTATTGTACTAATCAATCAGCCAGAAATTAATTTCAAGTTCATCCTTTCAGAATGTTGACCCCGTGTTATTTCCTATATCGTTTGCATTACTTTGATAAGCGTGATTTTGATTTTGATTTCCGAAAGGCTGGTTATTCTGCTCGTAGCATTGCACGCAATGTATACATAGTTATTGTAATTAAAAGCAAACTATGTAAGAAACAATTACGTTTACTTGCTAAGTTATAGTTGGTTCTACCACAACCCCAGGTGTATTTATGTGTGTAAATAACATTTTTTCGCTTCGATTTCTACTTGTGTTCCTTGCAAGATTGAAATATTAATTCCGTAATTCTCATATTGGTTTGTAATTGTAGTTTGTAGCCTGTAGCACTGGCAGAAGCTGGATTGACTAAAAATTATATGATTATCTTTACGTATGAAAACATTCGATATTTACTAGCATGTATTAAGCACGCATTTCTGTATAAAAAACTATTTCCAATTTCTACACAAATCACAAAGTTGGTCACACAAATTGAAAGTAAAGCACAAAAATGAAACTAATTCTGATGATGAGATTGTAAAAACGTAGAGTATAAATTTGTGTATTATTTTTTAATTATTATGAAAATTGAAAGTTCTACTGGACAAAAATTAAATTGTTGATATTTACTTGAAAATGGGACAGGACAGTATTTTCTATGTCACACTAACAATGTCATTAAGTGAGTTTTGTAGTTACTTACGAGGAAAATTATTTAAAATGTAAACTAGTTTGTTGAGATTACAAAATATATTATGAAATAATAATAATTATTATTAGTGATTTGTCAGAGTGAATACCGGTGACCGGTTTTTGATTCTCGGTTTCCTGTGGTTGCCCCTAAAATTGTAACTATTTTGGAAGTAACCCAGACGCAGACCATGTGCACAATTTATTTATTTAATTCATTTAGCTTACATAGTAAGTACGTTGCAATGCTTAACATAAAATTTTAAGAGTTAAAAATTTGCAGCACGTAATTTGAATTTAGTTGACCAAATTAAATATCTTGTAAGTAGTGCGCTTGGAATAATTCACTGATTTTGTTGTATTCTCGTGTCTAGTTGTGTTTTGCTATACATCCAGGTGTTTAATCGTAGTTAAATGATCCATTAATTCTGTGCGCCTTCCTTCCCCCACACTGCACACAAAAAACTGCGACGAGATCGAGATTGTGACAAATGGATCTTCCACATTTAATTAATTACAGTTATCTACACAGCTTACAAGTGAATAGTTGTACTCAGAGTAAAAGTTAAAATAGAGTTTTAAATATATAAAGATTAAATTACATATTAATTAAATGTTATTATGGTTAATTACAATTAAGTACCATACAAATACACGGACAACACCCGTTTAGGCTAGAGGATATAGCTTACGTATTACCTATATGATGATGTAAACACTTACAGTAGAAATAATTAAATTAATTAATGATATGAATCTTGTTACTTACGATGAATTATGATGACATTATTTTAGAAACAATATAACGAAAAATCTTGCAGAAAATCAGAATATTTTGTAGGAATGGAATTAATCTGAAATTAATAAATGTTAGCATTTGTAACACATTTTAGCAAATACAAGATACTCAATATTTATTTAACGATTTAAACAAGGCCCAAGACTGATACAGAATTAGTATTTATTGCATGTATTAATTACTAATTTTTGTACTAACTAAACATACTGACAACTGCGTAAAATATTGACAAGTGGTATAGAATATTTTTTGAGTAGGGTATTGTACGTACGATACGCCAAATTATATGATATGACTCTGTCCAAAACAAGGATCGTTTTTGGGTCATGGAAGAAATTGGAAATATATAACTAATATTTAACTATGTAGCTTTTGAAAGATTCATTTCAATTTTCAAAAATTATAATAGCTTCAAGGTGTGTTTTAATTTGCTCCTATAATTTAAATATTTTAATAGAAACGTTCAGTTAATAGCAAAGCAGTAGGGTTGTGAAGTATTTTAGTCCTACGTGTATTCCGTTTTATTGTTTCTGTGGGATTGTGCCTGTTCCATTAAAATAAATGCTGTATCGAAGTAAGCGTACATATAGTCACCTGGGCCTAATTAAACAATGCTACACTGGCAAACTGGCAGCTGGTTACAAATGTAGACAATGACAATAATTAATATTTTTATACAAATATCACTTTATAGAGCCTATGCGCGGGAGGGAAGCGTGGAGTGCCTCTAGAAAATGTCTCTTTTGTTTATTTGTAACTTTCCAATAATTTTTCCATGGTATTTCAGTTAATAAAAATTCATGGCAGAAATAATTTATTTTATGTTTACGTTTGTAACCGTTCTAACTATATCTACTTTAACTTATTTATTTAAGGTGATGATCCATATCAATGGATCACCGTATATATGTATTTGGCACAATACCTGTAAGTATGACTAAATCCCTCTGAATCTCTGTCGCCTCTGGTAGTCTTGCTTCGGACCTATTCGCCAGGGTAGAACTTCTTGATGATAAGTAATAAATGCAGAGCACAGTAACAGCAACAATATTCGGTGATCGATATAATACGAATGATGATTTATTGACAAATTTGGTTTTCTTATATATGGTTTTAGATATACTATTTTGCATTTTAAATGTCATTCGTTTAGTATTTCTGGAGTTGGAAATTCTATACAATGACATTTGGTTTTTTTTAGAATTTAGTGATTTTTCCTTAAAAGTTGAAATTACCGTTAGGTTTGATTTTATAGATTTTAGGTTTTAATTAATTAAATATTGTAATTTATAATAGCGCATCCGTGGCTCCAGACAGACTTAATTTAATAATATAATTAGTCGGATAGGTATGAATGGATGAATGAATACTGGTACGGATGTGATAAGGTTCGGAGCAGGAAAGATGGTACTACAAGACATAGTAAGGAACTGATACAAGAGGTGAAGGTTTTGTCTGGGTCTGCGACGGGTTATACCACCCCCTGCTTCGAAACAAAACGGGGATAAACGAATTTGTACCCGGTTTTGTATAGCGTTTAAATCCGGCAGCTATACGGTAATCTAAAGTTTTCTTGGGTCGTAAGGATCTTGGTGGTTGGTCGTCGTGGTTTTCTTCAGAGATGAAATCGGTTGTCGGTTCCGAGAATAGATGGCGCTGGATGTATGGTTTCAATTTTGTCACGTGTTGTCGTGTTATAAAAGTTTTGTTGGATAGTAGACTGAGGTCGTAAATGTCGTTGGAAGTTTCACGAAGGATTTGATACGGGCCATCCCATCGGGGTGCAAATTTCTTTGTAAATTTTGAGGCTCCGTCAGATTTTGGGTGTTCACGAACAAGGGCTAGATCTCCTGGTTGGAACTTGAAAGGACGGTGTTTTTGGTTGTAGTATTTTGCTTGTTTTTCAGATGATTTATGAAGTTGGGTGGTTGCTAAAGATTGTTTCTTGGTAATAGTGTTTTTGATTTCAGCCATGTAGTCAGAAGGGAGTAGAATTGTGTCCGGATGGTCTAAAGGTTGTATGGCTCGGTCAATAGGTAAAGGCATTTTGCGGCCTGTGAGTAGCTCAAATGGTGTAAAACCAGTTGAATTATTAATAGTGGAACGAAGGGAGCAGGCGTAGTGGTAGATTTTTTCATCCCATTTACTGTGGCTATGTTGGGCATAGGAACGTATGCGTGCTTCAATGGTTTGATTATAGCGCTCACTCATATTGGCCTGAGGATGATACGGGGGTAGAAGTATAGATTTAATATTCCAGGATTTGCAAAAGTTTTGAAAGGGTTTAGAAATAAAAGGTGTCCCGTTATCGGTCCAAAACTCTACGGGAGCACCAAAACGTGCAAAAGTTTGTTCTAAACGTTTAGTTATTTCAGCAGTTGTGCCTTCGCGGAGTGGAAAAACTTCGGGCCATTTGGAAAAAGAGTCAACTAACACTAAGAGAAATGTATTTCCATTTCGGGTGCGGGGTAGTGGTCCAATAAGATCTGCTTTAATTGTGTGCCAGATTTTGCATACTGGTTTGGCTTGCATTTGACCAGGAGGTAAACGACGAGGAGATTTACAATTTTGACAAATTGTACAGGATTGAACATAATGGCAGACGTCATCGTGAAGGGTGGGCCACCAAAAGCGTGAGCAGACGTTGAAAAGTGTTTTTTCAACACCCATGTGGCCAGATATGGGTTCATCGTGCAATTCGTGTAATACAAGATGACGAAGAGATAAAGGTAAAACAAGTTTCCAAGTACTTGTGAGGACATCTTCAGACGTGTCCTTATATAAGATGCCTTCATGTAGTTTAAAACGAGAATTTAATGGGTTTGTTTTTGAAAGACACGCTTGGACGTCGAGATCTTCAGTTTGAGCTTGTTTAATTTGAGGGAGGTTGAGGTTGTGGTAGTTGATATTGGATACCTGAGGAAGATAAGTGTCAAGATCGTCAATGTCGTCTGGGATAATATCAGCGCAGGGTGAACGGGATAATGCATCCGGGATCTGGTTGTAGCGACCAGGAATGTGACGAATTTCGTAATCATACTCTTGTAAACGCAGACTCCATCGGGCTAGTTTCTTATTGTCTTCTGTGAGGCTATACATCCAGGTAAGAGATTTGTTGTCTGTTAAGAGTACAAAATGTCGCCCATCCAGATACTCGCGAAACTTTCGAGTAGCAAAGAGAATGGCTAAAAGTTCGCGCTCCATTGCGTGTAAGCGTTTTTGGGATGCACTAAAGGTGGCGCTGGCATAGGAAATTACGTGTTTGCGGCCATTATATTCTTGATACAGAATGGCACCGGCTCCAAGATCGGAAGCATCAGTAGCTAAGTAGAATGTTTCTTGATAGTTAGGGTATGCGAGTAATGGGTTTTGGGATAGTTCAGCTTTAATGGTGGCAAAAGCGTGCTGTTCAACAGCAGACCACTTCCATTTAGTGTGTTTACGGGTAAGATTGATGAGAGCGCCAGCCTTGGAACCAAAATGGGGAAGAAATTCGCGCACCCAAGAGACCATACCAAGAAAGGTTCGCATTTCTTTAATAGTTGTTGGAGCCTTGTACTCCGTGATAGCTTGGAGTTTGTCAGGGCTCATTTGGACACCGTCAGCACTGAGTAGATATCCTAAATATTGTAATCGAGTTTTACCAAATTCGCATTTGTCGCGTTTGCAGGTAAGGCCGGCGCTTTGTAGACGTTCAATTACTAACCGGATGTGTTGAAGGTGTTCTTCAAAAGTTTGGGAATAGATGAGGATGTCGTCTTGGTAACATTCGCAGATCTTTCCGGTTAATCCTTTCAGTATTTTGGTCATTAAGTGCTGGAACATTGCGCTTCCGTTCTTGACGCCAAAAGGACAGCGGGTGTATTGATATAATTGATCGCCCACTTGAAAGGCAGTGTATGGGCGACTGGCTTCATCTAGTTGTATTTGCCAATAGCCTTTCATGAGATCAATCTTGCTAAGATATTTGGAGCTGCCAATGCGATTAATTATCTGTCTAATTGTTGGAAGTGGGAACGCGAAGCCCTTAGTCTGAGCGTTGACGCCGCGCAAATCGCATACAAAACGGTATTTTCCAGGTTCACCAGCCTTAGGCACAAGGAAGGCTGGACTGGACCACTCAGAATCGGAAACTTCAATAATACCGTCTTCGAGTAAAGCAGCAACTTGTTCTTCAATAATTTTTTGCTTGTGAGGGGTAGTCTTGTAGGGTTTGAATTTTTTTGGTTGAGGATTCTCGATTTCAATTTTAAATGTGACTTTGTCTGTTTTGCCAAGTTTGTCTGTGAAAACGTTGGGGTATTCCGTGATGAGTTGTTCAATTTTAGTTTGCTGGGGTACGGTGATTGGTTCAAGTGAAGTGATATGCACATCATGTAGAGACGTCGAAGAAGTTTTGTAGTTGTATATAAGGGACCCTTGGACAGAATGTAGAAAATCGTCGCCAAGTATGACGTTGTTAGATAGGGTTTCAAATACAAAGAATTTTTGAATATGGGAAACGGTGGGAGTTAAATAAAATTTAATGTAAGTAACACCGCATGGTTTGATGACGCCATTGTTGGCAACGGTAAAATCAGGTCCGTTATATGGAAGTAAGGAATGATCGCCTTTAACGGTATTGTAATAAGTAAGAGACATTTCAGACAATAATGATCCCGAATCTAGTAAGCCAAATTGGGTGGCACCATTAATAGTAAAACGGAGGTATGGTAGACCATTTGAGGTATGTACAGGGAGACGTGTGTTAGTGAGAGCAGATTGAAAACTTATTGATGAGTGTAATGGTGGCTCACATCCTCGATGTCGATGTCCATCAGATATGGAGGATCCATGACGGGAGCCATGTTGTACATTGAAGGAGCCTGGGGAAAACGCCCAGGCTGCATCCCGTTTCCCGAATGCTGTGAATAGTAGTTCTGACGCTGTTGATTAAATGCGGGTCTTGAATTAAATTGAGACCAGTGTGGAGGAGGATAATAGTATAGATTGGGATTGTATTGTTGTGGCGGGTATCCGTATGCGGTGGGTGCAGGGTAACGGTTGTTGTAGTTTTGGTAATATTCTCTGCCTCGGCCTCGTCCACGGTAGTTGTTGGTATTTGCATATGTGGTCTTGACACGAACACGAGGGCTGCCAGCAGCCCTGGTTGGACAATCACGAGCATAGTGACCAGGTTCACCGCAATGATGGCAATGAAAAGTTTTGGATGTGGCATTGTTGAAGGCGGGTCCAGAGGTAGGGGGCGTGCCGGTGGTGGATGGTTTAACATGTTGAACGCTGGGAGATTCTTCATCAGCGGTTGCAGGTATGATTTCATTAATGGGGGGTTTAGACAGCAAGTGTTGAATTTGAGGAGGAAGATCGTGACGAATTTCGCGTTCACGTAAAATAACTTTGTTCATGGTTAAATCAGTGGAAGGTAGGGCACGGAGGAAGATACGAATGGTAGGGTCAGAGTTATCAATGATAGTAGTGACAATTTCCTTTTCTTGCTTAGCTACAGCAAAACCTTGGTGGAGAGTGTAAAGAGCCCAAGCATAATCAGGAAAGGGTTCACCTGGTTTCTGCAAACGTTGAGTAATCTTGACTACCCGATCGGCATCATTAAGTGCGCCACCAAATTGTGCAATGAGTCCTTTCTTAAATTTTTCAAAGTCACTACGAAAATGAGTGGTATTAATGAAAAACCATTTTTTGGCATTTCCGGTCAGAGTAAAGGGAATATTGATGTAGTAACTTTTTGCATTGATGTTGAGAGCTTTATGATATTCTTCGAATTCTTTGAGAAATAGGTGGGGGTCTTCGTTCTCTAATCCAGAAAAGGTGGGTGGGGAAGGTTTAATCCAATGAGCAAGGGACACAGTAGATGGGTGGACCTTCATAATCTTCGTTTCGAGAGTTTCGACAGCAGCCTGAAGTGTTTCCAGTTCACTTTTTTGGCAATTCATAATGTCGTCTTTTTCGGCAAGGGAATCCGTTAAAGTTCTGATTGCGGCACTGTCTGTTTCATGAGCCTTTAATTTATCCTCTAAAGCCTTGATTTTAGCTTCAAGCGCTTGAGTCCCCATGATGGACAAGTTTTGGAATGGTGTACGCTAACTTGACAGTTGTGGAATCGCACAAATTGTGGAATGGTGATATTTCCGCTGCTGAGTTGACGCTCAATACGGTTGGGTGACGTCAGCAAGGCTCGTTCAATCTGTAAGTATGTATTACATGGAAGTGAACGACGTCCCATAAGAACACGTGTGTTCTAAAATTAGAATTTAAATGATTTTGAAAATCCGTAACTCAAAATTTTGAAGTCGTATAAAAAAACTAACACGATTTCAAGGGAAGGAGATTTTTTGAAAAATTTAAATATGCAATAATATTTGGGGGTCATAAGGACATCAGGTCAGGTCACCCATATGTTAACATAGGAAATCGTATACGTATGCGTTATATGGTATTTACTGTTGAGGTAACGGAATATGTGGTTTGACTATGGATGCTATCGAGTATATGTATGCGGTATGGTAAATATGATGCAGTTTTAATTGTTATTAAGTAGTAAGGAAATGAAGTAAAGTAAGTTGTTTTGAGATGTAAATGAAAGTTGTAAGAAAACAAAAAATATTTTTGAAAGATAATTGTCAAATAATTTATATGTACGGACCACAATGATGCAGGAGATCAACAACATGAGAAGTATAACAAGTTAACGACGGGGGTCATATAAATATTAAATGATAAGGTCATGAAGATACACAGTAGTTAAGTTTTAAAGTGAGACGCTGTGGATATGTAGATAATGGGCAATAAAACTGGATGCAAATTCGGACCAGGGATAATCTGCATGGCCAAAGCGAAAATTGAAGTAGTCAAGGGCGTCGTCAGAGAGATAGCGCTTGACATAGAAGGCCCACTCCTGACGGGGAATGAGGAGATGAGAAAAGTAGACTTCAATCCGGCGGATCCAGGAAACGACGTGTTTGACACAGAGACGGCAATGCCCGCAAAATTGACGGGGTGCCGTTGGTCGGCGGTAGTGTGGAATGGGAGCATCCAGGATGACGGTGTACTCCGGCTGAGGTTGAATGGGTGAGGTGCCGCGATCAGTTCAGTTCGGAGGTGAGGATGGGCTTGGAGAAGCTGACTGGACCGATCGGGTGTCGAAGGCGTCGGAGGCACTATGGTCAGATCCGGAGAAATGAGGACGTCGGCGGTAGGGATGTCCGCGGTTCGAGTCGGTCGGAGATTGAGGTGATCGAGGTTGGGGCTCCAGGCTCCAGCGAGAAGAAGCAGAGGGACGACTGGAGGTGGGTTGTAGACGACGGGTGGGTGGCATGATGTTAAGAGACGATGGGGTGGAAGAAGAAATAAGTGACCGGAAGAAGTAAAGATGTGATGTACGTTGACTGCGAAAGGAATAAAAAATAAAAATATTAAAATTCGTGGAAGGAAACGCCAGCGAATTGGTATAAAAGACATGGAAGAACGCCAATGTCAAAATGTTGTAAAAAGTAAAATGAATTTTGAATTTTGAAAAGTAAATAAAAAATATTAAGGTAAGTAAATGTGGGTTTTTGTAATGTTGGGCGCCAATTGTAACCGTTCTAACTATATCTACTTTAACTTATTTATTTAAGGTGATGATCCATATCAATGGATCACCGTATATATGTATTTGGCACAATACCTGTAAGTATGACTAAATCCCTCTGAATCTCTGTCGCCTCTGGTAGTCTTGCTTCGGACCTATTCGCCAGGGTAGAACTTCTTGATGATAAGTAATAAATGCAGAGCACAGTAACAGCAACAATATTCGGTGATCGATATAATACGAATGATGATTTATTGACAAATTTGGTTTTCTTATATATGGTTTTAGATATACTATTTTGCATTTTAAATGTCATTCGTTTAGTATTTCTGGAGTTGGAAATTCTATACAATGACATTTGGTTTTTTTTAGAATTTAGTGATTTTTCCTTAAAAGTTGAAATTACCGTTAGGTTTGATTTTATAGATTTTAGGTTTTAATTAATTAAATATTGTAATTTATAATAGCGCATCCGTGGCTCCAGACAGACTTAATTTAATAATATAATTAGTCGGATAGGTATGAATGGATGAATGAATACTGGTACGGATGTGATAAGGTTCGGAGCAGGAAAGATGGTACTACAAGACATAGTAAGGAACTGATACAAGAGGTGAAGGTTTTGTCTGGGTCTGCGACGGGTTATACGTTCCAGAGCCGCAGCATTCTCCATCTGATTTCAATATAATCCCTATCAAATGTTTAATTCTCAACCCAGTGTAAAGTTGGATTTGTTATTATATTTTAATATTTGGGGTTATTACTGTTTTGGATGCAGTTTAAATAATTACTAAAAATAGTCCAATCTCACCAACCAATTAACTAGAATAAGGACATGTCCTTCAAACACACTCAGTATTTCACTCACTACACTATGGCCTGAAATCCTGAAACGATCCAACCAGTTAGTGCATATTAAATTTTGTAAATTTTTGTTTAGGAAAAGTGTGGTCGCAATAATAATCGGAATTCTGACGACATAAAATCCTGAGGGAAACCTCTAAACCTACCCTCACTAACAGATTGTAAAATGTCCATGGAGGTCCAATATGTACACTACAAGTTTGAAATTGAAACGTACACATGACAGAAAAGTGCATAAAAGCTCTTTGAGGATCAATTTATTTTCAGTAGAGACTTGGCCCGAAGATTTACGGACGCGCTGTATATTGTTATCTACAGCCACGCAACCAGATTAAATATTAATTGTGAATTCAATTCATCAAAATCAGCCATGAAGATTTGTAAGAAGACGATACTTGAACTGACTCAGTTGATCACAGCTGTTCTTCTCGGACTCTGTAGTAAGTACTTCTTTTAATATTAAAAAAAAATAACTCTGATCGCTATACTCTAGTAGAGGGTAATAAAAGCCTATTTCTGATGTTTGTTTTAGATACAGGCTGCTGGGCATTAGAAATGTATCCGAAATCAAACTTGAGCTTTTTGAATTTGGGTAATGTAATTTTATATTTTATACTACAAAAAGTAGCTGTTTGCATATTTTATAATTATTGTGAGTTTTGAACTATAATACAAATCTTGACGGCAACATATTGTGGATTAAAATACTAACTTGAAATATTGCATGAGATTTGTATGTAGAGTCCTGTGGGGGATTGATACCCATCCAAGGACTTCTTCCCCGGGGGTCCATCCTCCTTAATTAACATTCCAAAAATACGAGCGCGCACGGGGAAAATTGTCTGTGGACTCTTGACACGTCCAACAAAAAAGGAGACCGTTCCAGTATCAAGGCAAAGATCACGCTCCTGGTTAGCGGAACTGTGGACTCCCACAGCGGTCTGTCTGTTGTGGACTGGAAGGCGACGGGAACGGATGAGAATCTTGATTGGATTCTGTCTCACCAAGAACTAACGTAGTTATCATTTCAACATTATTATACGTACCTGTTTGCCAGTAATTTTACAAAAAACATATTATCTACATTACCTGTGTCCGGCATTGATATTATAACAAATTTTTTTCTAGACCAAGCGCTCCGATTTACGAAAGCAAAACGTGGGATTATAACGTGTACTTGAGTCACTCATCCCGAAAAGGATCTGCTACTGGCTTCCTGCTCCTTGTGAGTTTATTTGATACTGATTACAAAACTGAAGGGCACAATTTTGGTTCCACAAATCAATGTGGAAACAAATCGTATGGTGTAGCTGGGCAATATGACAAGTTTTCAATGAGTATTAGTCCGCCCAAGCCTGGAACAACATTCACTGTCAACTCCTTAGCATCAAAACTCAACATTTCCTCCTGCTCTGGAATTGATTCTTTGGATATTTTTGAAATCCGGGTGAAAAATTGCCCCAACCGACTTGTGAGGTATAGTTAAATAAACGCTATTGAGTTTGGATTTAAATATTTTAATTATTATAACTTTGAACAAATTCATGCTCAAATTACAACAAAAAATTTAAGAAAAGGAGAAAAAATTTAACGTTAAAAATTACATTTTTAGGTTGTGTGGTAGCATTCCATCTCCGATTTCCTACACGTCGCAGTACCCTCTGCTCGTGACGTTTTACACAAGTCGCAGGGGTGATGTTAAAACTAAATTTATGATCTCATGGGAATAATCATAAATTGAAATAATCTGGCATTCAATCCATTAGTAATTAATTTACCACATTTAGTTTCATTTAAAATTTGTAATTTGGCATTCCGGTGTAGAAGCTGTGAAAGAACCGGCAATTTTTGAGCAGTTGAAAGTTGAAATAATTTTAAATAAATATAACTACATTATGCTACATTCAATTCAATTAATTTAATTTTATCAAATTTTGTTCAAATTTCAAAAACCAAGAAATATTTACTATGTATACATTAATTAATAGGTAATTTATTATTGTTTCATTGTATTTAAACAGCTAATCAACGCAATGCAGTTAACTATAAATTCATTTATTATTCAAGTTTAAATTCAGATTAGGTAGACTGCTACTTAAGTTAGTTAGTAACACCGGTCGGTGTTACAGTAACATATTTTGGTGACTTCTTCATTCCTATGAGTAGTGTGGGGGACGCAACCATCTAGGAATTTGAGAGGACTGCAACCTGCCTCATCTGTGACAGCTGCTAATCCTTCATAACCGTATTCCCGTCTACTTTCTTTAAAGGTTGTTTGGAGGGTGTGAAAGCAGGAGCCATTGCAGGGGATTTCATCGCTTTGGTCGCACCTAGTGTTTTTTGTTCCATCCGGATCGTAGTAAGTTGCGCAAAAATGAAAGCACTTGGAGACACTCTGTCCAAACAAATAAATACAGCATCATCATATATATAATTTACGTTATCACTTTTCATAATTAATGCGCCAAGAATAAAAAATATTAGAATTGATAATTCTCAAAATGTGAGACATACCTCCTGAAATGAATAAAGTGCACGTAATTAGAACCATAAACGTCAAGCCACTCGGAATGTTCATCTTTTGGGATTTTCTGGAGCTCGTCAGCTCTTACAACAATATATTATATATAATTATATATACATATATAACTCTTATATATATAAGCACTTGCAGAATTCTAGACTGCTATATACTTAACTACAAGGTGATTGCGACACACGATCAGCATTCATAAATTATTTGAAGCAAAAACAAAATACGAAAGAAATGTAATTTCAATATAATATTGTCTGTTAAAAACCAAAATGACCCATATCCAATTTAAACTAGAATTAAAATGAGCTATCTCATAAAAACAAAATGAGAAACATGTGTAAAATGATAATTAAGAGTTTTTGAAAATAAGTGTAAAATGTTCTATTTACATGTTTTTGAAAAGTGTAAAACGTTCTGTTTACATGTTTTTGAAAAGTGTAAAATGTTCTATTTACATGTTTTTGAAAAGTTTAAAACGTTCTGTTTACATGTTTTTGAAAAGTGTAAAATTTTCTATTTACTTGTTTTTGAAAATTTCAAAATACTCCATTTAAATGCTGTCAAGACATATTTAAATATTTTTATAGATGGTAAATATATTGCGTTTAGCTTCAAATGGATATGGGTCATTTAAGTTCTTCACACACAGTATACCATTCATCATGTAAATTTGATTTACCTGAAACTTTTGATCAATGCGTGATTGTGATTAGACATTCATTAAAAATTAACTCCCATTCACTTCTCAATTATAGTTTAATCAACGTATCAACAAACGTCAACAATATGTGATCAGAATTTAATTTGCAACAATCGCCATTGAATGTGATATTCAAATTAGATAAGAAGGGAATAGTTTCCACGACACTCGCTCCCACAGGTTCTTTCCAGATCTTCCAGACAGCATCGGCCATCTGACAGAAAAGGAGAGAGACCCATGTGAGGGAAAAACATGAGAGTAATGCTACATGCGATCCTTCGATCTGATGTGAATTGACCAAGAGATGGATCAGAAACGGACGCAGCCCTGCGGCCGAAGATGCATTTTCGAGGAAAAGAAGCGAGAAAGAAGGAGAGCTCAGCATGCTTCATCAGTCGGGCTAAAACCATCAGAGAGAACTCAAGTCGGGACTTGTTTTTCAATAGAAGAGCACGTCGGATTAAACTCTTCAGCAGGGACTGAATAGGATTTTCTGCTCTTCAAGCACGACTCCTCGAACGATCCGAGATTCATCTTCATAATTTCCTGTTTTCATAATAATATTCAGTTTTTCGAAATGAAAAATACTTACCAGAAGGGAAGGGAGAACATGGAAACACCAAAAGGCTTTAGACGATTAAAAGGGGATTGTTCCGATTCCGTTTGTTGGTGCAATCATAAAATAAAGGAAAAGAAGCAGAGTTTTTATAATGAAAATTTCTATATTATAGTTTTTCTGTGCCTCGTGTTTTCCATCTTCGCCGCTCCCCTCTGTGAGTTTATATTAAGCTTATTCTGATTGTACTTCGAGGTCAAAAAGACCATAAGTTAATATTATAAAAGAAAAATCAAAAGAAAAATTAATAGTGGTGAATTACCTGTATCATCATCGGATCTGGATCTGGAAACTGTAAGCACTGCCTCGGCAGTGCTCGTAAGAAATCATTGTAAACCATTTGAACCATAATTATTGTCTGGACGTAAACCTAAAAGAAAAAGAAAAATTGAGATTAATATTCTAATATTTTGAATCCTTAATGTTTTGGCTCCCAGCCCTATGCTGAAAGGAGAAGATCGTATCATTTCATTTTCAAATTAAACTTCGTTTGCTTTCCAAATTAAATTAATTTAATATTAACGATAAAATTACCTCTCCTCTTCGATCGTTCGTGTCTTTATTTCATTGGCGAAATAAGCTTGATTCTCATCAATTGGCATTCCTAGAATTAAGGAAAATAAGAATTAATCCATAATTTTATCTGAATAAATCTACATACGGAAAATAACTATCATATAAATTAGACGTCGGGTGTAGTTCCGAGGGACTCCCCGTACGTAATTATAGGGACTTGCCCCATTCATAAAATCGTGAAATTATTGTAAAAATGTTAGGCAAAATTGAAGGGAGAGCGAGGGAGCAAACCCGCGACTCTGGCTATTTTTGGGGTTCGCCTCCTTCCTCAACTTTGATGGCTAGTCTGGACTCCGGACAGTGTCTCTCTGTCCCAAGTTTGTCCACCATCAAGCTGCTCTCCCCAACTTCTCTTATTGGTAATTCAAATGAAATAAAAACCTAAAATTAATTATCCTAAACTAAAATTAAAATAAATAACATAAATTCAGGAATTTTCCCAATTAGGCAGCAAAATTCAAGACATGTGGCTGTCCTGGAGTTACAGGATGGGCTCAGTCGGTGTCTGGGAGCTGAGGCTCCAGGTTAATCAGACACGCGCACTGGCGGCCCTCCTCTGTCTCCGGGATAGGCCTGACTGCGGGAGCTGGTACCTCCAGCGTCAGGCCACATGCCCTCCTGTAATAAAAATAAAAATAAAATAAATATCAACCTGAAAATTAAATACTTACCTAATTAACTTCGCAAAATTAAGGACTGAGCAAATTGCTGGAACAGGAAAGCCGGCAGTGGAATGCTCTTGCCACCCAGAATACTCGGCGTCCCAGGAGCCAATTCCGTGCCTTTGACTTTCCTATCCGGCGAGGCTGGAGTTGTGGGCGGCCAGGCCTACAACCTTCACGCCGCTCAGTCCCTCTGCCAAAATAAGAAAAATTAAATATATTTGAATGAAATGTGTGAAGCTAAAATTTAAATAACTTCCAAAAATTCAAGGCAAAGGCGTCGCGTTGTGCGGGAGGACGGAAAGAGGGAGGTCCTTGTCACTTGGAACGCTCACCAAACCAAGGACCATCTCCAATTCCCTCTGCCTCCTGCTCAACGGCGTTGGACGCGAGGGCAGCCAGACCCTCGACCACCGCACCGCCTTGCCTTCCTAAAAATAAACAAAAATTAAACGTAAATAAAAATTTAACTTCCCATTCTAATTGGAATTAAAATTGGCAAAAACTTCCGTGGCAGACCGTATTTCCGGGGAGCTTTGGTTGGGTCGTCGGCGGTCCTCATGCTCCGTTTGCCTTGCACCGTCGACGGTTTCCATCCGGTCCTCGGGAATACGGAAGCTCGTGGTGGCGAAGCCGGAAAAATGGATACTTTTCCCATCACCCCGGCCTCTGCCACCGAGCCACTTGCCACTGGAATTCTTATGGAACAAAATTAACCTCAAATAGTGAGGAAAACTAAAAATGAGCGTGGTGTGAATGGCTTAAAAGCAAATGAGCTTAACTCACCGTAAGAACCATAGGAGATACTTGGCAGTCTGCAGCAACTGAGCTTCTCCTCCTTTCTCATAGGCCTCCGGCCTTCTTCGGAGTGGTGGAACCCCCTTTTATAAACCAAATTTCTACCATCGGACATTAACTAATTAAATTAAATAAAAATCAAAAGGTGAGAGTATGATAGTTTAGCTATCATGGGTGTAAATTAAATAAATTCGCGGAAAACAATAACCACGAGGGAGAATTAATCCCTCACCATCCAATGGCGTATAAACATGAGGAGGTAAGGTAAACTCAGGGATGGCCTCCCACCCGCTCTTCGAAGCGGGGGAGTATACCATTTCGGTTTTATAGATTAAATTACACAATCAATGGGTGATCATCTCAATCTTATTTCTTAACAATGCTGCAATTGAATTGAATATTTGAATACGATTAAAATGTAATAAATGGATGAAAAACCATTGCTCAACAAACTGAGATTCTTGGCGTGAACCTGCGGCTTCATTTTTAATGCCACTAAAACTACGTGTAGGGAATTAATCGTTGTGTTGATGCAATAATTACGGGCATTCTGAATTATATTAAATTAAGCAATGTATAATCACGAGAAGTGAACTAATGATTTTTAATAACAGGTTAATTATGCGTGAGCCTATATGTGAATTATACATGTATGTATTCAATAATGCACCCACGTTTAATGCAAATTAAGTAATTAACTTTAAATGTAATTATTTGGTAAGGTTTTATTTCTTTGTAACTAAATGACATTATCAGAGAAACCACCATTTTACCGTCTTTTTGAGATTCCTGTTTCATCATACAAGCATTTCGCAAAAATGTATCAAAAATGACTAGTAGCATCTATATATAATTATATTGGGCTTTTATCAGCCGGCGTTTGCTATCGAATTAATAACGAATGACCCCACCCATGGAATTTAAAAGAATTCACACATATGTGATATAGATACCTTCTTACTGAATTTCGCATCAGCGGGCTCCAACGACATTGCAGTGTCCATAACCATATGATGAACGCAAGGTGAGAATTATTATTTTATTAATTACAGTACATAGTTAACTTGGGCTGGAGAGAAGAAATTGTTCTTTTAATTGTTTATCGTCTGTGAAGAATGAAGAACCAAAATGATCCATTTCCATTTTTAGCTAAAAAAAATTATGTACTACCTACACAAATATTCAAATATGTCTTAAAAGCATTTGAATAGATCATTGAGAGCTTTGGAAAAAAACAAGTAAATAGAAAATTTTGATGAAAAATGAAGATGAGGGATTTTGCTTCTTTTGAAGCTATGTACCACCCACACGCAATCAGAAGCCATTGGAAGTTGCAACTTGGACTATTGTCTTTTCATTTTCAGTTAGGTTAGGTTAGATATATACTGGCCCGGAGGGCCAGTATAGCATGGGGAAAAGAGCGGCAAACTTTAAACTTCAAATCCATCTTGCAACTTTCATGTACATGCTCACTTACGCGCATCAGCACGATGCTTAAGAATAAATCCATATGCTTGTTCATACTACTGATTTATATGAGCGAGCGTGCATCTGCGTGCTTACAATAAATACCCGAATGTAGTTAGTTAGTTAGTTGAACTTTATTATAGTGTTATTTAAACCAATTTGGCGCAAAGCCATTCTTCCATCGGTAACACAACAAACATTAACAACAATATATAATAGTTATAACAATATTTTGACAGTGTAACAAAGTAATACGGATATTGCAACAAGAGTAAGCAGGCTACATGATTTAAATGATTATTTAGTACATAATGGGTGTCGTGGTATTTGGTATTATCAATTAGTAAATATTAGAAAGAATTAATATTGGAGTAACGCTAAGAATAGGGCTACTAATATTTCTATATTATTTTTACATAGCTACTAAACGTATATATTATTACTTGATACCACCTCTATATGCTAGTCTATGCTACTGAATCATAATTATGACAGAATATGTATGACCATAAAAAAATAGTACTTGGGAAATGCTATATGTTTCTCAATTGAATATATAGTACCATATGAGCATTGTGGAATTAGGGTCTAACAATTATCGTACTTATAAATTAAGGCTAAAGTATTACTAGTAATATTTCTATATTAGATTCACATTGTTTTAAACATAAATATTATTGCGGGTATTAAGACACCATTCTGAGATTAAACATTTGAAATTATTTAACGGAGTTTCAAGATTCCTTACGGCCACTGGAATCAAATTCCAAATTTTTGTAATTTGAAATAACCCTGACCTTTGAAAAAATGAGGTTTCTTTCGTTGGTCTGTCTAATAGTTTGACTAGCTTATTTCTACTCATGTTATCGAATACGATAATATTGTACAGGTCAGGTATACATTTGAAATTTATAATTTTGTACATAAAGCTTGCTGAATAGTATATTTTACGTTCATGTAAAGTGAATATGTTACATAATTCATACAGGTAAACAAAGTCAATTTTGGCTCGTTCTTTGGACAACTTTTGGTGGTTCTTAATGTTATTATAATCATATTTATATAGGTTAGGGTAAAACAAATGTGCCTAACAAATTATTTTTTTCTCTATTCTAATTAATTGAGTATTACTTAATGAGCTCCAAATTATTAAGCCGTAGTCAATAATAGATAAGACAAAACAGTTTACAAGTAGCTTAAAAATGTCGAAACTTATAAAACGTTTTAAGGACAGTACACAGTGAATGGCTGAGGATAGTTTTTTCATAACTAGATTGAAGTGAGGTAAGAAGCTAAGTGTTTCGTCAAGTATTACACCGAGGTACTTGAATGTTTGTACTCGGTTTATGGTTTCATTGTTACATTCAACATTCCTTACGTTGGTGGTAATGATGTCTCGAGGTTTGTGGAATATCATATATTCGGTTTTGCTAAAGTTTATTGCTAGTGCCTTTTCTATACACCAGTTATTAAGGTCTCCTAACTTTGTGCTAGCTGATTGAATCATGGCATGTATGTCTGTACCACTGATAATAAATACTAGATCATCCGCGAAAAGAGTGTATTCAGTGCCAATTAAAGCATGTCCTACATTATTATAGTACATGGAGAATAAAAGTGGGGCTAATATAGACCCCTGGGGTAAGCCCCTATTAAGATCGAATTTTTTAGATACTACAGAATTAATTTTTACAGCAAATAATCGATTGGTAAAATAATTGCATAGTAATTTCACTAACTTAGGATCAATTTGAAAATCTTTTAACAACGTTTCTAACAGTTTATAGTGATCAACATGATCGAACGCCTTTCTAAGGTCTACAAAAACCGCAATTACTTTAGATTTAGGGTTATTTAGTTTGCTAAACAGTTTATGAGTAAATATGGTAAGTGCAGTTTCACATGAACGGTTTTGTCTGAAACCGTGTTGGGATCTAATAAATTATTTGTTTCAACATGACTAGTAATTATACGGTGTAAGACTTTTTCGAGTAATTTCCCTAGTAGAGGGAAGTTTGAGATCGGCCTATATGATGAGGGCTCTAGCGTGCTGCCTTTGCCCTTGAATAGTGGGGTTACGATACCACATTTAAATGTGTCTGGAATGATACCTTCATCAAGGAATTCATTGAATAGTTGGGTTAGGGGAGTACAAAGTCCTTGGAATGGGTTTTTAAGGAATGTTAAAGGAATCTCATTTTCCTTAAATGTTACAGTGTTCAGTAGTCTTAAACTAAGGGCAATATCAATAGGTTGTATGTTTAGTTGTGAGTGTGTTGTGTCTATACTATTAGATAGCTCGTTTACAATATCGTTTTGGTTGTTACCAGGTACAGTGAAAGTAGAAGCTAGAGACTGACAAATTTTCATGGAATTATCGGTTAGTTTACCGTTAACATTTAAGACTTTAACACCCGTAATTAATTTTGTTTTCCGGTTTGTGAGCTCGTTGTAAAGTTTCCAGATACTTTTCGAGTCAGTGTTACTATTGAAATTATTTATAAAGTAGTTTTTTTTGCTGATGATATTTTAGATTTTAAGGAATTACAATGTTTTCTATACAATTTATAGTCTGAGTCTAGCTTTGTCCTATCAGCAATATTTTTTAACTGGTCTCTATATTTTATCATAGTCTTAATTTCTGCATTGCTCCAAGGAAATGGTTTTCCATTTACACGTTTTTTGACCAAAGGTGAGAACTTGTTAACAATTGTTAATACAGATTTTTCAAAAAATCTTAACTTGTCGTTACAATTTGGTATACTTTTAATTGGCTCCCAGTTTGTACTTTCTAGTACTGGGATCACTGCCTCCCACTGTACGTTTTCGACAATACGTTGGCATATTATTTTTGACTTAAATCTAACCTTTTTTGCTTTCCTAATTATATATATTGCTTTGTGGTCAGAACCAAATAAGTTAATTGTACCTGATTTATTGTTTAGTGCTATATTAGATATGTATAAGTGATCAATTAGAGTTTCAGTTTTAGAATTTACCCTTGTGGGTTCACAGATTATTTGTGACAGATTAAATTGTCTGGATAGATTACGTAATTTAGATACATCAGAGTTATTTCTTAGTAAATCTATATTCAGGTCTCCTAATATTATATAATCTTCATAATTAGAGCTTATTACATTCAGTAGATCACTAAATGAGTTTAGGAACTCAGATTTGCTGACTTGTGGGGGGTTATATATACACACTACTATAAATGGTTTTACATAATTGGGGTGGATCTTTATAAACAATTGACAATTGACATTGAATACAATTGACTTCAACATTGTTTGGAAATTTTACATCGAAATGAATTGGTATATAATTATGTATATTTCTAATATAGAACACTGTGCCTCCCCCAGAGCCTTGGTTTCTATCAAATCGTAGAAAGTCATAATTTTTAACACCATATGATAATAATACTTTTCCTTTGGATAGTCTGGATTCGGTAATTGCAAAGAAATCTAATTGGGTTTCTTCGAGAAACAAGGCGACCTGCTCAAACTTGCTATGTAAGCCATTTATATTAATGTGGCATATTTTGATTCCCTTAGAAGCCTTAATATCAGTAATATTATGATTAGTTACTTGCTCAACTGTTTTAGGATTATTAATGCTTACTTCAAGTGGATCACAGATTTCATGAACATTGATGGAGGGGAGGACACATTCTAGACATACACTATTACTATCATAGATATTATTGCAAATATTGCATAATATAGTGTTTGATCTATTACGTATTACTGCACAATCCTTATATGTATAACCGTCGATGCATTCAGATTCCGTGATGTGATGTCGATGAATTCTTTTATGACAGCTATTACAGTTGATGTTTGATTGCTTGCGTCCAATTTTCTTATGACATTCTATGCAGTTCATTAGTTGAGTTGACAGCGGTTGAGTTGGACTAGTTCTGACTGGAATTGGGATGGGTAATTAGGTACACGTGCTTAAATCCATATAGTTATTGTCTCCATAGTAAAATTGTGAAGAAACATCCAGTTGCTCCGTTCAGTTATATGGTTTCAAAGACAAAAACATAAACAAATACGGCGGTCAGAGAGTGATTTAATAAATTATTTTGAGGCTGGAATTCATTTCAGCATTTTAAGTCAGTCACAATATGAATTTATAATGTGTAGGTGTCAATATTAGTTCTCATTGAGACTTACGGGCCAGGGGGCTACTATTTTTCGCCCCCTCTGATTGTTGGAATAAGAATTTTATCCGGGTTAAATCGATATCCGAATTGTGAGGATCATCTTTTCATTAGGAGATAAGCGGCAGTAGTAACTGGTGTAGTAAATAGTGGAATTACTTAGAAAAGGATGAGTAGGCCACGATCCTCCCCGATTTCCAGTATATAATGGGGTAAAAATAAAAATATATGGTAGACGGTCAGAGAAGGTTTGAGTTAATTTTTGTAGTCATATTAGGAATTTAACTCGTGTCAATTTTCATTGGTTATTATATTTTGAGTATCTTTTATAAATTAGGCTTTAGTTTGTCATGAAACTTACTAACCAGGGGGCTACTTAGTTTCGCCCCCTCTGATTGTAGAAAAGATGATTTCTTTGCTTTTGATTTTCCTGAATTGAGAGCACTATCCGATGCTTTTTTGCAGCATACAAGGAAACACGACAAATGAGTTAGCTAGATCTGTTTTTCTTAATTTAGTAGTACTATTAGCTTAAATCAGAATTTGCCGAGCGCCGTCCTGATCAAGAGAGTCTGACATAAATTGATTCGAATTAATTTTGAACCCCCGTGTACATGTGCCGAATGAATCAATGATGTAGAGAGAACAGCCACATGGCAACGATAGCTACCACTACACACTAAAGCTGTCGGGAAAAATTTTAGTTTTGAGTCACCCAGTAGCAAATTCTACACGGTATGTAGTACAATGTTATTCTTATGGGAAGCACGCCAGACTATCTAGCTATGATTACTACTGGTTTCTGACGACTTCTAATCTCAATTAAAATGAGGCAAAAGAGTTAACTACACTAGGTAACAACCAAACAGCCTTGTAGCACGACACTTTATCTATCTATTCGTACCACTTTAATGTGTTGCCTAGCACTTTTTCCTAGTTTAATTGATGATTTTCCAGGACCGATGTTTCTTGTCCTCCTGCCGGCTCAGACGCCGGTGCTGTTGTTGTATGCTTTAGTGTATGAACGAAAACTGTAGGGTGGTATATTACCCACAGTAAAAATGTTATTGCTATGAAGATGCCACTACATTCTAATTATGCGGGTTAAAATGCACTCTGCAATGCAACTAACAGTTAGCATGAGTGCATTACTACAAACAAAGTGATCTCAGGGTACAAAAGGTCCGACACACACACATTACTTAAAAATAATCAATATCAGTCAGTTGCCTTTATTAGTACGCAAATTCTAGTGACCTGTAGACATAAATTATATTGCAGTTCAACGTACATGTACGCTGAACTGTAAAAATAGTCATCACATTACACAATAAGTAATAACTCATCAGCTCGGTCATAGTCACGGTCACAGTCAAACGCCATAATGTGAAACCGTGTCAAAATTTGACTAATCTAAATTAATTGTATGGTGACAAGTGTTTCGAAAGTTGACGGGACAGTTTATGAAGCACGATCTTGAATGTTATTAAGTTAACAATAATTACGGCACTTAACAACAATGATGTTAATATTGAATTGCATGCTTTTATTGATGCAACACAGATTTAATGTCTTCGGCTTGTAGCCACCCGGTCACTAGGATCACTTTGGAATTGTCACTTAAATTTCCAATAGATAGTGGTATGTACCACTATCTATTGTGACTGACACCAGAAAACGAAAACAGTAGTCAATCTAAGATACTTGCAATTAATTCTGGCTTGTGGTTGATTAGCAAATGAGTTTTTGTAACTACTAACAGTAAATTCCTGCACTACTTTAATTAGGCAACTTGTGTGTTTCATGAGAAAACCGTTAAAAAGTTAGCCGAGCACGAGGTAGTATGACGTATGACTACTACTTCATTGTGATAGGCTAGTGTGAATGCGGGAATTCTAAGACATGTCACATGTAGTACTAACTAATGCAGATAATTTGTATTGAGTGGCATGTCAAGATGTACTCACCGAGTTAGCACGGGTGAGCATGATCACAACACACAGAAGCGAGTACAGAATGGGATACTGAGTGATACAATTACTTACTATTGTGCTAGCATGCATTCAATCAGCACGACGCAGTATGAGCAGGGACATGCCATGCTATGCTAACCAAAAGCATACTCCTAGTTAGTATGAGTAAGCATGAATTAGTACATGATGCGCGCGCAACATACTTTTTACTCATATACTATTCTGTACAAAAATATACTTCCAGGATCGCGTGGGCAATATATAAGATATTCACAATACATAATAATTACATATCGTCCGTGCTAAATTGACTCTCATTTCCTGTTTAGGCTAGAATTAAAATAAGCCAAGTCCATAATAATACATTAAATAAAATAAACATCTCTTTGAAAAGTTCAATATGTAATATCTGCACTGTTTTGAAAAGTGCAATATATGTTCTATTTAAATTTTTTTCAAAAGTGTGATATGTCGTATTCGCGCGTTTTTGAAAAGTGTAAACAGTTGTATCTACACGTTTTTAAAAAGTGTGAAATGTTCTATTCCCCCCCTTTTTTTTGATAAGGCATTTATTAGGTGTTGGCAAAATTGAATGATGGTCATTTTGATTATTCGACAGAGGATATAATAAAGAACATTTTGCACTTTTGAAGAAAAAATTCAAATACAACAAATGAACAAATGTAAACTTTTCAAACACACGTAAGAAAGAACATTTTACAACATTCAAAAAAACGTAAATTGAACATTTTCCACTTTTGAAAAACATGCAAAAAAACATTTCGCACTGTTTGAAAAAACATACAAAAAGAACATTTTGCACTTTTGAAGAAAAAATTCAAATAGAACAAATATAAACTTTTCAAACACACGTAAAAAAACATTTTACAACTTAAAAAAAGACGTAAATAGAGCATTTTGCGCTTTTCAAAAACACAAGTAAAAAAGAACTTTTTGTACTGTTCAAAAACATGTAAATATAAAATATTTTACACACTTTCCAAAACTCCTTGCATTTTGGGTATTTATCTATTTATCTAATTTAGTTTTTTTGTGAGTTTACTGCGTAATTTCTTTTCATATCCATTGTATACGTAGTCTCTCCAATTTTGCTCATCGGGAGTATTTAATCGTGCAGCAAATCAAATGATAAGCAAAGGATGCTCGGCTAATGGTGCCATAATTAGTACCTTCTGTAATTCTAAAATGAGGTCATAAGACGCTAAAATTAAGCTCTTTGAATCGATTTCTGTCTCCTCACTAATGTACGCTGCTCCTATTTGGTCACTCCGGTATTTTGACGCTATTGAAGCAACACAAACTAGGTTTTTTAAAAGTTTACTGTGGCTTCCAAAACGAACCCCTGGTTATTTAGTTAGATTGGAAACGGGTAGAGTCAAGTTGAAGTGCCAAGCAATTTTAATTGCGCTTAAATTCTGGTTCCGAATCCTTCTTATGCCCCCTGATAGGCTAACAAGAATTTGCTACGAGAGACTGGTTTCCATTTCTGCGCTTCCGTCTGCCCATGAAAAATACAACTGGCCCTTACAAGTCAAAAATATTCTGGATAACTTGGGATTTTCCTTTGTGTGGAACAATCAGTGCCCCACTACTTTAGCTGATAATATACAAAACATTTACTGTGCAGCCGTAGAACAGAGTTATGCGGAAGATCGGATAGCAGTCGACGCTTCGTCTTATCACAGTGCGTATAAGTTTTTTAAACGTGAATTTAACCGAAGTACCTACCTATCGTGGAATCTTCCGATTCAGTCTCAGAATATGTGCCCAGCTTCGTACTAACAGTACATATCTATACTATAATCAATTAAGTATTAAGTTTAACGAGAATAGTGGGTGTCGCCACTGCGGTCCTTCGTATAATGATACATGCTATCACTTATTTGTTGAATGTTGTAGATATAATGTATTTAGATTTAAGTTCCTACGTAGATTTAATATTTCGTTAATGAATGTATTTGAATTTAACTCGTTTTTACATAAGATGTCATATGATAGAATCTTGTGTATGGTCAACTTCGTTAAACACATTTTGATATTTAATTATACTCACACTATATAATTATTACTACACTTCTCTTTCAATTTACGCTAATCAAGTAAGCTTATGTAATTCTATGAATGTTATGGGTATGCCCCGAAGAACATTGAATAATTCGTATTCGTATACGTAGTCTCTCTGACATGCTTAATTACGATTATAGCATTATAGTAAAAATATGTTTATGTTGTTCCTTGTTCCTGCTGCTGTTTCATGCATTAAAATGTGTCAGTTTATTCCATTATTTAAAATTTAAAAAATCTGACATTATTACTTCAATCTTCTGATTATCTTCGCTTTATACCATATTGGACAGCCCCAGCCTTACAGGAAAATATGTAGCACAACGGGTGCTTTCTTTGACGGCGAACTTGATGTTTTTTTTGTAAATTGTAATTATGTCCACACACATCCATCGCTTCCAGCATAATTTATTAAAGTTTCTCAAGTTTATCGCATAGCATATAGTGGAACTGGAAATAGTAATAAAAATATGTAACATAGCTATAACATAATATTATGACAGTTTCCATTCCTTTTGATAACTACCGCCATTTGTCGCGAAACCCTCAAAATCCAATGTACTCACGATTTTTTATTATCAATTATCACGTCACTAATTATGCATTAATTCATTGGGTAACATCCATTTTTTTAAAGAATACAGCCCTTATCGGCAAATTAGAAGCACAACAATAATATTACTAAAATAACTAAAACTTTTCTTAGCAAGTCACTATTATAATAATTGCTGTTCAATAATTTGTAATCATTTCTCTAGCTCTCCCATCAATATATTTAACATTGCAAATTCTGCTAGTTTGGATTTTGAATAGAAAACCAAATACTGACTGATTAAATAGTTGAAGGGCTAATAATATATATTTGGATTTTTCAGACAGTTGTTCAAGTAACTGAAATCCTAATAACCAACCAGAATGCCGCTGGATATTGACACAGAAGCTTTCCGGAGCTTTGCCTACTTTGGAGCTATACTGGGACTCAAAGTTATGGGGATGTCAGTCCTCACAGTAGTTAACCGGATGCGCAAGAGGGTAACATAATATAATACGCTTATATTGATTCTATTACTTACTTTGTACTTAGTTGTACAAGTTCTACAATTATTTTTTGTTTGCGAAATTGATTCAAATCAATATATCGTTTAAATAATTCAAATGTAATTAACTTATTATGAATTTCTAATTTGTTTGCTTTTATGAATGAAGGCTTTCGCTAACCCTGAAGATCTCATTGACCCGAAGAAGGAAAAAACAACTTTAAGTGACCCGGATGTTGAGCGAGTTCGAAGGTGAGCATAGTTCCCATTTCTACCTTACGTTTATTTGGGAGAAAACGTTAAAACTTAAATTATTTATTTTAAATATGAACTAAGTCCGACAACTACTTCATTGAAACTATTTATGGGGATGCGCAAGTTAAAGTTAGTTTATACTTAGTTCAGGATTGTTCAACTTGTTTCGTGTTTAAAGAATTTCAAGATATTTCGTTTTCTGTTCTGACTGTAGACTGTATATAGTACTATATAGTACCTACGAATCTGATTTTTAAAAAATTAAAATGCGTGTTTTCTCCTCTCTTTTTGACACAGGGCTCACTTGAATGACTTGGAAAATATCCTGCCATTCTTAATCTTGGGACTGCTGTACTGCTTCACCCACCCGAGTGCTGCTACAGCAAATACCCTCTTCAAGGTGTTCACCATTGCCCGCATCGCTCACACGTTCGTCTATGCGGTGGTCCCCATCCCACAGCCAGCCCGTGTCCTTGCCTTTGCTCTTGGCTACGGAATCAATATCTACATGGCAATTAAAGTTTTAACCTACTTTGCCTGAACCTGAACTATATTTTCAGTTCTGTTAATTTTACCTGGTTGATCCTCTGCAGTACTGCAGTCTAAAGTTGTATGAATTGTTTGTGTTATAGACAAATTAACTTGTGCTTTCCGTATTAATTGTGCACAAAAAATACTGGCCAAACATGAGGAACAATTTAATTATTTCTGTGTAGCTTTAACTGTATTTGGTTTGCTGAGAAATTGTTTACTTTGATAACTAAAACCAACTTCAGTTTACTACTGTCCAGAGATAATTCCATCTATTTTAGTTATTTACATTCAATTTTAATACACACTAATACATATAATTACTGTTTATATGGATGTAATTATTATCTACTTGAAAAATTATCAGCAAATATGTAATTTTTTGAACACTTATGGCAATAATGCATAATGCTACAATAACTCAAAGTACAGTATAATAAAAGTATCGTATTATTGTTGAATATGGACGTGCATACCAGTATGATTTTTTTTTGCCCTACAGTTATTACTACACTATATTCGACACGGATCTTTTAAAATACTTTGATGCTTCTTAGCCCACGTTTCCCTAAGGCAAATAATGTTTTCTTGGTAGTTCGAAAGTAGTAGGATCCATTAGCACTGAAACAATAATAACCCTAATTAGCAGGAAATAAATTATTTAAATAGACCAAAGAAATATGTAGAGAGAGAGATTGTAAATTTATTACACTGATACTACAATAGTATTTGCCATCAAGGCACAGTAAAAAACAAACACATTGTCAACACATTATATATGGATTGATTTGATACGTAAAAACAAATTAATTGGTATTATATAAATGATGATGCGCTATCATAGTGGAACCTCGAATAGCCGCAACTACAATTTCTTTGGTGATAGTTGGACATAGAAAAAATCGCCTTCTAAAAATTTCAAAAAATGATGTCATTGTTCCTCGGGCCCCAATTTTTGATATCTACATGATATCAAAAATGAAAAAAATTCGACCATAATAAAAGTAAATAGCTTAGTACGAATTACGTCATTTTGAAGCTGGAGCTAATAATAGGAACATATAATAACATACGTTTCAGGAGTGGAATATCCCATGATTGCGGTATCACGGAAATCACAATTTCCAGCTTGAAAATGATCCCAGTCGTTGCATTTACAACCGTAGAAACCACTTTCGGTCAAAATTGACTCCTGGAAATACAGTACTGCTCGCTCGTGACTACAGACTACAGACTCCTTTCCAGTTCAAAATGCAGACAAAATACCAAATTGTTTTATTTAATAAACATCAAAATAAATTAAAACTGTACCTACTAACCTGCATTCTAAATTCTATGTAATATCGAAAGATACACGTACCGAATTTTTCTCCTTCACAACCAGGCTGAGATTTCCCATTGTTAGGATAAAAATCCACATGTCCACAGGGAATCAAGAGTGATATTATCCGTTGTCCCAATGGGTATCCTCCAGCAGTGTGTACCACGACAACGAATCGAGCTAAATCAAAAAATTGTAATTATAGCATACGTAAAAAGACTTTTTTGGCAAAATGGGTCAAGTCCGTCAAAGAGTGGCATTTTAGAGTGATTTTTGACTGAGAGCTTATCTCGTTTTGCATGTGTGGAAGTAAATAATGTTGAGTGAGAGTGTACCATCAGACGAATCAATTCGCTTAAATAACTTTGGAAACGTCTTCGAAACAAGGGGGAGCTGGGTCCAAACCTATAAATCCATATTATGTAGCAATAAACAAGGGGCGAAGTTGTTTCAAACGGCAGCCGTCTCGTGATAAGAACAGTAAATCTATCAAAAAATAACACCGGTCAAAGAATAATTTTAAAATGATTTTTATTGAAAATTGACGTATCTAAATTTTACGTAAAAGTAAATATAATATTTTGCACTCACTTGCTGCAAATTGACACATGTAAGCAGTTAGATTACGTAAAGAAACTTTAGCATAAATAAAGAATATAGATTGTAGTATATTCCTCTATTTAAATAAGGTAATAGCCCGTCCACTGCACTGACTGCAGCTGCAGGTATTTACCATCTTAGGTTGTTACTTCCCAAATTGTCATTCATTGCCTGCATGCCCTCGCCGTATTATGTTCCCCCGAATGTTAAAGTTTTTTTTATTTGCGTACATAAATAATTCCCTATTTGAATAGTATGTTTATCTTGCCTTGGGATGATGTTTGAGCATTAAGTAGCGGTAAGCACCCACATTGCGGTAATATTTAGTATTTGGTGTCCGTACGTATTTAATATTTTACAGATTTGTTTTCTTCTCATGAATGTTAACTATTCCATCATAAATAATAATTAACTATTATGTGTACCTACTGCATACTAAAGTGAAAAAACTTTTGCTTCATAAAATTAGGGACCGGACACAAATGACGCTAGCGAACTTAAGCATATTTTGGGACCCACCCACTTCCAGCGTTACCCTCTGAAGCATAACATAAAATAGGTAGAAAAAAAACGACGATGTGAATGATATTTGGGTGTTATTTATTTGCAGCTGACCCACCCTCAAAGTTAGTGGCACCATGTATGTCTGACCCTTTATCAGCCGTATAAAATGAAAGAGTTTGAATTTCCCGCAAAACTCTTTTCAAAATTTAAAAATCGATATTTAGCCCGGATACTCATGAAGTTTGCATACAAGTGATACATCATTAGAACGGCAATGATTCGCAGAATCTAATTATGATCGAGTTCACAGCGTGTTATTGGAACAATGTTCGAATTAAATCGAAAAAACCGATTTTTTGGGAAAAATCGCTATAAAAAGTGTTGTATGGGCCAAAAGTAAATAAAATCAAAATCAGATTTTTATTTTTTCAAGGGCTTCAAAATGAGCTATCACTCGACAAAATCGCTCAAGTATTTCAGAATTGCTAAATTGTTGTTCCAAATTATGTGAATAGGTAGAAATTATGTCTGTTATAATACTTTAAAGCGGAATTTCTAAAAACTTGATTTTTTGTTAAACTATTCTTTATGCAGCACATCTATATCTACCTCCTTGTGTATAAAATCAATTAATGGGAAGTGTAGCCGCTGACTGCTATATGTATAAGCTAAGTTTACTAGTTTACTAATAATAAAGTAAATTACATTGTATTTAGTAACCTGTAATTCTAGCCACATTCCTGTCAAGAGCAACGCCTTCCTGACCCGCCACATGAGCTCCAAGACTGAAGCCGATTATGTGGAGGTCATCCAGTGTCTCACTCATAGCATTTCTGTGCACTAAAAATCGGACCAAGTCAGCTGTTTTGTCCCCTACATAGTTGAGGGAGCTTGCAACAATTACGTGGTACGTTTTGGGGGGGGGGGTAGGAGGTTGTCAAAATATCACTAAATATCACCATGGGGAGGGGGGTGAGTTCTAAAAAGATAACGTGGATTAATTGTGGACATTTTACGTCAAATTTGTACCTTTTGATCAAAATTATAGTTTTCAGCATCTAACTTTCCTTTCCCCAACATTCTGCGCTCTATTATTTGAGCACATTCTTCATTTAAAATGTATACTTTTACTATTTTATGGTGGCACCATACACAGAAACCTCACTTTTTCCAGGGGGGTGTCAAACGCCTAATTTTAAAATTTGTGTAGGGGGTGTCATTTTTAACTTAAATTTTAGATTTTTTCTTCAATTGGGACTGCAACTTACATTTTTCATCTCATTCCAATAAAATTTGAAGCTTTTAATCGCTATGACGGCTATTATACTTCCTTAAAAGTAATTTCTAGGATTTTCCAAATTCGAAAATTTTCACTTTTTTTAAAAATTCTTTTTTATTAGGGCTCAAATGTTTTGATTTTTTGTAACCCTGTAACAGCTACTTGAAAATTCACTTTTCATCCCAATTTCGAAAAAGGTAGCTTCTGGGTTAGTCAAAATTCGAAAAAATAATTTTTTGAAACAAAAGACTACTCATCAAAAAATTTGGCGATTTAATTTCAACAGATACACGCAATGATGATCTTTTTGAAGTCTTATGCACCAATTATGTTGCTTTGTTACGAAAATGTGAAAATGAGTTGCCAGGTCCTAAAAATCCAGCAAAAAAGTTTTACGAACTCAGGAAAAAGAGTCAAACATTTAAAAGTACAGATGCCGGTTATAGTTCCAGCTCAAATCCACAGAGGGCGTCAAAACGAAAACGACAGGGTCGAAAAACAGCCCACAAGGAACGGGTAGTTCAGTACTTGTTTTATAATCAAAGAAAGAAAGCAGTACGTATGGTTCTTGGTTCAGATGGTATGTCCTGTAACATTCCTTTAACGAATTTGGAGCGTGATTTCTCAAGTAGATGGAGTATTCCCAATAATGCTGTAGGGCCTGTTTATGGAGGTGTTTCTGAAGAATCTCAAAATGAAATTGATGCCGCCTATTTTTCTACCATTACGTATGACAAGGTGAGGGCTCAGATTAAACGTATGAACACAGATTCTGCTCCTGGCCCAGATGGGATTTTAGTACGTTGGGTGAAATCGACTCTAAAGAAATCCAAAGTTGTCATTTCCAGTATGATGTCGTACATGATTCGCTTTAATTTCGTTCCAAAGTATATGCGTGAAGCCAGAACAGTCCTAATTTTCAAATCGGGTGATCCTAAGGATTCAAAAAATTGGCGTCCAATTACCGTGAGTTCAGTTATTCGACGAATTATAGAAAAAGTCTTAGACGTGGATTTACGTGAGTACTTTTCTTTGAACCAAAATCAGCGCGGTTTCACAAATCAAGCCGGGACTTTAATAAATACAACTCTAGTTAATGAATGCCTCAAGAAAGCTAAAATTGACAAAACGGACTGCACAATAATATTTGGTGATATTTCCCAAGCATTTGATAATGTTGGACATGCCCATGTATTTTGTCAAATAAAGTCTAAACCAGCCCCTTCACTTCTTAAGGAATTAGTATGTAATCTTGCAACCAACAATTTTACAAGAATTACTACAATTGAAGGAAAAACAAGTCCTATACAATTTCAAAGGGGGGTTATGCAAGGAAGCCCATTGTCGCCATTTTTGTTCAATATATCTATTGACCCAATGATTCACGAATTAAGTGAAAAGGAAGTACTTGACAAATTTGGATTTAATCTGCACCCATTACATGACAACATATCAAATGGCGAATTCGCAGATGATACTGGGTTGTTCGGAAACTCAAGAAATGCTGCCATTGAGCTTTACCAGCAGAGTACTGAATCGTTGTCGCTTATTGGCCTTAAGATGAATCCCTGTAAAAGCGTAGCTATCAGCGTGGTTAAAGGCGAATTGTGTCAGGATCCCCTCAATGTTGGCAATGGTGAGCTCATATCATGCATAGGACCACAAGACACGATAAAATACCTAGGAGTCACATTTAACGACGGGATAATTTTTGACGAATTAAAGTGTGCTAAGAAATTTGGGGAAAAACTTGAAAAGCTGACATCATCACCAATGCTACGACCTGACCAAAAACTAAAAGTACTTAAGGCCTATGTATGGCCAACGCTTGTTTACCCCTTTCAAAATGCCCCACTTTCAAAATTGTCCCGTTCATTTTTGGAAACTATTGACAAGATTATTCGCAGCTCCGTCAAAGAATTTTTAAGTATCCCAACAAGTACACCCACTAGCATGATTTATTCAAGTTCAAAAGTTAAAGGGATAGGACTGGTTCGTGCCAAATGGGAAGCAGGAATTCAAAATTTCAATGCAATGGAAATTTTATCAAGTTCAGCTCATGCTCTTATTCATGAAGTTAAAGATTTAGAGTTTGAAAAGTTAAATTCACTGGATTTTCTAGATATTCCTCAAGAAGTTAGAGAAACCATGGCTGACTTCAAGGGCAAAAAGAGCAAGTTGATTCGTGACCATTTAAGAAGTGTTGAATACGATAACTGGTGTAACCTTCCACAGAAAGGCCAGGGTGTGATTCAATTTCAAGAGTGCCCTTATGCAAATAAATTGTTTCATTCCAAAATTGGACTTTCTTCCTCTGAATGGATTACCGCAATTAAGATGGTTGGAAATGTTTTACCTATTAATGCAATACCGCGACTTGACCAAGGATCCCTTTATTGCCGTCATGGTTGTAAGGAGATTGAAACATTAGGCCATATCCTTGGAAAATGCCCGCGTAGTGAGTTAATTCGTAATAATCGACACCATGCTGTCCGCCGTCTAATTGCTGAAGCTATGCAGAAGCTAGGTTGGAAAACTCTTGAAGAAGTTGAATGCTCAGGGAATGGTTCAAGAAGGGTTGACATAATTGCTTACAACCTTGTATCTAAGCAGGGAATAATTCTTGATCCTACCATTCGAATGGAACAAAATGATACAAACCAAGCTGAAAAGGTGAATGATGAGAAGCAAGAAATTTATGACCCTTGCATTCCCTACTTCAAAGATAAATTGGGTCTTAATGACATCAAAGTGATAGGTCTTTACATCGGAGCGCGTGCAACAATCCCAAAATTTTTTCTGAATTTTATGAAAAGCCAATGTCTGCCGTCCACATTAATTGAAGATATAGTGGTTTCTGTTCTAAAGAAATCTACGCAAATATGCGTGCATCATTTGTATTCCAGTGCTTCTACTGATTCATATTAAATTATTACATATAATATTTACGATAAAAATCATAATTTATATTTCAAAAAATTTGTTTCGTATACTGAGTCTCATGGGCTATCCTTGTTGAAGGACAGTGTCTAGTTTATTTTAATAAAATTGTCTTTCTCTCTATCACATTTTTAAAAAAATTTTAAGTTTTCGAATTTTCAAAGTCCCAGAAATTCGATCAAAAGCCTCAAATTTTATTAGAATAAGATGAAAAATGTAGGCCGCAGACACAATTGAAGACCAATAGGAATTTGAGTAAAGCGTCCATTTAATTAATGTTAGCAAGTTGGTTTTTCCAAAAAATCCGCGAGCAAGTCAAATGGCCCATTCGACAGAAGATTTTGCACCATTCCTATTTTTTACATGCGCGTATTTGAATCTTATTGGTATTGGTTGTGTCCATTTCCTCGTAAAGTAGAGTTCAGCACTGACTGAGTGACTGTCTCTGCTCTCTTCAAAAAGGGATTTGGTTTACTATGAATGAGCAGCATTACATATTTTAAAAAATTAAATGTTTACTGTGAGTTTAAAAAATAGGACACGTTTTATATAATAATGCTCACTTTTCTTTTGTCAGTATTCTTTGTATATTTAAGAGTGCTGAATTTTGCATCGCAGCCAAAGCTTAGCTTAACGTTAGAGCTTGCAAAATCAAGGTCAAGCATTTTTAAATGTTTTAGAGTTACAAAACCTTGATTTTCAAGGCTTACAAGGAAAGCACACCGTATGGTACACCCAGATATTAAAACAACTTGGTGTAATCGATTTATCTACCTTAGTTTACTACAACTCTGTAGCATTTCGGTTCCATTTTGCACCGTTTGCTCACAGTTGCCCACCAAGGTTTAATAAAATCAATTTTTTGTTTGTGTGCCACCCCGTAGCTCCTACACTTTTCAACAGATTTTCGAAAAATTTGAATTTTTTGGATCTTCAGAACGTTACCTTAAAAGTAATTTCTGGGTTTTCAAAAATTCAACAATTTTTATTTTTTCCAAGAAATAATAAAAATACTTATTGTCTGGATTTTGGGATAGCTGCGCAAGGTGTCCAACCAGTTTCTTATCCATGCAATCAAATGGGCACGGCAGGGTTTGGACACCTTGCGCAGCTATCACGAATTTGTATCCAGACAATACTTTCGTAAGAAATATATAAATTTTCGAATTTTTGATAACCCATAAATTAGTTTTAAGATAATGTTCTAAAAATCCCAAAAATTCAAATTTTTTGAAAATCGGATGGAAATTGTAGGAGCTTCGGTGGCAAAAAATCAAAAAATCGGTTTTGTTAAACTCTGGCGGGCAACTGTGTGTGAACGGCGCAAAATGCGACCGAGTTGATTTAGGGTTGTAGTACACTAAGATGGATAAATCAATTACACCAAGTAGTTTCAAAATCTGGGTGTACTATACGACGCTTTTTTTCTTGTAACTCTAAAAGAAAACAATTTGAAATGTTTAACAAAATTCGAAAAGAGCCAAGACTTTTAAAAGTCGTGATTTAAGAATTTGTTCATGCTACTATATACTTTATGCATTTCAAAAACTAATATATTTGAAATTAATAAATAATTCGGATGAAGTCCCTTTAAATTCAACAATGACATCTCTGACTTTTTGCCATGCCTTAGGGTAAGTACAAAATAAACGGTTTTCAAAAACATATTTGGTTTGAAAGTATTAAAATCATGGTAGCTTAAAAATTAAAAACTTCAAGTGACCGGCCTTCGGGTGGTCACCCAAAATGGGTGTCCGGCCTTGGTTTGTGTCTATGGATGGCACGTTACCTTTTATGGGGGGGGGGGGTAGGGGTCTTGACAAAAGCCACAATGTATCACACAGGGTAGGGGTGGGGGGTGGTCAAAAACAGTGAATTTTGTACCACGTAATTGTTGCAAGGTCCCTGACGTTCTCCACTGCAATGATGTACCGTGGTGAGGCTGCTAAGTCGCTCCATTCCACCAAAATAATATTTACAGGGAGGCCAAGCTTAAAATATGCTAAATGTTTACAATGGGCTCAAAGCAAATATCAGTACAAACCATTAAGTACATTGCATTTTTTTAAATTTAATAGTTAAATAAGAAATTGTACATAAAAATGCGAGCAATGTTAATTTCCACTCACTCTGTGCAACATCCCATGGAAAATTATCCGTGTAAGCAGAGCCAAGCCAAAACCATGAATCATAATTATCCATGGAACATTTTTGACATAATTTGAATTTTTTAAAGCCGTTCCGTCCCCAACATGAAGTTCTACTGGGGATTCCGAACTGTCACGGTTAAATATAATTAATTATTAGAAAATAGTTTAATCTAGGAATTTATTGACGTTTGCGCTTATAACATACAGTTTCAACTGGAACGCAGTTAAATATATTATGTGCCATCTATACATATAGTACCGGTACCTACCTAGTAATTAAAAAGAATCTGACATCCCATTTTTGGTTTTGTGTTCAATAATTTGTAATCATGTCTCTTGCTCTCCCATCAATATATTTAATTAATTAAAACAAAACTTATTTCTTTTAATGAGATTTTTCCAATCTTTGTATTTGTCTGTAACAGCAAAGGGGGGGGATACCTTTCTTGAATTCTTCACCTGTTAGTAGTATGGTTTGGTTCCTTTCATCGGGTTTTCCCGCCGTTTCGGCGCCGCACGGCGGGTTTCGCGCCGAAAAAACCGCACAGAAAATAGCCGAAAAAACCGCACAGTTTCTCGCCAAAAAAACCGCACGGCGGGTTGCGAATTGTTTGCGAATTTTTTGTGAATTTTTTTTTGCGTTTTTGTTGCGAATTTTTTTCCTGGCGGGTTGCGAATTTTAACCGGATCGGGTCAATTCCGGATCGGGTCAATTTGGAGCGTTCTCGGATGTACATATGTACAGTGGATATATAGTTGTAAGGATATATGGTGGGGAGTGCTGCTAACCTAAACCTAACCTTACCTAAACCCAACCTTACCTATCCCTTAACCTCACCTAAACCTAACCTAACCTTACTTTGATGCTGGACTCGTAAACAGACGGATTGAAATTTGGCGGATGGCGGGTTTCTTGCGTTGTTGCAAAATTTCCGGCCGGGTTGTGAATTTGGCGGGTTGCGAAGTTTTGCAAATTTTGGCGGATAGCGAATTTGGCGGATTCCGCACAGCATTTCGCTATTTCCCGCCAATCAATTGTCCCGTAACTGCCTGTCGTTTATCCCGCCGCTCCCACCAGTGAAGGCTGTCGTTTATCCCGCCAATCAATATCCCGCCAACCGATACTATATCCCGCCAATCAATACTATGTCCCCGACACGTTATTAATTATTCCCATCCTGGTCTGTGGGAAGCATGGCGTAGGTGCAATGCTGTGGCATGGAAGCGTCACTGCCCTTGGCTCGCCATGATGTCCTGCAACCGTTCCGTGGGAGCTGTCATGGTGTCCTTGGGTTGTCAGTGCCCTTGGCTCGCCATGATGTCCTGCAACCGTTCTGTGGGAGCTGTCATGGTGTCCTTGGGTTGTCAGTGTCCTTGGGTCGTCATGATGTCCTGGACTTGATACACTGTCCGCCATTATGCCTGCTGCATTCGTCTTTGCCTCCTGGTCCGCCATTTGCGTTTCCGCAATAGGTAGCAAGCCGTCGCCCTAGGGTTGCACCGTTCTGTGGGAGCTGTCATGGTGTCCTTGGGTTGTCAGTGTCCTTGGGTCGTCATGATGTCCTGGACTTGATACACTGTCCGCCATTATGCCTGCTGCATTCGTCTTTGCCTCCTGGTCCGCCATTTGCGTTTCCGCAATAGGTAGCAAGCCGTCGCCCTAGGGTTGCTCGCGCTTGCCCTGAGCCTGCTGTCATCGCTGTGGGGAAAGACCATTCAAATGCCCTCTGCAGTCTGTTGCAGCCGTGGGGGTAGCGAAAGACCTTTTAAATGCCCTCTGCAGCCGTGGGGGGTAAGGTGTGCTGTACCCTGAACCCGGCGCTGCTCTGTGGGCCTGCCACTGGGTAGGGCTTAACCGCTGTCTTGGTGACTGTATACTATGTATGGGATCGTGCACAAGCTATCTCGCATGAAGTATTGGCTACGTAACACTTAAATGGTCTGTATGAGGATCTATTTGCCTTTTGAATGCGTTTTGTATGAAATTTTTTGTGAGCATGAAAAGCTCTTAGAATAAACCCAACAACAAACATTTACAAATGCCAATTGGTTTTTATTACATTTTTTAAAATTTTGTTTACAAGTTTATAAAATTTTGTTTACAAGTTTTTAAAATTATTTTTAATTCTTATTTTCTAAAATGTTTACAAATTATTTTTTACTATTTTGTTTTTTAAACCTAACTTAACATTTTTAAAATCTTTACAGACTAAATAATTTTTTTTTATAAATGTTTACTAACTTTATTTACAAACTAATTGTTTTGCTTTGTTTTAAAAAGTATTTATGTTTTACAAACTTATTTTTATTTTTCAACTAAATTTTTTTTAACAAATTTTTTTAAACGTATTATTTGCAAAGTGCGTGAAATCCATACGGTAAACTAAAGTTCAAATTATTGCTGTCTGGATAATATCTGTTTACATCTAATCCATGGAATGCAATTTTGTCTACATTCATTAAATACAATTTATGATCGATTGATCTAATTAAGTTTACAGGCAATCGTTTAATTTTTTGCTCATTTATTGCTGTTTCATAGGTTTCAAATGTACACGATTTTAAACAATTGCTTAGAATTCCCTTGCATTTTAATTCGTCATGTCCGCTAAATGATCTTATAGCATATTCCTTGGCTCTGGAAGCAGCTACTTTCCAAATATCCATATCCTCAATCTTCCACTTCCCGCAAACCCCGGCATTATGATTAACCAAATTAGGATACTTTGCCAACAATGCATGTCCTGTCGGCAATTTAGAGTAGTCCACAAAGCTTTTGCATTCGTATAGGTCTTCAAAGTATGTATTATTAGGATCCAAAATCTATAAAATAAATTATTGATTTTTTTAAAAATTCTGATATGAATGGAAATGTTTCTATTTTATTTTTTCGTTTCAAATTCTACTTTGAGATACATAAACAATGCTTGCCTGGAAAATATGGCTGTCGGTGTCGGAGTACTGGTGATGGATCCTTTCTTTGAACACAGGCTGAAACTCTTGGTAAAATCCAGAGTAAAAAGCCACTTTGGAATGCTCCAAGCAATTAAAACCTCCTTGGATAGGCTTGTCCAATATAACTTCTTGTGGTTTAAGTACAACTTGGGTTATATTGTCTGACAAACTTTTGAAACCCGTACATTGTTCATCAGCTATTGTTTTCACCACACTCACGCGAGACGAACAAAATTTCACAGTGATAAGGTTTTCGTTTGACTGCAAAAATTTTCCATAAATTGCATTGTTCATCAGTTTTAAGAAATCTTTGTCTGATTTCGATTTTGCATTTCTTCTTCTTTCAACGTTTTTTGTTATATAGTCTTTAATGTAGGCTTGATGTGAGAATGAAAATCCTTGATGAATTTTTACAAGTTTCATTCCCATTTTCAAATAGTATTGCAGAGACGCATGGTTCACTACATAATGCATCTTGTCATAGCATGTGAGCATGAGTTTTTCTTGAGTCAAGAAAGATTTTCCCAACTGCCCAAGTTTTGACACGTGTTCTTTTTGACGTTCTGACAGCTCATTCAACTGAATTTTGAGTTTTTCAGGACACAATGGAATTTCCTTAGTTCTTTCTTGAACATCAATTGGGTATTCTAAATCCACTTCTAAGATATACCCTTTGCTTCCAGCTTCAAAGTCGCGATTTATCCAGTCTTTACTTTTTGATGTGTCCTCAGTTTCCCATTTAAAATTTCCAAGCGGGAACTTTTTGCATAGAGCTTCAGCATACATACCGTTTTTGTCAACATACAGAAGGTGTTGTCTTGGTTGGTCAGGGGTGTAGTGTTCCGCATCCCGTTCTGTATTGGCCACTACAAGTTTCTGCGAGGCATAGCAAATCCCACCTCGGATCCCCTTTTTGACCATTTTGTACATTTCATAGTCCCGTATAACGTCAATTTCAACACCATTTGTTTTCAAGAAACTTTGCCAAGCATACCCACTGGTAGTACAAACGTACGTAGGATCAAGCCCAGTGTTTTTCAATCCAATTCGTCTAAAATTTTCCCACACTGCAGCCAACAGTACACTGTCCAGTAAATTGTAGAGTTTGCAATACTGGTTAAAGTCTTTTATATTGAATTTCGTAATTATTTTGTTCACAAGTTCCCATTCTGAGTCTGTAATTTCTTTTCCCGTCAAATCATTATTGAACCATTTAAGTTCTGGTATGGGATGTCCGTCTTGAAATACAGCAGGAGAAATAAGATAACTGTACGGGAACGGAATTTTTGCAAACAGCAGTTCAATATTTTCTTTTGTATTGGTAACTCCGGCTGGAACCATTTCCGGGAAACACTGATCAATTAATGTCAAACTTTCACATTTTTCTTTTGCAACAACGTCAGCCAAGTTGGCAAAACTGTCTTTGACAAATTGGCAGCTGTCAATAAATCTTATTTTCACTCTGCGATCGTTTTCCTCTAATTGTTCTGTATTTTCACTGCCCATGTTTTTATTTAGTGCCGGCAAAACTTTGTTTTTATGCGCAATTGTCATTTGCACAAATTTCTCTGACGATTTTGCAATAACGTGAACATCCTCAGCATCAAACATTTCTTGTTCCAAAGCATTTACAAGCAGATGCAGATCAAAACCGGTTGAATTATGACAAACACATACAAGTTCATGTTTGTATTTATTCTTGAGGTTGCATGACTAAAACAAAGCTGCAATATATGTACCATCTGTATGGTTATGATGAAACGTCTTAATTACAGACTGCTTTGCTTTCCCATTTACTTCATCAACTGCTCCAGCAAATCCGCCAATATCATCTTTAAGTTCTTCAATATATTTGTCAATTAAATCTTTATCGAACGCTTCTGCGTAGCTTCGTTTTTTCTTTTTCTTTTCAGCAGTAAATTTCCGATGACATAGTTCACAATGTGTCGCTGCTTTATGTTTTCGCAATGTTTCAGCATCCGGTTTGTTGAAATTATTAGTATTTCGAATTTTTGTTACAAGTTTGTCGGCCCAATAGAATACAGACTTGTAAAAATGCTTGACTGGATTTTCGCCATTGTAATAATTTGCATGAACAATTTTCATATCAGATGTTGTCGTTTTCACAATAACAATGGCATAACTTGCTGGTTTAAATTCGGACACCATCGTTGTTGCCCGTTTTCGATTTCCTAAAGCCTTAGCAAACGTCTCCCAGTCGTAAAATAATATGTACGGCACTGGTAATGTCATATGTTCATTTCTGAATTTTATCCTGAATCGTTTATCAGGAAAATCATATATTTGTTCTTTCACTTCTGTACAGTTGTGTTTCAATAACTGTTCTTGAGTTTTTTTAAAACGAAAACACTCTTGACAGAAGTACAAGCGTTTATGTTTAATATGTCCAAGAAATCGATTCAAGTCTTTTATAAGAACAAAATGGCAACGTTTTCCTTGTTCATCGTTTTCATGAATTAGGAACAAGTTTATAACTTTTGTAGATTTATGTACACTTTTATAGTTGAGAACTATATTTTTGCCTTCATGTGTAAAAACATTAACACAGATATCGTTTTTTTCTTCAAACAATGGAATGTCTTGATGTACATTAACACCAGCATCACTTATCATTGAAAAGTCAAAGTTGCGCAGATATTTTTTCCATAATGCAACGCTGAAAAGCTCAATCCTTGTTGATGGTTTCATACTATCTTCACCAAGCTGCGCTTGCTTTTCAACAAAGGCTTGTCGTAAATTAACTTCATCTTCCATATGCATACCTGCTGCTATACAGTAATGAAAGTATTTTCCATCTTTGTTGTTGATATTTACAATTCCTTGTTTTGGAAACGGCATCTTAAGATGTCCGCGTATTTTTGAGTTCTTTAGTAGTGACAGTTCACCCATTTTAACTTGAAATGAAACAATTTTAATAATTCGCCATCCACTCCCAAGTTCAGTAAAATTATTCTTTTTTTCAATAATTTCGTCAGCAGCTTCAAGCAAAAGAGAATCTATTCCGTTTGAATCATGAAGATCAAATGGTCTGGAATCTAAGAATATAGTTTCGTCATGTGTAAACGTATGATCAGCGTCTTGAATATCTTTTTCCATTAACACATCAATTCCAATAATGACACTCATGGCTTTGTACACAACCAAGTTTTCATTTAAAAGTTTTTCAGTTGGATTCTTTACAAATTCGAAAATATCTTCAATGCTGGTAATTTCATCTGTTGGTTCATATAAATACTCTTTGACCGCGCCAAGATGTGATCTTGAAGTTTCTTTGAAAAACGACAAGTCAATTTCATGTCTGGCGTCCAAGTGGCCACCTCTCTGCCCAATACGAGTACACGCATGCGCAGATTTGCATGGAGTATACATTTCACAGTCTTCGCAGTAATTCAGCGCTCAACGTGATGGTAGTAAGGATACCATTTACGAGTATCGTAAGAACATCCAGCCATAGGACATTTAAGTAGCTGCAAACAAAACAATCAATATTCAGTTAAAAATTAGATCATTTTGTTTTGAGGTAAAATGAGCGCAAAAAGAACGTTCACTTTTTTCGTGTTCAAATGAGCGCAAAAAGAACGCTCACTTTTTTCGTGTTGAAATGAGCGCAAAAAGAACGCTCACTTTTTTGAGTTTAAATGAGCGCAAAAAGAACGCTCACTTTTTTCGTGTTCAAATGAGCGCCAAAAGAGCGTTCACTTTTTTCGTGTTCAAATGAGCGCAAAAAGAGCGTTCACTTTTTTGTGTTCAAACGAGCGCAAAAAGAGCGCTCACTTTTTTGAGTTCAAATGAGCGCAAAAAGAACGTTCACTTTTTTCGTGTTCAAATGAGTGCAAAAAGAGCGTTCACTTTTTTGTGTTCAAATGAGCGCAAAAAGAGCGCTCACTTTTTTGTGTTCAAATGAGCGCAAAACTAGCGCTCACTTTTTTCGTGTTCAAATGAGCGCAAAAAGAGCGTTCACTTTTTTGTGTTCAAATGAGCGCAAAAAGAGCGTTCACTTTTTTGTGTTCAAATGAGCGCAAAAAGAGCGCTCACTTTTTTGTGTTCAAATGAGCGCAAAACTTGCGCTCACTTTTTTTGATTTCAAATGAGCGCAAAAAGAGCGCTTATTTTTTGATTTACACATTTTGACTCATTTTTGAAAAATGTGACTATTTTTTAAACATTTAGCTTATTTTCAAAATTTTGACCTATTTTTTCAAAATTTGACTCTGTTTTTTTTAAAATTTTGCTCATATGTTTTTATAAATTTCACTCCATTTTTATAAAATTTAGCTTTGTTTTAAGTCATTTTTTTCAAAATGTTACTGTTTTTTTAAAAATTTTGTTTCATTTGAAAACAATTCAGCTCATTTTTTAAATAAAATGATTAACTTGTAAGACAGTTGTCTTAAGAATTTGAGAAAAAACACATAATTTAAGGAAATTATTTAGTAAAAAAAGAACTTACGACATATTTAGGATCCTTTTCTCGTGGCTGGGTTTTCACAGCGCGTGGAAATGTAAATGTTTCTTCCATTACCCCAATATTGGTTTTTGCCACTCACTGTACAGTCTTTTTAAAAATTTATAGAGTTTCAAAATGCACAGAACCAACAGCAATCCAATCGATAAATACAACAGTCCAATATCTTGAGCAATTTCAGGCTTTCCGCCGGGATCAATTTTGCTCTGCTTCAGCAGGGTCCACAGCAGAAACTGAACTGACTCGACGAGCGAATGGGACAGGTGTTGAATATCTTGCTGCTCTCCCTCTTTCATCAAGTTCGATCGAATGTGCTCTAATTTTTCGCTTAACTGTGCATGGTCCAACTCCCCTATTTTATTGCCATATGCACATGACATGCACATAATGGTTACGCACAGAGTATTAAAATACATGTTAACTGTTTGACGTCACTCATGCAACTGGCTATTTTTTTGATCGTTTTTTGTTTATTGGCAATTTGTCAATACAAAACCAATTATCAGGTAATTCTTTTTTAGAAGCCGGTAAATGCGGCAATTCGTTTCTAACAGATGATGGGTCGGACACTTCTATTAAATCAGATTGTGGCTCGGACACTTCTATTAAATCAGATAGCGGGTCGGACACTTATATTAAATCAGTTAGTGGGTGGGAAACTTCTTTTTCAGCAGATAGTGGGTGGGAAACTTCTTTTAAATCAGATAATTCATTTAAATCTAAGTTTTTCACTTGTGATTTTTGAATTTTATTATCGATTTTTTCCGCAAAATTATCAGTTTCTGGTTTATTAGTGTCGCACGATTCCAGATATATGCGCATTAATTTATTATAAAGATCAGAATCGATACATTTCATTACTCTAGCCATTGTAAAAACATTTCACAAGCTATAATTTCACAAAATATGATGCAGATAATTTTTTTAATAAGCTCTGAATTCCTCAGTAAATCGTTTTTCAAGTTTTTGGAATTTAATTTGTCTAGAATGTTATTAATTTTATAACATTCAGTTGTACAGAAAATTGGATAATTTTTTAAACACTCTGCTATAGCCAAAAGCTGATTTTCACTTGCACTTTTAATAACAATTTTCGGATTTTTGCATAAAGTCAGCTTGTATAAAAACTCGCATTCTGTCTCTAGCCTAGTTACCATGCTGATGAGTAGGCTTCACAATTTTTGTCTGGAAATACATGTGAACGACACCAGTATTTTACGTTCGTGCCTTTTGGATGCAAGTCCATCATCAAATGACCAAACTTACGCAATTTAACTGCTTTTATATACGCATATTGTAGAAATTTTATATTATTTGGACATATTTGAGACGCTAATCTTTTAATTGTACTTCGATCACGTGGTTGATCAAACATAATTAAGTACTGGGAATTAATATTGACTTCTCGCAACTGTTTTTTAAATGCATTTTGTAGAATAAGTACAATGGAAACTCCTCTGTGATGCGCATGCTTTACAAAAAATCTGGTTATTAGTTCCAAGCTATCGCCTTTCGTAAGTAAATCCATCTGGTCATCAACTGTAACTAACGTTGAATCTGTAGCCAATTCTTCAATGTCTTGAATGTTATTAGTGAATATAATATTATCATTTTCTGCTTGCATCTGGTAAAAAATAGGTTGAAAATCGCAGTACACGTACACAACTTTGTCTAATTGTTTAGATATGATTTCATGTCTGCGTCTAATTAACTCTTTAACCATGAATGTCTTTCCAGACCCGGTGCATCCTATGACAGACATTGTAAAAGGATGCATCAACTCAAAATTTATGACGTCCATGCTGAATAAAGTGTCAACAACGACTGATTTAAAATTATAAAAACAAAATTAATTTATTATGAATTTTTGAGTGATTATTTAAATTAACATTTTTGGATTACAATTTTTTCTGATTAGTTAAATTAACATTTTTTTTCTTATAAATTATTATTTTATGAATTACAATTTGTCTAAATTTACAATTTCACTATCCGGAATTATTTGAAACAATTACAATAAAATGAATAACCAAGACATTTTTCTTGTCTGTTGTAAGTAACAAACGGATTAAAATTTGGAATCAAATTTACAAAACGTTCAACTTTCGTATCATTAACATTACAAAAAGTTGTAAAAGAGTAATATATTTCTATAAGATATACCTATAATTCTAGCGTACAAATAGTATATACAATATTGCCCACAAACGTACGAATAATCGCTTTGGAGCTGCCTACAGTTTACATTAGTTATACAAATATTTGGTTTTTCTATATTATAACTATTTACAAATTTGCCGAAGCTATCAAAGAATTCACATTCACGTTCGATTTTGATGAACCATGCCACCCAATGGGATCCGTTATTATTAATACTATCTACATTTTGCACTATAGCTATAGGATAAGTATCGAATTTTACTTCTTCTAACAAAGTATCAGCTGCTACAATATATATAGGTATATCTATATTTAAATCTAATAGTAGTCTACGAAGTGCTTCTCGAATAGAAGTTGTGTTCATATTTTCAGTGCTCGAAATGTATTTGTTTGTTTCTATCCAGTTCAAATACTCCTTGGTACAAGCAATAGACGAGTACGGTTATGGCTTTATCCAATGGTTTCTTGAATTTCAATCCAATTTTTACTTGGCCTTTTCGGTTTACAGACAGAGCGTTTTCAATGTTTGGTAAAAGTTCAACAGCAGTAAATACATTACCTGTAAAGTACAAAAACACAAATTATATAGTTTACGGCTATGCTATACTAGCTATGCTAGACTGCTGCTGTGTTAGCTATGCTAAGTCAATATTGTGTTTTTATACTTTACCTTTGAGGTAATTATCTCTTGAGATTCCATTTCCCAAAGTTTCAAATGCGACTGTCTTCCGCAACGTTCTTAGAGCAACTAAAAAGTTGTCACCAGCTGTCGCGTCATCGCCTTTAAAACTGTATGGAATTACTCGATTTTCCACATTTTCTCCATTCCAAGTGACGTTCAGTTCACTTATATTGAAATTTTCAAAATTAAAAGCTGATTTCATCATATTTCCATTAAAAGCTTCAAAATACCATTAGTTTTGGTATTTTTCCAATCACAATTCCGTCAGAAGTTACCGATGACAATCCTTTTGGTACTGAAATGGCTTTCATTTGGACTTCATTCGTTACATATTTAAATGTTTCATTGTTTGATAGCTGTTGTCGATGTAAATTCACAACATCTTGCGAAACTGTCTTCTTTGCAGCATAAAAAACAGCGTCTGTAATTTCTGCTTTATACGGGCAACCAGAAAATCCAGCTTTATCGTTTTTTCCACAATCCAAATACAAGTAAGAATCGCTTCGTTTTAAAATAATTCGACATTCTGTCCCACTTGGAATATATCTGTTCTGGTTGAAAAAATTTCCAAGCAGAGATCCAAGTAAATAGAACTGTTTCGAGTTTTGTGTCAATTGATATCTTGCATTAAATCCAGCGTCAGTGACAGCATACGTATTAGGCGTAGTATTTGGATACCACATCTCATCTTTCAAGTATCCATCTTTTTCAAGCTGACTTGTTCCCAAAGCTCTTTGCAAGTAGGCTGACCATGGATAAAAATTAGATGTATCTAGTACCAGCTGTCCGTTCAAATACAATTGTAGATTTGAAAACAGCGCATGGAAAAACAAGTTGGTTGAAGCCACGATGTCAGTTGCTTCGCATGCTTTACCGTCCTGCTTGACAATTCTTACGTCTAAGCCTAGCATACAATCTTGTAGCGAACCGTATCCATCGTATACCCATCTGAACTCCAGTGGGTTGTGGCTATCCTTAGTACTTAGTAAGGAATAGCATTGGATATAGTCTGTAGTTGTAAGTTCACTTATATTAGTAGGCGGTAACTCTACTAAATTTAACTCTGAACTCAGTGACTTTTTAGATGTTTTGTAAACGGTTGGTTTTTCGTCAAAAATGTTGTTGATATCCATGATGAGAGATGTGTTCACCTTGAAGGTTGGTATTCAAATGAGCAGTTTGGCTAGAAAAAAGCATTATTCCTACCTATCTACATAATTTACCGGAATTTTGAAACTTTTGCAATACTGGACCAATTTCATCGAACAATATATCATTCGAAAGGTTTTCACTAGTAGAATTCTAATAATGCAATGCGCCCACATTATAACAAAACGTTTTCAAGATAACGGTCTTTAAATTTTTCAATTTCACCTAAAACGTGTTGTATGGGCCACAAACTCAAAACAAAAAAAATGGTGTCTCTTTATTTTTTAAGAGCTTTCAAATGATATATTACACGTCAAAATCCTTTAAATTTTTTAAATTTTCATTTATGTTTTTTTTAAACCATTTCAAATTTGATAACACGCGTTCGTCCACTTTAAGTTATTTAGATTCGCCTAATTGTTACCGTTCTAAAGGTATATCATTTTAGTGTAATTTTATTGAGTTACCGGTCGAAATATTCATTTAACACAATATTTAATGTTTTAGCGGGAAATTCAAAAATTGGAATTTTGAATTTTTGGGTGCATTACAGAAATTAATTATGAATAAGATAACCAACAACACATTGTGTGGCCTAATTGCTTCCCTTAATTTAAATCCTGTAAATTGTTAGCTAAAATTGGGCGGTAAATTCAAAATGCCTAATTTTGCTGTTAAGGCTGCCATGAAACAAGGGCTTTAGCCCTTGTTTCTTTATACTATATTTTGTTTCGACGATGACACTTTTGTTTCTTTGCAGTGTTTTTTCTTGTGTAAAACAGCGATTTCTTAGGTTTTCGTCCTCTTCCTGCTTGTAACCTCTTAAGTTTCTTAACACTTTTCTTCTTTTTCCCACCGCCTCGTTGAATATGCTTCTTCCTTACTCGTTTAACTTTTCTAGTTGTTTCATGTTTCTTTTTGAAAAATGTCATTGGAACCAGGTATGAAGATTTTTCAGGTGCAACACCAGAGCTGCCAGTATAGATACCACCAGCAATTCCTCCATTTCCAGTTTGAATATACGACGGATCTTGCAAAACGCATTTTTCGTCGTCACAATTGACTTGCCTCATTGTGACTAATATCTCGATTTAAAGTGCAATTTCAAACTCGTTTCACTGTCGTTTCCAAAATCAAGTTGTCTTGCGAATTCGTCGACTAGTTGCACATGAATCTGACGTATGTCCGCACGGCTCAAAGGCAAAAATATGACTGGGTTAAAGTAGACAATCGTTTCGTTTATATCCTCATGACTCAAATCAGAATCTTGCAAAATTGGTAAAACGTGATGATTATAGTACTGGTTCTGTACAATATCACTCAGAACTACAATTCGTTTTGCAGTTGCAGTTATTTTATCATCATCTTCGCCAATTTCTTCTTTTTCAATTTCTTTTTCTTTTTCTTCCTCTTGAATATCTAAACCAACTTTTACTCTTGTATCGCGAACAAACACTTGGTTTTTTGAAATACTTAAGAGTTGATTACCTGCAGGAGGCAGTTGCACAGATACTTTTTCATCCAAATTTTCTACATAAATGTCGCCATTTTGTATAACAAAGTTGATTTCCATGTCATTGAATATGCGTGTTTCTATACTTTGGTTTATTTCTTCCAACACATCATCCACCGCTAGCGAGGTGTGTTCTTTCATTGTTGCATAGTATACATGATCAATTGAAAATCGAAAGTCTAACGTTTCTTCATCTTTAATTTCATTGTACTTATCCATATCAAAGTTAACACTCGATACATAAAGCCCAATCTTGAATTTTTTATCTAAAAATCCTAAGCATTCAAGTATTTTTACAGGCAGCACACTGAAGCTTTTCGAATTAGCAAAATCCTCAAATTCAAAAATAGCTTTGCCGTCTGGTTCTATTGTTATTTCAAACTTTTTAAAATATTTCTTCATTTCTGTATTTAATCGTTCAAAAAACTTTTTTGGATCTTCATCCCCTTGGCTATTTTGTCGTGTAAAGGGAACAACGCTTTGAAACGGCTGACGAATGGTTACTAAATTTTGATAATCTGTAAACGTTTTCATTCTTATATCAAATTCAGTATTTAATAGAACGTTTTTAAATGCATCCATGGAAATAATACTCAAAGCTGGAACGTTTCCATATGGAAATTGATTTCTATTAAATCCGAATACAATAGCCAATTCGTTTGGTATAATCACGAATTGTCCTTTTGCTGGTCCCTCGTTTACTGCACTAATAAACACAGTATCTGGCGGTGTAACAGGAAAAAATGAAAACGAGAATGGAATTTCTTGCTCTTTTAACGCTCGACGAATATCGGAGAGAAACGTGAACAGATCGTTAGTAGATTTCTTGATTTTTCCTGCTCAAACCTCTGGAGGTTTTAAATTTGGAAACAATGGCGAGGTTTCAATGCTGCGTGCGATGCGTTTTGGTTTTGCTGGTGTGTATTTTAAGCTAACTAGACCTACTTCATACAAATTGTGAGGTAATTTCAACTCATTGGGCAGTTCTGCAATAAAATTAGTAGCTGTATTTGATGGTAAATTGTTGCTGTAACTCGAAAGCGTACAGCATATGCTCGGCGGAGCAACGTTTTTAATGACAGAGCGTGAAAACATTTTAAACTAAATTAAGTTCTTGCTCGTAAAACCCTCCTGTTATATCTGAAATAAGGATGTACAAAGATTTTATTTAAACAAGAAATAAATTACCCTGATTTTCAACTCAAAAAATTCAGCTCATTTTTTTGCTATGAAATTTTACTTATTTTTTTAAAAAATTTGCGATCATTTCTAAAATGAGCGCAAAAGGAGCGCTCACTTTTTTTTGAGGTAAAATGAGCGCAAAAAGAGCGCTCACTTTTTTTTGAGGTAAAATGAGCGCAAAAAGAGCGCTCACTTTTTTCTGAGGTGAAATGAGCGCAAAAAGAGCGCTCACTTTTTTCTGAGGTAAAATGAGCGCAAAAAGAGCGCTCACTTTTTTTTGAGGTAAAATGAGCGCAAAAAGAGCGCTCATTTTTTTGAGGTAAAATGAACGCAAAAAGAGCGTTCACTTTTTTGAGTTCAGATGAGCGCAAAAAGAGCGCTCATTTTTTATTCACCCGATTTTTTGCATCTAACAAACACCTACCTTAATTATTTAGATCTTTTAACAAGTATGTTATAGGATTAGTTTTTTGTACAGCTGCTATAACAAATATTTCCCTGCTCCAATTTTCCGCAGATCCTAGAAATAATTAGTTATTTTAACGTTTTTTTAGGAAATGTAAGTTATACTGGTATAATATAATAATACCTAATATAATACATATTTATAAGCTATATACAAAAATGTACCTTTTTCAAACAACATCTTGGCTCTTGAAATTCTAACTTGATCCCCAATAGCAAACTTTGCTGGCTTTGAAGTATGGTTTTGCAGCGAATTTTTAAATATCCTATGCCATATCTCAAACTCGTTCTTTTTTGTCACTTTATTAGGTGTGGTCTGGATTGTTCTATGAAAACTATTGTTGTAAGCCTTGACAAAGTCTTGAATTTTGTCATCAATTTTTAATGTATTTCTTTCTGTCATGTAGCGTTCGAGTTTCGTAAAAAGAGTACGAATAAACCTTTCGCTGAATGTACTTTTAATATACGAGTAGATATGGTAATTTACAATTCTATTGTCTTTTAAGAACTGTCTAAAATTTTTATTTCTATATTCTTTTCCCATATCTGTAAACAACGTCATTGGCGTAGTTCCAGCTTCTTGAAATATAGATTTGAACGCACGAATCATTGAACTTGATGATTTATCTTTCAGCATACGTACAAATGCTTTTTTGCTGAACGAATCAATAACAATAAGTACAAAGTAATTGCAATTGTTCCATTTTGCAATGTTGCTGATGTCCTTGAGATCCGACGCATAGTTTTGATTAATAAAATTAAAAAACACTTTCCTTCTAGGAAATTTTCGTCGTATATCTTTATGCAAAGAGTAAGCAATCAGCTTTGAAAGTTCTTTTTTTACTAGTTTTTTATCCGTCCACTTTTCTATGTTTGCCAAAAATCCGCTCAAACCAGAAAAACTTCCGGCTAATTTGTGATTTAGATAGGATCGACGTACACTTTGGTCAGCCATTTTAAGTGAAATGAAAGTAAAACTAACTGTTTCCTGTATTTATACATTCAGTCGCTGTTCAAGGCTGAGCTATGGCGGACGGATTGTACACTGTTGATTTTACTATTTATACTTACGGACAGATAGCTGTTATAAAGACCGGCATTTTAGAACAACCTACAGTCAAACCACGCGTGAAATGGGAAAATAAATGGGAAAAATGGGATCTCAGTTTTCCGCAAGTTTGTCGAAGTTATAATAAAATTGAAAAAGCATCACATACTGAAAACAGAACATACTGCGTCAATTTATTTCCAGAGTACCCTGCTGAAATTCTCGGAATTACAGACTCTGTTCGTTAATATAACATCGTAACGTTTCTGTGCTTCCTCAGTCACGATTTGACAGTCGGGCAGTAAACATCTACCATGGAACACCTTGAATCTTACGATCCTATATTGTGTAAAAATTGGGATAAACCAATAATTGAAATAACGAACAAAGTGGATTTTTTCAAAAACCCAAATTCGAAAATTGTAAGTTTTTATTTTTTGCTTAATTGCGCGAAAAAATAGCGCTCATTTTTTTTAACTGCAAAAATTGCGTTCACTTTTTTTGAGTTCAAATGAGCGCAAAAAGAGCGCTCACTTTTTTAATTGAAATAAGCTATACATTTGGCTCACTTTTTTTCGAGCTTAAATTTTGTTTTGAGCTAAGAAATCAAGCTCAATTTTCGATCCTAATAATCAATATTTTATACCATATTCTATAATAATGTTTTTAATTTTAGATTGGTGATCGACTTTTGGCACGAAAAACATGGAACAATTATAAGCAGTGCAACTACATTTACGTTGGTCGATTGCGAAACGAAACTGAATCCACAACAGTTGAATTCTCACTTGTCACCGGCAAGTTGTTACTGAAGTTCATTCGGGGTGTCCATGATCACAACGTTTACATTCAAACGCCAGAGGATAACATTGAAAACCTCAATCTCACATACTTCAACGACGGAAAGTATTTAAAACTTGTTTTGCACTGCCCGGTTTCAGAACAAACGTCTGTGAAATATGGAGGATGGTTGGGTCCGCAAATTCAATTGAACTACGATGAAATTGAAAACCTTGTGTTGTTCTTAACCCAAGATTGCATATTGTAAAGTTTGTTGTGCGAAAAACATAAATACAATAACTCTGGAAAGTTTGTGGTGTGACGCATGCCAGTTCTGCTGGTTAAACTATATGCCGTCAAATTTGCAAAGCATAAACTATATGACGTCAAGTTTGCAATTAATTGAGTATAAAAAGGAACAATACTGTGCGCGATGTGAAGCGCAAGAAAAGAAAAAAGATGAAAAAGTGGCTGAATGTCTAAATACACCGTACGATGAATGGATTGACTTAGAGAAGTTTGATTCTGTTGACAATTGGTGTGAAGTAACCAGAAGTTTAGACAAAACAGATTGTTTTGTGTGTGAATACGATCCTCATGATATTGCATCATCCACAGCAGAACCTGATGTAGAATATATTCATAGTGTATCTCTGTATAGGGAAACTGTATACATATACAAGTACATGCCGGAAATAAAAGTGTGTAACTATTGTATGTTTTGGCGAAGCTCGAGAGTTTTAGAGAATGTTCAAGAATATATTCGCAACTACAAAGAAGACGAATATAAAGCAATGGAATTGTCAATGGCAATGGAACAAGTGTAATTCGTGTTGAAAACAATATAAATACACGGCAGAGTTTGTTGTGCGAGGCATGCCAGTTTTGCTGGTTGAACTATATGCCGTCAAGTTTGCAAATAGTGGAGTATAAAAACAAACAGTACTGTGCGCAATGCAAAGTGCAAGAAAAGAAAAAAGATGAAAAAGTGGCCGAATGCTTCAATACACCATATAATGAATGGATTAACGTTGATAAGTTTGACAATATTAACAATTGGTGTGAAGTAACCAGACGTTTGGAGAAAACGGATTGTTTTGTGTGCGAATACGACCCGTATGATAAACCATCATCCACAGAAGGCCCAGATGCAGAATTTGTTCACGGCGTGTCTCTGTATGGCGAGATTGTGTTCATATACAAGTACATGCCGGAAATTAAAGTATGCGGTTATTGTATGTTGTGCCGAAGCTCTGCAAACGATTTAAAGAATGCTCACAAATATATTTGCAAGTACAAAAAAGATGAATATAAAGCATTGCAATTGTCTATGGATCAAGTTTAATTCATGTTAAAAACAATATGAATACACTGCAAAGTTTGTTGTGTGAGGCGTGCCAGTTCTGCTGGTTGAACTATATACCGTCACATCTGCAAAGCAGAAACTGTATGACAAGTTTGCAAACCGTCGAGTATAACAACAAACAGTACTGTGCAAGATGTAAAACTTGCGAAAAAAGAAAGACGAAAGAGTTGCAAAATATTTAAATACACCATACGATAAATAGATTGACTTTCGTAGATTCGAAAACATTAGAAAATGGTGTGAAGTAACAAGAAATTTGTCAAACACCGATTGTTTTGTATGCAAGAAAAACCCTAGTATAAAAGGCACTACAAAAGACCCTAATTCAAAATATATTCGCATCGTTTCGCTATACGGAGAAACAGTATACGTATACAAGTACATGCCTGAAATCAAATTGTGTGAATACTGCATGATTGTGACAGACATGGAAGTTGTACAAAAATACATTTGCGAAAACAAAAAATATGAATATATAGCATTTCAGTTGTCAATGGCAATAAAACAGATGGTATCCATGTTGAAAACAAAATGAATACTCTACAAAGTTTGATGTGTGAGTCGTGCCGGTTTTGCTGGTTAAACTTTAAACCAACAAGATTACATACTGTAATGTATAATAACTGTATAGATTGTGAAGAACAAGTAAAGCTGAAAGAATTAAGAATTACTTACAGCTTAAATACACCATACGATGTATGGATTCGGTTAAAGAAGTTTACAAATATTGCGAACTGGTGTAAAGTAACAAGGCAAGTGGAAAACAACGGATGCTTTGTGTGTGAAAACAACCCAAGCAATGTCAAAGCCTGGACTGAAAACCCTAGTTAAGACTATATTCGGAAAATAACCCTATACGGTGAAAGAATTTTTATGTACAAGTACGAGCCAAAAATAAAAATGTGCCGACATTGTATGTTTTGGCGAACCTATACAATTTTAGAAATTGTACAAAAATTTATTTGCAAATACAAAGAAGATGAATATAAACTGTAAGAATATGTATGTGGAAATTATTTTTTGCATAAATTAAAATATAGGTAAAACTTCTATGTAATGTATTAACTAAAGTTTAAAAAGGTACAAGCACAAAATGTATGTAATGTAATTTTATTAAAAAAAAGACATGTAAAAAAAAATTTACACATAAATTTAAATACAAGTTTGCAAAAAATAATTTTAAAGACAATTAAAGAATATTGAACTAAAAAAAAATTATTTAGATAAAAAATGTAGAAAAAAAATAGTTTTACAAAATTTTTGGTAAAAAAATTTACAAATAAAAATTAATAATTACTAAATTTTAAAAAACTAGTCTTGTAAGTTTGAGAAAGAAATAATTTAAAAATGAATAGTTTTTAAAAACAATCTTGTTAACATAAAAACATAAAATAATTTGTAAGACATTTTAGAAAATAAGATTACAAAAAAAAATTGTAAACAAAATTTTAAAAAATGTAATAAAAACCAATTGGCATTTGTAAATGTTTGTTGTTGGGTTTATTTTAAGAACTTTTCATGCTCACAAAAAATTTCATACAAAACGCATTCAAAAGGCAAATAGATCCTCATACAGACCATTTAAGTGTTACGTAGCCAATACTTTAGGCGAGATGGCTTGTGCACGATCCCATACATAGTATACAGTCACCATGACAGCGGTTAAGCCCTACCCAGTGGCAGGCCCACAGAGCAGCGCCGGGTTCAGGGTACAGCACACCCCACCCCCCACGGCTGCAGAGGGCATTTAAAAGGTCTTTCGCTACCCACACGGCTACCACATACTGCAGAGGGCATTTAAAGGGTCTCTCGCTACCCCCACGGCTGCAACAGACTGCAGAGGGCATTTGAATGGTCTTTCCCCACAGCGATGACAGCAGGCTCAGGGCAAGCGCGAGCAACCCTAGGGCGACGGCTTGCTACCTATTGCGAAAACGCAAATGGCGGATCAGGAGGCAAAGACGAATGCAGCAGGCATAATGGCGGACAGTGTATCAAGTCCAGGACATCATGACGACCCAAGGACACTGACAACCCAAGGACACCATGACAGCTCCCACAGAACGGTTGCAGGACATCATGGCGAGCCAAGGGCACTGACAACCCAAGGACACCATGACAGCTCCCACGGAACGGTTGCAGGACATCATGGCGAGCCAAGGGCAGTGACGCTTCCATGCCACAGCATTGCACCTACGCCATGCTTCCCACAGACCAGGATGGGGATAATCAATAACGTGTCGGGGACATAGTATTGATTGGCGGGATATAGTATCTGTTGGCGGGATATTGATTGGCGGGATAAACGACAGCCTTCACTGGTGGGAGCGGCGGGATAAACGACAGGCAGTGGCGGGACAATTGATTGGCGGGAAATAGCGAAATGCTGTGCGGAATCCGCCAAATTCGCTATCCGCCAAAATTTGCAAAACTTCGCAACCCGCCAAATTCACAACCCGGCCGGAAATTTTGCAACAACGCAAGAAACCCGCCATCCGCCAAATTGCAATCCGTCTGTTTACGAGTCCAGCATCAAAGTAAGGTTAGGTTAGGTTTAGGTGAGGTTAAGGGATAGGTAAGGTTGGGTTTAGGTAAGGTTAGGTTTAGGTTAGCAGCACTCCCCACCATATATCCTCACAACTATATATCCACTGTACATATGTACATCCGAGAACGCTCCAAATTGACTTGATCCGGAATTGACCCGATCCGGTTAAAATTCGCAACCCGCCAGGAAAAAAATTCGCAAAAAATTCGCAAAAAAAAATTCACAAAAAATTTGCAAACAATTCGCAACCCGCCGTGCGGTTTTTTCGGCTATTTTCTGTGCGGTTTTTTCGGCGCGAAACCCGCCGTGCGGCGCCGAAACGGCGGGAAAACCCGATGAAAGGAACCAAACCATACTACTCCTGTTCCTTATTATAAAGGTAATAAGACCTTTCAAAAATTTTAATTTTTTTTTGAAAAAGTTTAAAAAATGTTTATTTCTTAGGCCCGGAATTTTAACAATTTTTTCCGAAAAAATTAAAATTAACCAGGGAAGATGCTAATCACGTAATTTATGCACGCTCCTATTTCCCACATTTGCGCTGCACTCTGCTTTAAAGGGGTGAAGACCAGAAGTGTCCCTCGCGCCCCTATGTAATGTATATATGTATGCAACGTATTGTAACTTTTGTATTTCTGTGTATTTGGCGCCAGGCTCAAAATATCTCTGGACTGCAGGCTCACGAGATGGACTCGCAGGATTTGAAAGAGGTGGGACTCTGCAGAAAAGGAGTTGGTCTCTTAGTGCAGATAGCAAGCCGAAGAAGAAGATCATTGAACGAATGGCCCTGATCAGTGGCGAGGAACACGAGTCGTTCGTTGAAGAATTTTCTCAAGTTGTCAAGGATATCTTTGCTGTGAGAGATCTTGAGGACCAAGTGGAGACGAATGCTTGGTTTAGGAGAGTCATTGAGTACAACGTTCCTCACGGGAACCTTCTTCGGTGACATAATAAATTTTTTGTGTGGAAATATTCAAGGATTTCTCAAAATAGTAAAAAATAGCATTAGTTAGAGTACTGTACTACACTTACACTTTCAAGGATAGTAGAATAACATATTCATTACACATTTTAGAGGGAAGCTCCTATTGGCTGTTGCAAAGGGAGCCCAAAAAATTACTGGGAAGGAACTTCCAAATCTAAATGGAATTGCATGGGCCTATGAATTTGTGAGCTATATTTTTTAAAACTATTTCAAAGTTACCGCCCAACATGGTGACACTATCGTCGTCGTATTTTTAAACTGTCCTAAATCTTATGGACATTAACGTACAGACTCAAGCGTTTAATGTCTTCACGACGACATGATGGACGAGTCCAAGACGAGACGGGATGAGCCTTGCTGGTATTTGGTGGAAAATCTGGGTCCATATGCTATCAACGATGGAGACCTCCTCTACAATACGGCCTTTATTCTATTCAAAGAATATTGCGAGGGCGTCTTTCCTCTCTACAGCGACATCCTTGACTTGGTCCATGAAACTTATTTTAAAGAACTGCAGTCCTGGCATTGGGCTGAGATATTCTTTTTTTCTTAACGTTGTTTATCTTCATGGCTATTATTCTGCCTTTATTTTGTTGAACTTTGAATATTCAAAACAACAAAACTACAGCTAAATTTCTTTTTACACATTTAATAAAAACCCAATACTTTACCCCCGAAACATCTTTCCTATCCCAAACAACTGCTGCTTGGCCTTGACTGACAGTCTTTATTAAAAAATAATTTCAGGTTTAATTTGTATTGCGAAAACCAAGCCTAAACCTAAACCCAAACTCCCGAATTGAACATCTAAACGAACAACTTATTCTTGCGTTTTGCCTTTACTGCTAGACCTACTAGTAAGAAGTTACTGTCATTAATCAAAAAATAATTTCAGGTTTAATTGGTATTGCAAAAATCAAACCTAAACCCAAACCCCCGAATCGAACATCTAAACTAACAACTTATTTTTGCCATTGGCCTTTACTGCTAGACTTACTAGTTAGAAGTTATTGTCATTAATCAGAAAATAATTTCAGGTTTAATTTGTATTGCGAAAATCAAACCTAAACCCAAACCCTCGAATCAAACATCTAAATGAACAACTTATTCTTGCAATTGGCCTTTACTGCTAGACCTACTAGTTAGAAGTTATTGTCAATTATCAGAAAATAATTTTAGGTTTAATTTGTATTGCGAAAATCAAACTTTAACCCAAACCCTCGAATCAAACATCTAAATGAACAACTTATTCTTGCAATTGGCCTTTACTGCTAGACCTACTAGTTAGAAGTTATTGTCATTAATCAGAAAATAATTTCAGGTTTAATTTGTATTGCAAAAATCCAACCTAAACCCAAACCCTCAAATCGAACATCGAAACGAACAACTTAATCTTGCGATTGGTCTTTACTGCTAGACTTACTAGTTAGAAGTTATTGTCATTTATCAGAAAATAATTTCAGGTTTAATTTGTATTGCAAAACCCAAACCTAAACCAAAATGACAGAGAAAAAGATGAAGAACAAAATACTACATACAAAATTATATATAATTTATTTTATAAATGTTTGTAAATGTATTTTGTAAAGCGAGAGGGACAGACAGACGTATTCGTCAAAAGAAAAAATGTAGGAATCGCCAAAGGCGAAATAGCAGTGAAGCTGCAGAGGGCCTGAACAAGTTTGTACAGCGTACATACTTGCGCCATAACCATGGCCATGACGGCGCCCGTCCTCGTTAAAGTAAGAGGTAAAAATAAGGCTGTCCACCTTACAGAGATGTGTGATGTAGGGAGACGTAAAAGTCATATGTAGTTAAAGCATGGACTGGCGAATCTTCATATTCACCAGCCCATGAAATAACAGTTTGGTCTGTGCGTTGCTCGAAGGAAGTCATCCACCAAAAGACGTCTCCAGCTCAGGAACCTACTGGGAGCTGCTGCTACTGCAGAAAATATTAGGAGCCACGAGGCCAAGATTTAAGGACCCTGAATTATACCACTAGGGAATTCATAAAGACGATATTGCGTATATATTAGGGATCCAGTTTATAAGCTTGACCCATAATCGGGCAAGGAATGATATTTGTGTGTTTGCCCTAAAATAGAGAAACCCGGCTATGAGCTAAGATTGATTAATCCCTATTGGAAGTCCATGTCTGTCACTCTCGCTACTGCGAAATATAAAGGTAAAAGAAATACCCTAATGGGATTAATTGTCGGTGCCCAAGTGGCTTAATTATGAAAAGTATTGTTTGTGCCGATGCGGCTTATTTTTGAGAAGTATTATTTTACGCCCAAGTGGCGTTTGATTTAAAAGTATATTATTTGCAAGTTGCCTTTTTGCCCACGTAGTTTTTGGAACTTATATTTTGTTTGGCTTATTCGCCCGTAGAAAGTATTCTTTCATTTTGCCCACGAGGCCAGTTAAAAGTAAACTATCATTTGGCGTATTCGCCCGTTTAAGTATTCTTAAATTCAATAAATATAGGGCAAGGTTAAAGTCCTTTTATAACTGTATCATTTCAAGGAACATATTTTGTGTATTTTATGATTGCATTTTCCCTCGATGAGATTCATAATTGTGCATAATATATTAATTATAAAATAATTATATATAGTTCATATATTTATATAATTAAGTTAGTGGAACGATAAGTAGGTAGGTTGGAAAAGAATCAACCCTCCTCACCCATTAGCATCATATTATTTGGCGAGTGCTTTATTATTTGTGTTGCATAAATCCCTCCATAAAAGGTGCATATAATTTTATATCATCTCAGGCTCGGTCCTGAGATACTAGAGAACCCCCTCGTTCCGTATTTCTAGCCTGTTCCCGATTCGGATTAGCGAGGACCCGCAAGAAAATCCCTATCAAAAACAACTATAAAGCAAGGTGAGATGTCATCTGATCGACTAAAACTTACAATTTAAATTTATTTTTTTATGCTCCAACGTAAAGCAAATACTAATTTAAAACATTTTACTTTATTGCAGCTAGCAGACCTTGTACGTTGGACATCCCCAAACATACGAAAAAGGTCCCCCCATGTTTTTATAACAAGTGGATATTTTAGAAATATCCAAAAGGGACGATAAAAGCCTATGAAGTTTTTAATCCCTAGTAGACGTCGTAAGGACATCAGCAATGTACTAATTTAACCTGTGAATAATTCTGAGGCTCAGAGTAGCATATTATTGATAGTTGCTGTGGTAACCTAGTGCTTAAAAATATACTTTATTGCAAAATTGTAGTAAACAAACATGTATGACTTTTTTACTGTCTAATATTTTGCATCTGTCATAACTATACTTGTGTTGCTCTACTCATAGGACATTAGACACACATTTTCAAATTCAAAGTTTTCTTCTTTTATTAACTAGCGCTTAGTTGTATTGTGACGACGGTAAACAGTATAGTAGGTGCACGACTACGGCCATTTCTATCTCCAACTTATTACCTAAGACTTTTATATTTGCAGTTAATTAATAAATTAGTAAAATAATTAACTGACTCTGTCTACAACAAATACTGAAAACTAACTCGGGAGGCAGACAGTGTGTTGATTATAACTTACTTTATAATATTCTGTACGGCTAAAGACTGTACATAATTATCTGATACGATTACAAGATTGAAATTATCAGGCCGCATGGACCAAGGACTCAACTCAAAACTATTGTTGGTTTATCTAGGGTATGCAATTTTAACGTAGGTTTTCTTCATAAATTAAATTATCATACCGACTACCTATTTTTAAAAGTAAAACTACATCTGGTACTTATTTTTTATTTTTTGAATTACGAATTTATTGTTTCTACTTGATTTTTATTATAAAAGGAGAGCAAACTGATTCAAACTTTTACTGAGAGAAACCAAGAGTTAAATCTCCACTTGAAGAATACAATAATGCAAGATGAAGCTCTAGTGACAGTTTACGATTCAAACATAATAATGACAATTTCGCCTGCGTCCACAACAACCAACAAGCCTCTTTTTCTATTTTTAATTCCCTTGTGCAATCCAGAATATGGCAATATGGAACGTGATTTTTGATAAGTTCAGTCTCATTCCGCGATTATTCAATCATTATATACAAAATTAACATAACAAAATTATATTATCAATCAATTAATGGTGCTCAAAAAATTCGTTTTCTTAATCCTCTTTTTTAAGTCGCAGTTATTTAGCAGTATTACCCCATTTAGCATCTACGTCGGACACGTTGCAATAAAAGCTGGTACTATAAATTTATTTAAGTGATTCATGAGATTAATTTTGATTTCATATTTTCTATTTATGAAAAAGTCAAAGTCAAAGGAACTTTATTTGTAAGGGGTTTGGTGTTTCTAATCAATTGATCAGTTCTCCCAACACGAACCCCCGTGTGACTTGCTTACCCCGTACTAACACAGAGCCAAGTAAGCCTTTAATGACATAGGTCGCCACACATGTGGAGAGCCCGGCGTTTAAGATCAACTTTCTCACGAAAGAGATCCGAGGCTAGCGGGAATTGAACCCACGCCGTCAACAGCATTGGAGAGCCTCAGACGCTATGTCTCGCTCGGCACCACTGGACCACCAGGGCTCTCAAGTTAAGCTCATGAAGTTACTTGCAACAGCATTTTTAAATGTAGTTTTTTGTGGTTGAGGGGGGGGGGGAGAGAATAGTGCGTTATCATTCCCTAAGCCCCAAACTATCCTATAAGAATTCATACAGCATCCTAATTAAATTCTTTAATCGTCGTATTGGCATCCCTAGATCATTGCATAAATGTCCTGCCCTACCCCTAATAATATTCTGATTGGGAGGTGCGTATGGTCGCGGGGTGTTCACGTAGGATGTTTTGCGGATACCGTCAACCCGGACAAAAGATGGTCCCCACGATGCCCCTTTGACATCCATGTCAATTTGCTGGGGCATCCTCCGCACTTATATTAATCCGCACTAAATATTCTAAGGATTTCTAGGGGAAATCCGTCTGCTAGCTGGGAGTATTTTAATAACATTAACAACAAGAAAGGCAAGGATCTCAATATGGCATTGACTGCTAATACTTTGTAATTTTAATTTAAGACTAACTATTATTGGCGCTAAAACATGACATAAAAATTAAACGTGAGCTCAATGATTTGTACTTCTAGGATTATAGAACCAAGTTAAAAGAAGACTAGTTGCTGACACTGACGTCACGTATTTGTATTTCTTCACTATAAATTAAATTACCTGCAACAACTAAACCACCAACCAAACAAGAATCGTATAGGCATTATTCTTCAGTAAATGGTAACAAGTCTGCAAAACAGTGTAGTTTTTAGATGCTGAGCTTTAGCTGCATCTATTGTAATGGTCATGTCCATCTGTGTGTCTGTCTGTCTTTCCGTCCGTCTGTTCTTTATGCTCTACAGGTCACAGTTTTAAAGTGATGCTTGTCAAACCAATTTAAATGGTCACAAAAGCGACGGATAAGTGCCCTATTGTTTTTGGAGTGGATCGGACTCACCAGTTTTTTACAATTACTGGTTGAATGGACCCATGTCAAAACGCATTTAAAAGCATACAAAGAAAAACCAGTAAATTTTAGCATTAGCGTGTATAGGTATTTACAGAGGACAGAGACAGCTGGAGAAGCTTCAATTCTTCAAATTAGCCCGCAACTAAAGTACAAAAACAAGTGAATCTTGCTGCATTGTTACCAGCTTTAACAAGCTTCGGATATTAATGGAATCCTATGTTAAAGACAGCCATTTACACAATGTTAAAAGCAGATGACAGCGTCATTGGGTCTAAAAATTAAAATATTTGGATGACATCATTCATGGTTCAATAGACACAAATTATTTATATTATTTAAAATAGTCAGGCAATGTAGATTGTTTCGTGTCTTTGTTTCCTTGGATCTGACGAACACGTAAGATTATGTTGTGTAGGTTAAAAAATGTTGCAGCATCAATATTTGCCTGTGCTAAAAAAGATTGTCGAACTTTCTGCTTCATTTCTGAAACTTCCTCAGCACTGGCAATTGGCGGAGGTTCATTCACCGTCATTTCCCCCTTAGTATGTAAATCCTTACCCATAGCAGCATAAGCAAAGAACGTAAGCGCCTCTACTGCTTATTAACTTATTACACTTGAACTTATTCCAGTTTCTTTAATTACGTCTGCCTGCTTATGGATTTCTAAGTTTTGGAAAATTTAATATTTTTTTTTTGGGGTAAATGAGTTTATTTTAATCATTTTTCTTGAAAATTCCCTAATAAGTGGACAAAAAAGCCAAAAAATAGTCTAAACTTTGTCCCTTATACCCGGATTTTCCCTTATAGCGGTTCCCTTATATCCAGATATTTTTAACATTAAAACATAGGCTGGCCAACCAAATATTTTAAAACTGTCCCTTTGAGCCGGATTTCCCTTACATCCGGATCCCTTATAGTCAGATTTCTCTGTATTAATTATTAGTTAATCAAGGTGGGAAATAATAATTTATTTAATTAATTAGAAATTTCAAAATGAAAAAATTCAAAGAAATGCAAATATTGGAAAGTAGAAAAATAAACGTATTATTTTTACTGAGTGTTTTAGTATTAGTATTTTTAATTGAAGAGAGTCAAAGTGATACAAAATTTTCGAAAATCCCGCTCAATCCAAATTGCTCAAAAAACAGGACAAACAAGGCCCATTTTGAAAATAATGGAATTTTAGTGAATAAAACACTCTCAATAAATGAGATACTAGAAATGGGTCAAACATTATATAGTGATTCTAAAACCCCTACAACATCCCCGTTTCCATGCTGGTTCAACCCAGAACTCGCCCGGATTGGTCAAAAGTTCGCGGCTAACGCGCAAAACGCACCAACGTATCCTCCCGGATTTTCCCGCAATATTTTTTTTAAAAGAGCATCCAAAATAACTTGGATTTGCTTAACAACATGGTGCGATTCGTGAGTTTTTTCGATAAATTATTTTTTGAAAAAACCAAAATGACCATAAATTGTATATGTAATGGTTTTTTGTTTTTTCATCCACAATATTAAATTTTATTCAAAATTGTTAAACTTTTTTTTTGAAATCGAACAAAAAACTATTTCAAAGTGTAAGAAATACAAAAAAAACTAAAATTTTGAAAATTTTAAAAATTTCGTTTTTTCATAAATATTTGAGCACGTTACCATAGCATCAACAAAAAATTTGGAAAGAACAAAATGTTTGAAATTTTTACAAATTTATTTTTTTGTATTTGTTACACTTTGAAATGGTTTTTTGTTCAAAAATTTAAAAAAAAAAGTTTAAAAATTTTGAATAAAATTTAATATTGTGGATGAAAAAACCATTACATATACAATTTACGTCTTTTTGGTTTTTTCGAAAAATAATTTTATCGAAAGAAACTCACGAAGCGCACCATGTTTTAAGCAACTCTAAGTTATTTTGGATGCTCTTTTCAAAAAATAATATGGCGGGAAAATCCGGGAGGATACGTTGGTGCTTGTTGCTCGTAAGTATCAAGCGCAAGTAAGTCTTGCATATTTGCTCTCTCTACTCATGCTCCTTGGGAATCCACAAGTGCGACAAGTAATGTATGCAACGCGCAAGTCTGAAACACCGGACAAGGCATTCAAGCGCTACGCAGCGACAGGGCTCCATGTAGGCATTTGGTATCAAGTGGACGTTCTTCATCCCACGTGGCTTAAAAGTGTTTAAACTATACGACAAATCCTTAAGATGGTTGGTAGTAAATTAGAGTCTATGAATAAAAATGGCGAGTTTGAGAAACCCTTGGTGACCAACGAAAACAATCCTACAGGATTTTACCCCGATGAAAAAATGTGGACCGCTTTCAATTTGGATTTAGAAGCTTCTGAATATAATTCTAAATTGCAGCGGCATGAAAGATCAAAAAAGTCAAAAGTGTCGTCGTCGTCAGTGAGAAATTCAAATTCATCAACAAGTTTAAAAAATCCCGCGGAAAATTTTTAACTCAGTTCAAGATTAGTACACAAGCCAACACAATTTATTATATTCATCAACAATCATTATATTCATAGAGATCCGTCTGGCGGCTTCGGCTGCTGTTGATGTGAGCTCCGGTTTAAACTAAGTTTAGTGTAGGAAATTAAGCTAATCTTTTCCTAAAGTTTTGTAATTTGCACACCTTGTCCTCATTGTTACAATCCACATCAGTTTTTAAAGTGGGTAATTGTGTACAGTAACAATAATTAACAACTTCAACTTTTTACCTCGTGGTTTCCCTCATATTATTATTATTATTATTATTACTTTATTGTGCATTTCAATCGGGCATTGCCCATTACACTAGCTACACAGCTAGAGCCCTGGTGGTCCAGTGGTGCCGGGCGAGACATAGCGTCTGAGGCTCTCCATCACTGTTGACAAGGCGTGGGTTCGATTCCCACTTGCCTCGGATCTCTTTCGTGAGAAAGTTGATCTTAAACGCCGGGCTCTCCACATGTGTGGCGATCTATATCATTAAAGGCTTACTTGGCTCTGTGTTAGTACGGGGTAAGCTAGTCACACGGGGGTCCGTGTTGGGAGAACAGATCTTAAGTGATTTGAAACGCTTGACCCCTTGAAACTAAAGATACTTTTAACTTTAACACACATTACATAATTACATTCGTCAATATGATTTACAATTTGTTTTTAGTTTTTATGATTGTTGATGAGAGTTTATACATATCGCATATAAGACTAATTGAACTACTGTCCAACAGTCTTGCAAATTTTGTACGATCTATATTATAAAGGTTATAACACCCAAATAGTTTGTTTCTTTCCGTTTGAAATTTGGAGCAAGAGGTGATAGCGTGAAATACGTCGTCAAGTTCTAAATTACAAAATTTACACATTTCTAATTCTTGAAAGTATGTGAAGTCACCACCCGCAGATATTGAATTAACACCTAGTCGAATTTGTGCAAACAGACGGATATATAGTTTAAGATAGTCGGCTACCAGTGCATTATTTTTTTTGAATTTAAAGAATTCGTTAAAGGAGCTGTTTCGGAACTTTCGGATTCTAGAGATGTCACGTTGAATGCAAATATCGTTCACTCTGTCAGTAATCGCCTGAATGTTTTCACGGACCACATTAGGAGATTGAGACTGCCAAACAAAGGAGAATCCACAGTTATTTAAAATGTTTTTGATTCCCGTGACCCAATTGTACTTTAGGTCCCCTCCCCTTAGGATGTCCAGGGTCAACAATCTGTTATAGCATTGCTTTGTCATACGGTTGTCATCCATGTCCAGAATACGTGCCCAGAATAGTAAAGATAGACGAACGACTTGACTTTGTAGGTCCTTGACTCCCGTTTCCACGCGAACCATGTATGACGGGGTACGTTTTGGAAGAAAAAGGAGCCTTTTTAGAAACTGAACTTGCACTGAGTTAATTAAATCCAGATAATTGATAGCCCATATTGGGGCGGCGTACATAAGACTTGAGGAAACAATAGAGTTAAACACTTTCATACGACATTCCCAAGAGTCAGTTTTAGACATAGCAAGGCTTGTTACAATTGCTCCCACCGACTGAGTGGCTCTGGATTTCATGGAAATCGCAGCGTCTTGATATAAACCTGAGGATGAAAATTTAAAAGATTGTGTGGTTTTTTACAACAGTAATAGGCTGGTTATTTCGAAACCATTGGTGTGACTTACACAGCTTCCCAGATTTGCGGAAAACGACAACGTTGGTTTTTAAGAGATTAATTGTTAGGGAGTTTAGTTCACAATATTTAACTAAAATGTTTATTTTATGTTGTAGAGCTAACTTTGATTCTGACAATAATGTTGTATCATCTGCGAGAAGCAGATGATTTATTTTAATGTTTCCTCCCATAGAGACAGGACTGGCACCGTGGTCGATCATGAACTTATCAAGGTCACTTATAAATATTGAAAATAGAAGAGGGCTTAGGATTTTACCCTGAAGAACGCCCATGGTAATTTTAATAGGGTTAGTGTGTCCTTCTTGAACTCTGACTCTGAAGTGCGAGGAATCATACAGACTTTTAATAACGCATATTACTTTTTTACTGATGCCGCATTTGTGCATTTTCTCCCACAAAATAGTATGTTTAACCGAGTCAAAAGCCCTACGAAAATCCACAAATAACGCAAACAATTTCCCTCCGTCCCTCTGTAGCCTTGACTGAATAATAGCATTTAATGAAAAAATTTGATCAAGACAACCACGACTTTTGCGAAAACCAGCTTGGGTTTCTGGTATCACGTTATTGTTCTCACACCACTTGTAAAGACGATTATAGATAATTTGAGTGAAAAGTTTAGCAATGGTATTGATGAGAGCAATCCCTCTGTAATTACTAGGGTTGGACTTTTCTCCTTTTTTGTATAACATAGATAGTTCTATTTCAGACCATATATTTGGAGTGTTTTCACTTGTAAACACTAAATTAAATAACTTGAGCAGTTCAACATGGGTGGACGGTGGGCAGTGTTTCCAGAATTTGTTAGTAATGTCATCCGTACCAGGAGCTTTATTGTTTATAAGTTTGAGGAGCGCAGCTTTAAGTTCAGATCCGGTTATCTCAGCGTCAAGAAATTCATCTGTGTTTTTGAAAATATTATTACATTCTGTACCGGGATATTTTATTTGTGGCATGTTTATAGAGTAAAATGTTTCCAAAATATCCGCTCGGAATTTATTTGCTTGGCCTTGCCTTGGAAGAAATTTGTTAAACGTACGCCAAAATTCTGAAGTGAACTTGACATTCTAAAGATCAGTTTTAACTGATGCCCAGTAATTTACTTTCTTACTTTTAAGCAACGATTTATGAGTTGATTTGTATTCAAGGTAGCAGGCTATAGCATCATTGTTATAGTTCAGTTTAAGTTTCTTCAAGAGATTACGTAGCGTTCGTTTGCTACTTATGCATTGCCTGTCAAACCATGGTTTGTTAAGAATAACAGCTCCTGTAGATTTGTACATGTTACATTGAGTAGCTGCATATTTTATTGTTGCGTTGATATCACTATTTAAGAGGTTGATGTCGGTTGAGCTGGAACTGCTACCGCAAGTGCTAACTATTTCACGAAATTGTGTAGATTTCTCAGGATCCCATTTCATTTTCTTTTTATTCACTAATTTCTGAACACAAGGGGTAAGATTATTCAATTTTAATTTTAATGTACAAGAAAAGTGGCATGAGTCAGTTACATTTAGGTCTTTAAAGTCATCTACGTCGTTCATAAAATAAGGATTACACCAAACTTGATTTATAACACTCCCACTATTATTAGCAATGTATGTTAAGTTAGCATAGTTATCAGAACCTGTTCTTCCATTAATAATAAGAAAACCATTTGATTTCATTATTTTTAGTATTGATTTTCCTCTTGAATTTGTAACTTTGTCATAGGAGTCCCGTAGCGGCAATAAGTTTGTATTTTCGAATATTTCAGAATTTTCCGAGTTTAAATTACCTAAGCGAGCGTTAAAATCGCCACATATAACTATTTTAAAGTTGCTAAAGTGGTTTGAAGTTTCAATCACAATGTCTTCAAACCTCAATACCAAGTGCTTGTATTTTTGACCTGGAGGGATGTATGAGCATATTAAAATTAATTTTGACAAAGTCTGTACACAAAATAGTTCTAGTACAACAAATTAACTTTCGTTTTTAAATACTTGTATTATTTTGAATGATTCAGTTTTTAGTAACACACACACTTCTCCGCTTGCTCTCCCAAGTAATTCTGTTTTTAGTGCAGGGCTATGTACAATAGTATAAGGTTTGAACTGTTTTCTATATAATTTTAATTCGGGCTTGTGCACCCAAGTTTCAAAAATACAAATAATGCTTGTTAGAATTTGATCGTAGTCACATTTGTTCATAGATAATAATAGAGTTTGTAATCCGTTAACGTTCCATAATGTCAGATCCGTAGTGTGTGATTTGGGTTGCCCGGTTCCTCATTGCTAAGTTTTCTTTTTATTACGTTGTTTGGGTGGATTTGTCTTGAACCCCGGTATTTTTTCAACTGGATGTAACAACTTCCCATCAGAGACAAAATATGTTACATTGCCTTCATTATCATTTGCAATTAGATATTGATAGCTCTATATTTTTGCGACTTGCTCTCCGGCGTCTTTATTCCGCCGGGTAACCTCACTAAGAATGTGTAGTTTGGCTTTAAGCTGCTTAGGGTGTAAGTCGTCAAAAATTCTGTAACTTGTATTTTTAAGTTTTGAGCGTGAATGCCGAATTTTATTTGAGTCTTGCAAAGATACAAATCGGCAGAATATACGAGACTTGGCTTCAGGTTTGTCTGCAGGTGTAGGCAAAACTTTATAACTAGTTGGAGCTGGGATATCTGTAGACTGAATTTCCAGTTTTTTCTCAAAAAACGAAGTGATAGCAGTAAGTAAGTCTTCGCTAGAAGTGCTCGCACTAATTCCCTCTAAACCAGACAGAAATAAATTCTGCTTCCGGTTGTTTTCTTTCAGATCTAAGACATCGTACCGATTTATACACAGATCACCTCGCAATGAGTCAACAGTTTTTTGTAACTTTTTGATTTTAGATTTTTGATTCTCCACTTTGCTTCCCACAGCTTCTATTTATTTTGTGAGTTCGTCGAATTTCTTCCGATTATCACGTGTAGAGTCAGTGTGGTTGCTTTTTACTGTTGCTGTCAGCTGAGTGATGAGAGCCTTGAGTTCATTCGTCTCTCGAGTCATATTGAAAATCAAATAAATTTGAACGGAGTAATTGAGTGTTATATAGTTGCAGTATGTTTATTAATTTTTCATTATTGTTAAGTATGTACAATTTTATTATACAGATAGTAATACTTGCCTTATAAAAAGCCCGAGTCAGCTACAGCGTTTGATTTATTAAAACTAAATTGTGAAATTAATCACCTGCTGACTACCGGCAGTAAGTAGGTAGAAGGAATGTGGGAAAATACGGAGCGATTGTGTTTTGTTTTCCAGTGGAAGCAGCATCTGTATCTTAGTTATATTAGTAAACCATGAGGAAACTTGTTGAGACTAGATCCAGGTTTTATGAGATACAGCTACAACACGAGGAACAGAAATTGAAACAAAAGTACCAAAAAGCTACGGAAATGTTTTTTTAATTGTTGCGATATTCGTGAAGTGTGGAAAATTTGGATTCGGATAGTGCAAAATAATTACAGTTTCAGTGATTAACACTCAAATAATATTTAGAAGTCACAGAGCAAAAATTTAACCGTCTGCGATATTTAAAAGTTCCCTCGTGTTCGGTTTCCCTCATATTATACCGTGCCGTACCGTGCCGTACCGTGCTCAATCCGCCGTCTGTTTACACTAAGCTACATACCTAAAGTCTCAAATTCTCAAGCCGCGGTTTTTTGAAATTTACAAGCTAACCTCTTTTCTTACAAATGTGCCTTATCAAAAATGAAACTTTTTTTGATAATGACTTGTCCACATCTCACCAATTCTTTAAATTTTTCTTTGGATCAAATCTTTCTAAATGTTTTGCTTCAAAGTTCAAAAGGAAACGTAAACTCAACAAAACTAAAAAACGTCATCACAGTACTCATAGAACCAGACACAAACAGAAACCCAAATCATCCCGTCAGTGCGGGCTTACACCCAACCCCATTAATTCTGTGTCAACAGCCAATTCCGTAAATCAATCTGCCTCTTATAATTACAAATTTCCGAAACTATATTATACAAATTGCACCGGCCTCTCTCAAAAGAAACTATGCCTACTTGAAAACCTCAGCCTTAAGTATGATGTCCTATGCATCTCTGAAACATGGAGCAACATAAACAAATCAATAATTATTCCCAGTTTTTCAAATTATGACTGTTTTCGATCTAGAAGAAAGGGTAGTGGTGTCAGTATTTTCATAAGGGAAAACTTGTGCGCGAGCCAGTTCAAAAACTACTCACTTTTCAGCAAAAAGCATAAACCCTTCGAAATTGTTGTCACAGTGATCCGTCCAAACTACCTTCCACGGTGTGTCTCAGTTATAATCATAATATGCACTTACTTACCGCCTCAACAAACCTTAGCAAACGAAAAGGCTCTTAACCACTCAATGTGAAATAATTGACAAGTCAAAAATTAAGTACAGCCACCCTGGTTTCATTGTTGTCGGGGATTTTAACCGGTGGTCTTTCTCAAATGTCATTACGTCAAGCAATAACCTCAAACAGCTCATTAATTTTCCTACATACTACTGTGAGCCCATCCTGCTCCTGCCACTGGACGGGTCAAGTCATGGGCATATTGGTTTGGAACTGTGTCCCATGCTACAATTCCGGACCTCATGCTCCCGTGTAACCCGCTTTTTCCGTCTATTTAATCATAAAAATAAGCAAGATTTTGTAAAGTCTCTCATACTCTCTGATTGGTTCCCAACGTATGATGACAATAACGATATCGACGCCAAAGCAATTAATCTTAACAAAATTTTAATGAACTCATATGATTTAGCCTTTCCACTTAAGCAAAAAACTATCAATAGTAATGTGCCTATGTGGATCAATCAGGAAATTGTATCTCTCTGCAAGAAAGTGAAAAAACACAAGTACCTGAGAAACTCCGAATACAAAGAGCTCTCACTTGATGTAACTTCCCTTATTGCTAAATCAAAAGTCAAATACCGTAATAAAATATCCAATAAAATAAGTCAAAATGGACCCCGCTACTGTGTACTACTACTACAAACAGTACTAAACATTTGTGAGTTAAATCCCAAAATTTCAAGCCTTACGACTGTTACCCCCCTCCTGGAGTGTCAAGACTTAGTGGAAACTATAAATGTCATCAACACCCACTTTTCAAGTATTTACTCTACGTACCCTCCAATTAAAAACTACAACCTCCGTCTAATTGAAGAAAGACACTCTGTGCTTCAAGTAAATGTCTTCAAAATCCTATATGAAATAAAAATACTCAAATTGGAAAAAAAAGAACACTCAAAATGCTTTATTCACAAATATCATCAAGGAATTCGAAGTTATGATAGCTGAAGCTCTAGTCCACATTTTTAATAACTCTTTTAAATCTTAATTAGTACCTAAGTCGTGGAAAATTGGTCATATTACGCCAATTCCAAAGTCTAATAATATAAACTCTCTTGATGATCTTCGTCCCATAACCCAAACAGAAATATTTGCTAAAATTCTGGAAAACCTAATGTAAAAACGGACACTTAAACAAGTTGAACTAAAAATTAACATAAATCAGTTTGGCTCATCAAAGGATCTTCTACTTCTTTTTATTTGTCTAAACTTACAGATTTTATCCTCAAAGCTGTGGAAAATCCCAATCATTATGTGATTCTGGTCTTCCTTGACTTGAAAAAAACTTTCGATTTAGTGGACTACAACATAATTGTCACAACTTTACTGGATTTAGACATCAGCCCCTATGATATCATGTGGGTCATAGGCTTCCTCAAAGACCGATCCCAGTATGTAAAAGGTGACACGTTCCTCTCGGACCTTCTCTGTATACAGAATGGTACCCCACAGGGTACCAAAATGGCCCCACTCCTTTTTGTTCTAATCATCAATATTCTACTGAATGAGATCACATCCTTCTGTGAACACTCCCCTAATAACCATTGCAACTGTGCATTTGTCGACGACCTTGGATTAGCCGAAAAAGTACATTATAATGCTACACCAAAGATGCAAGTTCTTCTCGATCAAATTCATTTAACCACGGCCCAATTAAAAATGGAAATTAATCCTATCAAAAGTGCTGTTTTAATATTCGACTTTAGCAGGAATAAACGATTTAGTCAATTGGAGTTTACTATTAACGGTGAAGCCATTCCCAAAGTGGACTCTGCTAAACTATTAGGCATCTTAATCAATATAAAATTAAAGTGGATCCCCCATGTGGATCTTATTACCAAAAAAAGCAAATAAAAAAGTGTTCATGCTTATTAAACTAAGACAATTCGGTTTCAACAACTTCGAACTACTCAATGTATACAAAACGTACATTCGCTCACAAATTAAGGATGTAATGCCAGTATGGGGTTACAGCCTCACAAAATCCTATTTGGCTAAAATAATCAAACTTAAAATGAGATGTCTATCAATCATTAACAAATTTAAAGTTAACCAATCCAATTACCATTGTGTTCTTGAATCTCTAAAACTAAAATCTGTATCGAATCCCAACTGGGTCTTAAACTAAGCAAATCTCTGTATTCCAATCCTAGATTTAGATCAATATTAAATCCTACCTGTGAATCCCAAATAAAAACTAGATCTAACAAACATTTCCGCACAGTTTTGTGTAAGCGCAAAAGGCACTCTCAGTCAGTAATTTTCCCGTTAATTTGTGAGCTCAATAAGCTAAAACTTTCAGAAATCTCCAAACTTGTAACAATCCATGACAAATTAATTGATAGTTTCTGTTAATCTTAATTTCTTCTGTATAATCTGTCTGCTATCTTTGATACTCTCTACTAACTGTTATTTTCTTGTATCTAACTTTCATATGGTGTCTGTATTATGTATGCTTAAAGACAATAAACTATTATTATTATTAATTGCACAACCAATTTTTAATGTCTATCACTCCGTGGAGTTTTGTTGCTATGCCAATTTTATTTCCAAGTCAACTTGGATTTCCACAATGGAGTATTTTGGAACTTCGCGGGTGTTACCATCTTTGGGCGGTTATTAGTCACGTGTTATGGATGAATGAAGAATTTATACTTTGCAGAGATCCAGAGGATTTCTATGGCTGCAAAAAGTATTTAATTGAGATCTATGAAACTTATATGATCCTCTCCTTATTTGACATTGATTTTACGGGGACACTTCTTATCTAGTCAATTTTAAGGGTTAGTTTAATTTCCAAAATAAAGAATTACAAGTTTTCTAATTTTTAAATTTTAAAAATGTGATAATCATTTTTTAATTTGAATTTGGAATACATGGCTTAAAGTTTTGTAAAAGTTTGAATTTTCTAATGAAATTTTTATGTAAATTCACTTCTTACGGCTTCTATTTTTTACAATTTTTGTACATCGCCCTCGACATCTGTAGGAATCATGCTCATTCAACTTTAAGAGGACATTGTGAAGATCCCTGCGACGAATCTCTACGCGCAAGCGCCATGACAAACAAGAATTGGCCGTTTCTTTGCAAAACATTTCTCGGAGCCCTTCGTTTGCTGGCCAATTGCATAGTAAGACAAAACACAAGTGACCTGGCTATTTTCGTTCACGACCGGCCTCCCGGTTCACAAAACCAAAAAATGTTGGGCTCTACCCAGGCTCACTCAATTTTCCTCTCGCCTCATTTGGGCTCAAGCCATGAGCCTATATTGAGGGCTCAAGGGTTTTTCGTTTTCGTAGTGGGGTATTGAGTCCGACTCATTTAAAAGTGACCGTCTGGCTCATTTTGGACTCAGTACTGTCTTCAAAAAAAATATCTGAAATACATAAAAAGGAAATTCAAACCGGGGGATCGTGGATATGCACGTCGTATGTATATGCATTATGCATTGCAGGTCGCACCATTAGTTAGTGCACTGGCACTGATTGTAATAATTCTAATATTTAATTCTAATTTCTGTGTGCCTGTGTTAATACAACAAAATAATTGTAATATTAATTAAAGTTACTTAAAAGTTACGTTACACATCTGACTTAAATTTATGTGATATTTATAAATTTCCCAAATTTTCTTAATAAAATATATGAACATAGTTATAGTCTCATAAATTAAGCACTATCAGCAGCAGATATTAATAATTATTTGAATTACTCGAAAATTATTTTAGAGCATTCCATTTGCTAATGCAATTAAAAAATACCGACAATTTAAAATTCAACAGAGTAATCTAGACCAATAAATAGTATTAAGCATATAAAATATCACTTAAATTATATAAACGTTATTGATGGTTTTTTAATAGCAACATAATAATCAAATAATTGAAATTCTTTGAATCTTTTAGCCTAGCTAATACAAAAATATTAGAAAAGTGCACTGTGACTGTGCATTAGGTATATACGGCATACGGAATACATACGGTGATGTCACACAGCCACAGCATTAACGGCTACTGCTACACTGCTACTACACTACACTTACTGTAGAGTACTCACTGAGTACTGCAACTGGTAGTACTGGTACTGGCACTGGCACTGGCACTGGTGACAGTTACTGTACTGCTGATATTATTTAAATTGAAGCAGTGGCTTGTGACTTGTGGTGTGTAAGCAGCGTAAGCATGAGTGTCAGTGTCAAGTAGCAAATGGCGAATGGTGTTGAAACTTGAGGTGATGTGAACCGTAACAATTAACTAAAAAAGCTTTTACCGAAGTTAGTGTTTTGTGGAATTAAGACAAATATAAGCTGACAAGAGTTACAATTCGAAATAAAAATAATGTTTTTTATTTTAAGTAAATTATTACTACTAATGCCATATTTCGAGCATCAAGTAATTTAAATTACTTTAAGTATTACAGAATCCGTTTTATGTATTTCTTGGATAATATTAGCGTGCAGTTTCAGATGTTAGTCACTTATACGTATAAAACGCTGCTTCAAAATAAATTTGTATACTTCTTCATGCTTATTTGTATGATCGAGAGTGTACCTCTGTGCCTACAATAAATATTCGAAGGTATCCTTTAGTGTATCAACGAGTACTGTAGGATGGTATATTAACTACAGTAAAAATTTTATTATTAAAAAGATGCTACTACATTCAATTAAGGAGAATAAAATGCATTATGCAATGCGGAAAACGGACGTTTTCTACCCGGCTTTTTCCTACCCATGTGGTTTCTACCTGGACTTTTTTACGAGGACATTACCTATCCACGACCAAACCTAGGACTTTTTTCACCCAAGACTATGACTTTATTAGAAATAAAATAAAAAACGCAACTATTTATTGGTGTTTACGCTTAGAAAAGATCGTATTCACATTTTACAACAGTAGAGCTAACAGATTTGTTTGTTAATTTCAACTCGATTAGTAGTTAATTTCTAATTTTTTAAAGGTGAGAAAATTTGTAAGCTGCATGAAACAACGCAGTTTGGTTATACATCTACAATAAATACTGTTACAGTTGACCAAAAATGGTGTAAAAAATTCATACCGCCGTATATTAGGCTAAATTAGTGTTACAACTGTAAATAATTTGTCTCAGACGAGTGGTTAAAGACGCTGGTACTATTATAGAAAATAAAGAGTTCGAGCCGGACTTTTTGCATTATCTTTCAATTCAGTAAGTCACGTTACAACTTCTTTGTTACATATCCAAAACAGAAAATAGTAAACTCAGCCTAACATATTACTTACTTATTACTGCAAAACGTGAACCGCAACCTTCTAGTCAAGTACCGGCCACTTAAACCACTGGCCTGAGAGAGTTCATTTGCATTTGTTGCACTAATTCGGCCTATTATACGGTGCTTTGAATTCTTAACACGATTTTTGGTCAACTGTAACATTATATGTTGTAGGTATATTAACACACAGCAGTGTTAGAGGTAGCTAACATTTTTTCTCACATTCAAAAATTTTGAATCAACTAAAAATCATGTGGGAGTTAACACAAAAATGTGTTAGCTCGACCTAACTAAAATTTAGTCGAGATCTTTTATAAGCGTGTACTTATAAACATATGGATTCTACACGGAATTTTCCTAACAATATGGATTCTATACGGACTTTTTCCATCCGGAATTTTCCGTCCCATATGGATTCAACACGGAAGTTTCCTACTCATATGGATTCTACAAGGACTTTTTGGTTCAGGGACAAACGACCGCCGCAATAAGACCGCGGGTTTTTACCTTTACCAAAACACCGTATTTCAATAAGATCGTGTGGAGAAATGACTGCGAACCAAAATACTGTTAGATAAATTGACCGCTGCAAAATATTACTGCAATCCAAAATACCAATTAATAAATTACCCCTAATTAAATAGACGGCATTGTACTTTTTATGAATTCAGCACCTTAAATATCGCTTCACTATACGTTTAAGGTAACCAAATACAACAAAACATGTGGATTTAACAATCAAGCTGCCACAATGCAATCTCAATATAACGTACCCTAATATAACAAATATTTCGTTACACCCTAATAAGTTTTAGTCTGCACGTGCATGGTTACTAAATTTATTATGTATTAGGTCCTCGGTAAACCGTAATTTCAAATACCGAAAATCTTGCTTAACCTACTTATTTTTCCACTAAATAAATACGTAAAAATCAATAAATATTGCAGTAATCGTAGAAATACTTCAACAAAATATAAACTACTGTTGTATTAAATACTTTGAATTGGTGTATGAGCTGCAAGAGATCTGGCAGTTTCAACTAGGGTTACGACAGTGTTCTACCCATATGGATTCTACACTGACTTTCCCCACCCATATGGATTCTACACGGACTTTTTCCACCCTCATGGATTCTACACGGACTTTTCCTACCCATATGGATTCTACACGCACTTTTTCTACCCATATGGATTTTACACGGACTTTTCCTACCAATATAGATTCTACACGGACTTTTTCTACTCATATGGATTCTACACGGACTTTTACTACCCATATAGATTCTACACGAACTGTTCTTACCCATATGGATTCTACACGGACTTTTCCCACCCATATGGATTCTACACTGACTTTTTCTACCCATATGGATTTCACACGGACTTTTCCTACCAATATGGATTCTACACGGACTTTTTCTACTCATATAGATTCTACACGGACTTTTACTACCCATATGGATTCTACACGAACTGTTCTTACCCATTTGGATTCTACACAGACTTTTCCTACCCATATGGATTCTACATGGACTTGTTCTAACACCTAGCAAACTACATTAGGCAGATAATAGTCAGATTATGGTTGGACCACTGGTCCTGATTTGAGGTGTGAAAAAGTTGGAAAATTCGCCGCATACACTGGTGGCTGGACTTTTTTACAATACCAGTGGCCCAACGGCGGAACTAATTTAAAACGCCAATGGGCAGCTAATCAACCTACACTGCTCGATTCCTTTGTCAACAATTATCTGCTATATATTTAAATGCTACCTATCCAATCACAACCCTACTTCAGATTTTTGTTCACTCAAATAAATATTTTTTCCAAACTGTTATCCACCAACTTCTACTATCCCTCTTCTGACTTAAAATACTGTTTCGCGGTAGACTTATTTATTTCTTGTCGATTAATATTTATTTCTCGTCGATTTATATTCATTTCACTTCAAGTTAAAATGTTTTTTGACATCACTTACCGAAGTTGGGTAGATTCTACACGGACTTTTAGTACTCCATAAGGATTCTACACTGACGTTTACTACCTATATGGATTCTACACGGACTTTTCCTATTCATATGGATTCTACACAGACTGTTCTTACCGAAATGGATTTTACACGAGTTTTTTCCACTCATATGGATTTTACTTAGACTTTTCTTAACCACATGGATTCTATACGGACTTTTCCTACTCATATAGATTTCACACGGACTTTTTCCACCCTTATGGATTCTACACGGACTTTTCCTACCTATATGGATTCTACATAGACTTTTGCTACCCATATGGATTCTACACGGACTTTTCCTACCTATATAGATCAGACACACTTTTGTGGCCACCAATGGGTCGTCTTTAAAAAAATTACATCAAGTTGTCCGTGGAACTTTGTAGGGAATTGTTTGATTTCGCTAACACAAGCACCGAGATGCACTACTATGTAATTGGGTCCCGAAGGCAAGCCATTAGTGATCATTAATGGCAGTACTGCTGGTTAATAATATTATTATGATTGTGCAGTTTTTTTGCATTTTGTTTCACAGACCGATACGGCTCTTACAACAAACCTGTTGCATGGCAACGGGTTTGTAGTCCAACATATTACAATGTGAAACCCTAACTAGAATTTGTGTTGACCACTGTAACATCTTTTGTAGACGTCGGAGTAACAAAAACATAAGTTACAAATTAACATTTATTTTCCTAAACGTGTACTATTGTGATACGGCAGCTTCTTATGAGTTTAATAAATTATTCCTATACATAATTACCTATGTACATTAAGCTGATATAAATAATACTGACGATAGTAATATAACAGCATAAAACAACAACAATGTTATTTTCAATATAATTAATGAATTATATTTTACTTGAAGCTTTTATTGCTGCAACACAGAATAATGTGTTCAGCTTGTACTCCTGTGGTCACAAGAATTACGATAAAGTTTTTTTAGCTGACTTTAATGGTGCAATAATTACTTAAGTGCACTATTAAGTTAAGTGCACCAGATACTTGGTGTCGCCACTGATATGTTCACTAGCTACTTTGATGCACAAATTATTTTCATGCACTGATTAGTAAGTTGCACTAGTTACTTATTGTAGCAACTTTTTTATGCTCTAGCTACATTAGTGTAGAAATAACTTTAGTGGTGCATTAATTATTTGGGTGCACACTCAACTTAGTGTCACAACTAACTTTTAAACCAGCTACTCAGTGATGTTATTGATTTAAAGCATTGCCTATTTTAGTGCGCATATATGGACGCACGAATTAGTATAGTGCCTTCAACTATCCTGTGTCGTATTGTATTCGATTTAATAACAAATAAGATGCACTAATAACTTAGGTTCACAAATTAGCTAAGTGTACCGGAAATTTAGTGTTGCAACACAGTATCTGCACCTACTGCTTTAGCGCACAAAAAAATTGTGTTCACAAAATATTAAGGTGAACCATTAACTTAGTAACGCACTTATGATTAGGCAACAACTGCATGAGCACAACAAAAACGTTTTTGCACTAATAGGCTAAGTGCACAAGCTATTTCATCTCGCATGGGATCTGGTTAAATATCTACCTTAGTATACAAATTTTGTGCCGCTTCTATACCACTGCGTTTACTGCAATTAAAATATAGCACAAATTACTTATATGTACCGATATAATAAATAAATCAGCTCTGTCTAGTATAAGCTGTTTTAGTGCACAAATTGGGTAGGGGAATACTTATTCTGTCTACAGTGCTTACATGCTAACTTTTTGTCTGGTGTTTAATATTATTTAATTACACAATAACATAATTTTTATTTTAATATATGACAAACTGACTTACATGCTATTTGCCTACATTTTGTATAGTTAGATGCAAACGACTCTTAGTCTGACCTATTATACGTATATATCGTAAAGAATATATCAAAATTTGATAAATATAAAATTTTAAAATTATAGAATCCTAATAAAATTTCTTGAACATAAACTGGCATAAGTTTTAAAATTCTGCATCACTGTCACTGTCATTAGTGTCAGTGCATTGTGCATTGCTATGTTTATTTACCTAATGATTATCATTATTTTAATTTTTGATTAGTGATTTGGTGTTGAATCTTGTTTCCGTTCATACTTCAACATTAATATTCAATATGTATATATATTATATTATACATATATTAAATTTAAGTGGTCGTTAGTACTATAGTAAAGTAAGTAGGCAATAGGTAATAGTAAATAGTTATAGTATTTTATCATTAGTATTGTATATGTTGACATGCTTTGCTAAAGGCTACAACATTTTTTATAGGTAGGTACAAATTACTTTTAGTATCTGAGGGGTCGGCTCATTTGTGAGGGAAAGAGGTGGAAATTTTTCGTCGGACTCACTGTAAGGCCCATGGCTCCTGAAGGACTCAAAAAACGAACGAACTCGAACGGCACTTTTTTCATCAGGCTCACTCAAGGCTCAAAATTTTTAGTTTTTTAAAAAATAAGTGACTACCGTTCACAAGTATTTTGACAAGCAAAAGTGACCGACTGTCTTACTATGGCCAATTGTGCAGAAAGCTTCAAATTTTCTTCTGTCTGGAGAAATACAGTTGGCGAGTAAGAGGACATTTGGAGATGCTGGGAGCAACTTAACTGCTGTGGCTGAACAATATTATATTTAAGATGGCTGCTAAATCTTTTAATATTTAGAATTTTCTACATATTAGACAGTACAATAATTATAAATTCCTAAATGTACAAAGTATTTTTCATTATGTGTGAAATTCCTAATTTTATTAATCTATTAATTTATACACGATACTTACCTACGAATTCATCATTAATATCAATAGTATACTATTTACGTATTTTTTTAGCTGTTTTGTTTATTTAAGTAAATATTATATATGACTAATTGTATGAAAATGTTTAAAATATGATGCCCAAACCAAATAGTCTTGACATCTGCTAAAATTTAAAACGATCAGTTATAAGCAAACTTTCAGTTTGTATGTATATATAGGCCGAGCCTATAGTTTATTATGGTTGAATTTCTATAGTAACCACCTAAAACACCCGAAAAATATTTGCAAACCCAAAATTTATTTTATTGCCTATTTACCATTTTCTGATGCTGATACATTTGCTATAATTTTGAGTACTAGAATAAATTAAAATAATTTTAGAATTTTTATAAGAAACAAATGTGATTTCCCGACTTGGTCACAATTAAAAATTTAGATATTCCATAATTGTATGATTGAAATTAAATTAATTTTATAACCCTATTTATAGTGTTTATTTTTAGTATAAATAAAACAAATTTTGTTCCCATGTTTTAATTAGTAGAGATCAAATGAGTGTAATAGTTGTATCTGGGCCTTTTTTTTCAGTTAAAGTTGTTTTTGTTTGGTGTAGCCATCTTACGATACTCTGCCTGTACACATATGTCGGGAAGCGAGGCAGCCGCCTACAAGTAAAATAGTTGTACATTTTTTAAGCCAAACTAGAAATCAATTTTTAATTGAACAAATTTTCATATTCTTACAAAATATAAGTATGTTACAGAGGAAAGTTCAAAGTATCTTTAGTTACCTGGGTTGCAGCAGATTGTATTTGGTCGACAGTCCGCCTTGGTTGAGCAAGCCTGTGCTGACACTGACGCATACAGCAATACCAAGATGACATGACAGACAAATACCAAGAGCCCAGTGATTCCTTTCATTTTGTCGAGATTTAAAATTTATGGATTGCAAACAGAAATTGACGAGAAAGAGGATGAACTGGAAGCAGAGGAGATTGTAACGAATATATGATTTAGTGCTACAACTACAGTCGCAATTAAGTTTTCTATAGCTCATGTTAGTTATAGTGAATTTCAATAAAATTCATACACAATCAACATAATTAGCTATTTTTTATAACATATTGGATTGTGTACTAAAAGTAAGCAAATGTTGTTCGGATGGCTTATTATAATACTAATTACTAATTGAAATCAATTTAAATAGGAAACACACGTCAGCTCAAAGAACTGAAGCTTGTCACATTTTTTTATCTAGCGCTTCGCGTTGCATATGTCGACTATGGGCCTAATGTAGATGCTGAGCTCAGAATCAGGTTACAAACATATCTTTCTCTACTTTCGTGCCCCCGCTCGACACTGCAAATACCCTGACTGTTACGGTTGTTTTGTTTTAAACAAAATACCTAGCGTACAAGTTAAACCAATATACAACATAATTTACTTTGTATCATGTAAATTACGTCAGGTCACATACTGCTTATACAATTCTGTTGTGTGTAATATTTACAATTGTTATTTAGGTCAAGCATGATTTTTCATAAACTTCGCATTAGTGACAAATATCAAAGAATCCAATTAATAAAAGTGGAAAAACATAATTTAAATTACGCAATATCCTGGCTTCAATTTTAAGTTTGCAATCGGGATATTTCTATGAATATTACTCGTCTCACTAAACCCTGATTACTTAAGTTCTTTTGTAGATTTCATACTTTAAAATTTATTAAATTAGGGATCGGTTATGAATGACCTTACGGGCAGGGTCAATGGGACCCTTCGGAAATTAATGGAATCCTATGTTAAAGACAGCCATTTACACAACGTTAAAAGCAGATGACAGCGTCATTGGGTCTAAAAATTAAAATATTTGGATGACATCATTCATGGACGACCCCTTGCTAATTTTAGGCATGTTCGTTTTTAAATAACAATGCCTATAGTTTTTGAAAAATATCAGAAAACTGAAAAAGTGGTAAGGGGGAACCATTGCCATCGGATAAGGCGAAACTCGTATTGAATTTCCCATACGATTTTTTAGTTTTTAGATGCTGAACTTTAGCTGCATTTAATGAAATAGTTTTGTCCGTCCGTCTGAGTGTCTGTCCGTCTGTCCCCTCCCCTTTTCATTGTTGTACGCTATAGGTCGTAATTTTAAATCAATTATAATTTTAAAAATTCGTAAATCACGTAAATGCGATCAAAGATGTACTGTAATGTTTTTGGGTATCATCTATACTGTATGTTATTTGCAATAAGCAGTTAAATGGACCAACTCTCAAATTTTTTTACACTTCATTTTATTCACAGGCAAAAACCAAGTCTCAGCTCCTATAAGGTTACATTGACGTGCATACCTACCTACAAAAAAAATCTACATGGACTGTCGTGTGTTTAAACACACCGCGTACAATCTATGCCTATAACAACTACACACTGCAACAAACCACAGTATTATCACATGTGACATTCACGAAGGAATGAATGGTGTGGCGGGGTTTACGAATTCTTGTGATTCAGTTGTCATTTGACGTCGTCGTGAAGTCCGCTGTCGTGCATTTCATTATTATCTAGTAAATTAGTTGTCGTTACCGTCAGTCAGTTCATCATTTTATTGTAATTTATCGGTCATAGTCGTCGTGTGGTCCATCCTATGGACGTCATGCAGTTCATTATTATAGTTTGCAGTTCAGTATTAAATACTAAAGTGCAGTTTATTATTATGTACATTGTAAATTATTGGTCAGTTTTAGATGCTGAGCTTTAGCTGCATCTAATGAAATGGTCATGTCCGGATGTCCGTCCATCTGTCTGTCTGTCTGTCTGTTGGTCCGTCGCTACAGTCCTTCAAATTGTACATTTTATTACTCTCAATTTCGGTCACTTATAAAAACCGACAAAATGTCTGTTTCTCCTACCGCCAGTTAGTCGTACGCTGGACGTTGCATTTCTATAGCGATTAAACTAAAAAACTTTTAAACACTTGCAGATGCGAGGGACGTGTGTTGTATTTTTTTAAATTAAGATCGCACTAATCATTTTTCCCCAATTAGTATGTATGTATGCATGTATTGTATTATTGCATATACAGACCTTAGCCCACACACAAATCTGATTAATATTATGGTTACATTAGTTTTGTTTAAGCAAATTATTTGTTAAACCATCGTAGCTCATTTAATATTTGTTCTTAAAATTTAACATGTTTAATGTATTGCATTATTAATTTAATATTTTTTGATTCACTTATTTCAATATTACCTTCCGTATTTAACAGTTTATATCTAGTTTAATACTCATCATTAGCAGTTATATCTTCTAATCTCTTAATTAAGACGTGCAGTACACTGTTAGATAGGATAGTGGGAAGTTAACCGGGGACCTTGTAACCGAAACTTCTCCTTCAGTTTTCAACTAATTACATTTTTTATGGTACCATTCGACGCGCCTTGACGTTTTGTCGTCATTATTTTGACAATATTTTGGAGAATGTTGCGTTTTGCACTTTTTATGACTGATTTACACTTTTTTACTCTGCGCCAATTACGGCAATAGAATTCAAAATTTCAAAAATTAAGGGATCCTGATTGGCACAGCGCATGATAAAAAATATTTATTTCTATTTTCAAATTCGTTTGAACATGGAAAATATTAAAAACTGATTTAAAAAGGTTTGAAAAAGAAAAAAAAGGTTAAGCTCAGCCAAAATATTATTCTTTTTAAATCTTACTACAACTTTAAATAAATTTTAAAGAACCTAAGTAGTAACTAACTATGAAGACTTCAAATCATCCACTAATCTTCTCATTAAAAACTACACTATGGGAAGGGATAGGCGTCACTCAATTCCCACTACTAATCACTGAATATGTTGTGCATATAAGAAGGGTATAGTAATATCAGCTGTGATTTGAATAAGATGGACATTACAAGCATAGTTCCAGTCAAGTATGTAAGAAAAACTTAACACAGCCAAGAATAAGGTGAAGTTTTACCACTAATAAAATCTTGACCCAGGCAAGCTTGTAATCATAACTAAATTCAGGCAAGTCTGTTGTCAAAATTTGACCCAGGCAAGCATTTAGCAAAAACGGAAACCTGGGGATGGCTGTGGCTATAATGTAATCCGCGCAACCCTGTGTCCAAAGCTTAAACCAAATATAACAGTAAGGGGTTTTTAAGTTGACGGTTATGGTATTCAGCAGTAGACTTCTTGTACCTGGTTACGCTGAAACCAAACTTTTATGTGAAGCAGGTGTATACGAAAATAGAGAGCAATGATCACAGCAAGCATCATCACTGACAATCATGTAAAAAACCTTACCCCAGCTAAGATTTGTCGTGAAATTTAAACCCACACAATACTGTGGTAAAATTTCAACCCAGCCAATAAAGTGATAAAATTTTGACCCAGACATTATAGTCGTAAAAGTTTAACCCAGGGAATACTGTGGTAAAATTTTAACCCATACAATACGGTGGTAAAATTTTAACTCAGCTAATACTGATAAAATTTTAACCTAGCTAATACTATAGTGAAATCTTGACACGGGCAAGTCTGTGGTCAAAATTTAACCCAGGCAAGCATTTCGGCAAAGCTCAATTTGATAAGCTCACAATCAATGCAAAATTTTGTTTAGTGTAACAACTAAAAGTGAAGATTACACACTAAAATTACGAGTAATTCAGATTCTATAGTGTAACCCGGGCAAGGCCCTGGTCAGAAGTTACACCTTGCACGCCTATAGGAGAAACTAATCCCTTACTTTGAGAAGATATCTGGTCAAAACTTACCCCGAACTTAATTTGACCACAATCAATGCAACATTTTATTTAATGTTACAGCTAAACTTGAAGAACATAATAATAATAATTAATTTTTGTTAATTGCAACCCATCGGGTTGCTACCCTGCTAGTTTATTTTTATTTATTGAACACAGTCTGCATAAAGCTGTACTTTAGAATTAAACACTAACAGTTCCTTTTTAAATCAAATTTTCACAGTTTGTTGCACTCTTATTTTTCACTCATGATCTTGGTTAAAAAGCTAGCTTTATTTGAACATGCTATAGGAAACTATTTAGCGTATTTTTCAATAATATTTTGTCCTTGTAAGTGTCAACTCTAATAGCTCCGACAACAGCTCATTTATCACTCGCAGGTTTAAGTACAGTTACTAATTTTAATGAATTACAGTAGTTCATTTAACATAGACGCATTTGACAATTTAATTTTAGTTTTAACTAGTAAGATTATATTGTTTAGGTTATAAGATCATTTCAGAGATGCACCTTGGTCAGAGTTATTCCCCTACTAGTGTATCTGATGCCATCAGCTTCAAAAGAGTAACTTCGTACGTAGTTAACAGTTTTGATTGAAGGGTCCTGTTTCTTTATCCAGTAGTGTTCTGTAAGGTGCATGTAGACTTCTTGTTCTTTTTTGCTTCGGCACTGTTAGATGTAGACTTGCGGTAAAGCCTTTTTTAATCTAGACTTCTTTTGAAGCACTAAAGAAACTTTATCCTTGTCAGCTAACTGGACGCAAAGAAGCGGCGGTTTGCCTTCATTTTTGTTTACGATTTGTTTTGCCTTCACAATATGTGTAGAATTAAGTTAAAGGGTGTCCAAAATTACTGATTCAGCATCCTCGACTGGAGAGCAACTAACGGGTAGACCTGTGATTAAAATTTTGTTACTTCTGTTCGGTCTCTCAGGTTCGTTGACTTTTGTCTCAACATTTTGAAGGCGTTTTTCTAACTCACTAAATCTTGCTTTCATATTGTTAACTTTAATTTCTTTTCTTAAGGTAGCTTTATTTATCCTAGTCTCTAGTGATTTCCATTTTGTTTCCATGATTGTTTCCAAAAATACTAGTCTTGAGTTAATTTCTTTCTTGAAGTCTTGAATTAGAGTTATTAAGTTAGCAGTTATTTGTGTTGTTAATTGTTGGCTGAGTTGTAATAGTTGCTGAGAGAAGTAGGCAGCTAGCTGCTCTTGTCCGATCGGTACTGGGATTTTCTGTTTGCTCGGCATGATTCGTATCTGTTTGATGATCTTATATTCCTGGTGTTTTCCTCAATCCTACCAAAATATACGCGTTGCTAGTATCTTAACACCTTATTAGCGAAAATATGAAATTTGTGCGCCTTCGGCCTACGTATAAATGAGAAGGAAATTAGCTTTATGTATTAAAGTTGATTCTTGCTTTTTTTGAATTTATTCCTTTTCGTCCTTATTTTCTATGTATGTACTCCCATAAGTTTTCTTCGTCTATTCAGCTTGCGGCGTGGAAAGATTTTGAAAATTTGTAAAACACTAACTAGTTAAAATAAATCTATAAATTTTCGATCCAATTACACTTGCTGACGTACTTTAGTATTTAATTACGATTTAATTGTAGACCAAAAACTGCTATTTAACTTTTTAAAATTGAAAAGTAAAATGAAATTTATGAAATACTTTGGGACTACTTAAAATTCAGATCAATTTTGGCTCTGCGGCCTAGTGGTTTAAATACTGAGCTGCTGGGTCAGGGGAGTCGGTGGCGCTCTGGATTGGAGTTGGTGTTGGTGATAGAGCTTGGTATGTCGGTGGGGAGCTGAGCTGAGGTGGGAGTGAGAGTTTAAGGGAGTTGGGTGCAGGCTCAAAAAATTCGTGGTAGTCAACTACCTGAGACAGAGTTTCAGTGCTGCTTAATAGTAGGTACCTACTTTGCCTGACACTAGTACATTCAAATGTATAAACTTAAGATTCTCCTTGAAGCACTTCTCTCCTAAAATATACTACAAGTGTCGCCACCCGATGACATTCGATAAAGTTGCTCGCTGATGGGTTGGCTTGCCAGAGCGTATTGGAGTCGTGAGGATCGTGAGAAAGTTCTTTCGATTTCATAACATACTCTGGTGAGTTTCTCCTCCGAAAGGGAAAATATACACTAGTTGTTTTGGTGCAAATCAGCATAAATATATGCTTGCAAAGTGGTCCGCAGCAAGTCGCTACGAACACCAAATACTACAAGTGTAGGTAATTAAGTAAAAATACGATGCAAAGCCCAATGCGATTTAGTATAATACAACTTCGCAGGATCTTCAAATCACACAGTAAAATTGTTGCAATAATGCAACAGAGTGGGATATAATCTTAAGGTTAAAAATCTCTAACTCATACATACATACATACATACATACATACATAAAATTTAGATGTTCACGCCCTTCAAATAGTATCGTTTTTAGTAACCCCAGTCTCCACATTACTAATTTTTCCAAATTAGTTTAACAACATGTCACGGACTTTCCCATAATTATGTTATATATATTCAGGGATTGTCCATAATGATGTTCTTCAAATATTATAGTTTTTAGGACCCCCATTTTTAACTTTCCAATTTTTTCCAACCTTTTCTTTAACTGATTGCCACGTACATTTGTATATGGCTTATTAATAGCAGGGGAGGCTCCACAAATGACGTCATTTGTAAATAATGTAATTATCAAAAATATTTCAGCGTTCTTTAACAACATGCCACGTACTTCCATGTATGATCTAATGATAATAGGGAAGCCTCCATCAACGACGTCATTTGTGAATGGTGCAATTTATAAAAACTTTTCAGCTATATTTAACTGCATGCTACACACATTGGTATATGTCCTATGGATTGTAGGGGAGCTTCCATAAATCCTATATCATCTTTTAGCATAACATAAATTGTCTTGCGCTTTTGTTGAAGCTCAGCATCTACTTCGGGTCCGCCCACCGTCGACAAATCCGGCGCAAGGCGCCGGATTGTTTATTTTTATTTTATCAAAGAAGCCTTATTAAACTATTTTACAAATTTTTACGTAACATAGAATCACATTGGGCAATATTTACTGTTAAGGTTTTGAACTTTAACTTTGTATAAAATACTCGGGAAAAGTAAGGTAACCAGTAGACTTGTCGGATAGTGCTGATAACGCCCACGTAAGGTGTAGGGGCCCAATCAACTCAGTGGTATGAACGAGGTTCAAAGAAACTAGTGAATACGCTTTACTTAGCGGACACCGCAGATAACTAGGGATGCAAAGAGGGTAAATGAAAAGGATTCTGGACTCTTTCAGAAGACTTCCTGCTTACTTGATCTCAGATTCACGATTAATTTTATTCACTCTAATTCTCACTGAATTAAACTCGGTTGGCAAAGATAATTTACAATTTTGTATAATTTATGAGTTGGTGTTTTGTCTCAGACAAAGACTACCGCATTCTTGCAATTGTCAAATTTATAATTTTAACAACATCCTTAAACTAATGGTTCTACCCAGACACATTAATTTAATATCTTTTGGTACTTTACGAATTGTCCTAATGATTAATCTAATTAGAGAATTTCGTGATTTCCGCATTTGTTTAATTCTTATAAAGAATCAAAGGAATAAAGAGTTTGGTCGCAGTAATTAAATAAAAATAATATCGCTAATGTTTACGTCTATTGACATTGATATTGTAAATAGAACTTCAACTTGAATTCTCGTCTCATATCGCAGACACAGCGATAAGACGTAAACATCCTCCGTCGTACATACTACGCATGTAGTATGGTTCTGCATAGCTCAGCTGAGCACGCTTCAGCACATTCTTGTTTATCTAATGCGACACGAGCTAGACTCATTAATTATATTATTACTCATGCATCTCTTATTCTCAGACGAATGAAATGTAAAATATAATTCTTTCCTAATCTTACGAAGTTACACGTACAATACTTCAACATATATGAGAATACATGTTACTACCTGTGACTACCGTATGACTAATATGTGTGAATATTGTATGTCGTAATATTCACCTTAGCTAAATCTTTTTCAATACTAATAACACAAAGGGTACTATTGAACAGTAACCCGTCCAGATCGTTAGTAATTGCTTGTATTTTACGTACTAGCAGTAGAGTGCGTATATGTGATCATGCCTTAAGTGTGATCAGTGGCTGGTGCTAAAGCACAAGCTGCATCAAAAACCTTTACTAGCCGCTAATGATAGCTTGTACTCTTAACTAACGACAGTATAATTTAGGGTGCGAAACTTTGAAAACCAAGGCAGAGTAAAATCGCCGAAGTCCGAATATCAGAATAACTCGTATTCCGAATTTTTTTTCCCAGTTTTCGAATTTCAAAATTTCTAGTGTTTTACATTTTAGAATTAAACAAAGTGTGGAACGTGATTAATACATTTATTACCAACTAGTTGAAGATACTGTTCGAGATTATCGTACGGAGAGTTCCCACTAAAATAGATGAAAGGTCAAAGTGTCAAATCCGGTAGTTGTGCAATAATGTGATCAGAGCTGCAGATGTCTAAAAGCATCGAATCAACTCAGTTTATCAAACAGCTTATGAAAATAAGTTGAAAATGCTGTTTTACATCATTAGGGATCGTCCATAAATGATGTCGTCCGGATGGGTGTGGGTCCAGTTAGATTTTGAAGACATATTACATATAGCGGTTTAAGTAATGTTGATGTCATGAAAATCATGACATAGAGGTTAATGGGTCCTAATAAAGTTTTAATTTGGGTGACATTATTTATGAACCATCCCTTACAGCAAATTTTGATTTTTTGTAAATTAGAACAATGGGTGGGTATTAAAATTCAGTGTATCGTTAGCATTATTGTGGTGTGTAGCTCAAGATAAATCCACTAGTTCAGGAATTCCTCGATCATTTACGCAATTGCTGTTATCACATGTTACAGATGCCGAATTATCGTTTATTTTATTTTTACCCACCAAGATTTTGACATCATTTATGGGTAACCCCTTAAAAATCGTCCTTAAAGAATGTCATCGTTCGGGTCAGCTGGTCTAGCCAGATATTGATGACTGATGACATTCCATTTTAAAATAGTCGCTTACTCAATGGGAAGAGATCATCCGTAAATGATGTCAGGGTTAGTGGGTCAGCTAGGATCTTGATGACATCGTATTTTAAAGATATCCATCTATTCTACACAATGGTTCGGTTGATGACAGGGTAATCATAGGGTCGTAGAAATATAGATATTTTGTTGACATCATTTATGGGCAACCCCTAAAATGATAAAATAGTGGTGGGACAAAATGTCATTAATTTTGTGACGCCATTTGCAGACCACCCCAAAATATGTGATTTTGTATTTTACGCATGTAGTGTTATTTAAAATCTCATAAATGGAACCTAATATCGCATTATGTTTCATTTTCCATCTTATCTGAAAGTTTTCTAGAGTGATCACATAAAAAGCACTAACTTTCATTGTACTATTGTTAAATGTAGTGTAATGGACTCGTAATGAACTGAGATTTTCCCTAAAATGATTTGTACTGATAGTGTGTATGGTAAATGATCAATAAGTGTGGATGATGGATACTGAGAATAAGACTTGTATTTAATTGAATTAAACAGAATTTAAAATGACAATTAATAAACTGAAATAATAAAACGAAAAGTGTTTTATGGAACAGAAGGTTCAAGCTAGTTAGTTGGTGGTTGAAATGGATATGATTTTACATTTAGATTATCCTATAGAAATCAACTCGGCTCCCTGCCAGTGGTCATTCGATTACATTACATTGTTATAGAATCTCTTTCCTTTGACCTGCATAAATTAGCAAGCTACACAAATTCATAAATCATCCTTGTCAATAATGATTAAAGCCGATTTATAATTTAGTAACTCAATTCGAGTTTCACAAGAGTATTGAACAATACATAATTCCATTAAAATTGTTTCATGATTTACATTCGTTATTATTTACATCGCTAATACCATTACATCATCCTATACAAAACTCATCTAGAGATTCGTCTTAACGAATTATCCTTTTATTACTTAAAAATGTACAATGTAAATAAATTAATTTTAACCTACCGTATGACTCCCACTGGTCGCCATACTTAATAGTCCCTTCTTCCAAAGTAATTTGTCCCTTGAATTACCCTTTCGGACTATTACTTAAAATTAAAATCCCCAAAATTTTAAAAACTTCAAAATTTTGAAATTTTTCAAAATTTCATCCTAATGTAGAATCTAAATAAATTACCCAAATTACCTAGTCTACCTAGACCTACTCGTCTATCTTAACCCTAAAATAGGCCATTAACTTTCTTTGGTCTTCGTCGGTCATTTTGTCCAGTCCGTAATTACCCGCAACGCCTTTGGTTCCAATTACTTTGTGCTCCTTTGGTAGTCTATCAGATCCATATTTCTGGGTTGCAGTTTCCTTATTCTGCTGTCTCACTAAAGCTGCATGCAATTTGTCCTGAATTTGAAGTTGTCGTTCCATGAATTTGTCCATACGTGAGTCTATTTCATTTTTTGTTCCATAATCGCATCTGGACTTGCCCGTTTTCCCTCTCCAGCGGTCGTCATCCTCAGAGGTCTCTGCCGGTGGTGGCTTAAATTTTTTCGTTACTCTCCTCTCCGGATTTGGTCTTTGCAACATCATTCTGCCTCCTCTCCATTTAGGTGTTCCATAGCATACGTATATCCATAAACTCATATAACATAACATGGCAATTATTGCGAACTCACCAATACCCATCGTAATCATATAGGATATGTTACCGTCTGACGCCGTTATGGTTCCTTCAATGTTATTGTTGTCCTCCCGAATGAGTGCGCCTTGCTCTGGTAATGGTGTGGTCAGGTGTTTTCTCAGAGTTTCATTGAAATGGGTCTCGTTTGCTGTGCGAATTGCCTCCGGCAGCCAAGCTCCAACTACCTGTAGTTGTAGTGGTTCATCGTCATCAGAGTAGTCCGAATCGTCGTTCTCACTCCGTGTGGGTCTGGCTGGTTCTCTATTCTCATACGGCCTGTACTGTGGATTTAAAATATCTCCAGAAATTATAATAGTATTATTTATAATAGGTGCTGGAATTTCCTGTGGACCCATGCCTATGGCTTTTGCTGCTGCCGTTTGTACTCATTCACTTGCAGACAATACTGCTGTCAGTCCCGCTGCCTGTGCTGCTGCTGTTGCTACTGTATATCCAGAGGAAAGTACATCTTTTACCTTCTGTCCCCATGTGCATGGTGGTTGAGGTACCTGTGGTGAGCCTGGAGGTGAGCCTGCGGGTGACCATCCTTGATATATGGATTGTGCTTGTGGTGACATCGAGTCTCCCGTCCTGGCCTGAGTGTCTGGAGTTTTCATTAATGAGTCCCCTCGAGCAAAAATTTCTGAGCCTCCAGTGAAAGTTCCTGCCTTTAATGAAGATGGATTGTCTCCTATTGCATTCTTATGTTTTGTGGAAGCTATTTATGCTTTAAATCCTTTCACTCCAGTCCCGTCCGCTCCTTTCGGTAGATTTTTTATTGTCCCTGGGCTTGGTGGAAAGACAAGTTTAAGCATGGCCGGCTGAGATAGCATATTAGCGTACCCTTTTACATTTGAGCTGGCTGGCTTTAAAATTTTTCCCCACCAAGGTTTTGCGTCTGTTAGTCCTATCCCAAACACCAACATCAACATTAAATACATCCATGACCATTTATTTTGGAAAGTTTTGACTCGTCTCGTTACCGTAGCTGCTCGTGCATGTACACGTATTATTATTATTATTATATGACAGGGGTTCGGTCCCAAAGGGACCAACGCCGCCGAGGCCTTTATAATAATGGCTTTTTGCAGACTCCCCCTCAAAAAATAGCAGAAAAAAACCAGATCAAATCGCAAGCCTGCCAGTAGAGCGCAAAAACGCCACTAACTGAGCCACCGACGCCTTACCCAACAAATATAATGATATAAGACACCCCCCAAGATACAGGTTTTTCACAAGTACAAAGGCAGGGCACACAGTCAAATAGTAAATTGGTGTATCATCCTCCTCCCGACAGTGCACGCACGTAGGGGAGTCCAACACTCCAATCCTCCAACCGTAAGCTCCCCAAGCCCCATGTCCCGTCACTAGCCCAATCAACCATCTTAATTGATCTCTAGGATAACGCACCAACGACGCATTGCCGTAAAGTGGTGCCGATATCCAAAGCTTGGCCTGTCTACAGTTGAGTAGTCCAGTCCATTGTCTTTCATGCTCACGTCTAGCCCACTGCGCAATTGCGCAGTGGACAGCGGAGAGTGGGACTGGAACGATTGGTCTTGAACCAAACTGCCTAACGCAACTCACATCATGCGAAGCCTTCGCCAGCCTATCCGCCTCCTCATTACCCCTGAAACCCGAGTGCGCGGGAAGCCATACTAACACAACCTCACAACCCCTCTCAGCGAGTCTGTTGAGGTTAGTGTGACAGTCCCACACGACACTCGAGACAGTGTAAGGCTTGTACAGTGCTCGCAAAGAACTCTGACTATCACTGAATACTCTGACCAGAAGATCCTTCGTGCCATTTTCTAGCAGCCAATGGGCCGCCAAGGGGATACGAAGGGTCTCAAACTGAAATACAGAGGCATCAGCACCAAGATACACAGACGAAGCCATAAGAGTTACTCCCTGGTTTCTGTCCTCAATCACAACTCCACAGCCAGTATTATCACCATCACGTGAGCCGTCAGTGAAGCAAACGGTGGTTTGCTCACTTGCTCACCCCCCAAAAGGGATTGGTCACAAGCCCAATCCACTCGCGACCCAAGTTCAATAGTAAACCCGCCCTAGGCGTCGATCGAAGCCCACCCGTAATCATAAGGCACGCTTGATGCTGTACCCTACCCAACAGACTAACATACAAGCTTTTCTCCAGTGCAGGAGCCCAAGCCACAACCCCATACTCCATCACTGGACGGACAAGGGCAGTATAAGCCTATCTCGCCACGGTGGGAGATAGACCCCATTTTCTTCCAACCATGCGTTTGCATCTAGCCAAGGTAACCTGCGACTTAATCTCCACTGACTTGCAGTGTGGCATCCAGGTTAAGTGCTTGTCCAGTACAACGCCTAAGTACCTAACTGTTCTCCGGATCTCCAGGCTCACTCCCCTAAACCTCACAGAATGGGGAGAGAGCCTGGTGTTCCTAGTGAACAGAATCAACTCAGTCTTTATAGCATTAAGGTTCAGTCCCACCTCCATACACCAGTCACTGATAATATCTAGACCATCAGTGACCCGATGTGTGAGTGTACGGAGCACCTTGCCGCTTTGAAGCACCCCTGTGTCATCGGCATACCCTTTAGACAGGGTAGACGACGTCCTTTGCTTAAGCCTAGTCAAAAGACCAACCATAACTAACTTCACGTAGGCTCCGCATGGGAACTATAAGCTCCCATTCATAGTTGTTGCTGCTACTTTCCATTTTCTGTATTTTTGCTAGTGAGGGTGGGCTTTGGATTTCCTCATCTTTTTCAACGCCTAAGACAATAATATCCCAGTCCTCTTCAACGGTAAAGGGTAAAGGGGATTTCACTACCTAAGCCTCGGCCTTCTCCAGTTTCTTTTGCTGTAGCTCATTGCAGTGTTGGTCCCAGACATGCTCGTCCAACGCACGCTTAAGTAGATTTGGTTTTTTCTTGTCTGGATCCTGTCCAGACTGGCGGCTACTGCATGCTACCTCTGTGTTCTCATGTATTTGTTTCATGAGTTGTCTCCATTCTGTCTTTTCTTGTTTGGTCTTAGGATTGAATGGGCTTTTCTTGGGAGTTAGAATTCCTTCTATTTTTGGTAAAGGATATGAGTCGTTTTTGTTTTTCATTTTCCTAACGTCTGGTGGAAAGTAGGAGTCGTCCAAGTACTGAGCCATGTCCTTGATGATATGGTCTGCGTGTGTACTGGACTGGACTGGGCCTGGGTCCTTCACTTTTCGCCAGAATTCCTTGTCTGAAATGTTTTTCAATAAGTCAGGTTTAAATTTACTCAATGCGTCTGACTTACGACTTGGAGGTCTGGGTGGCCTGTCGATTGTCCATCCACTGATCGGCTTCTTATGCTTGCATTCCAGAGTAGAAGGTCCTGTATGTTCCTTCCTTATTTTACGTACACTTTCAGTTTCCCATTTTATTGATAGAGCTTGTGCTTCTGAACGTATTTTTTCAAATTCCTTGTCTTTGGGTATGGCTCCTTCCTTCTCACGCTGCTCCCTTGGGTGGTTAATGGGCTTTGCCTTCTCATGTGTGGATGTGCTCTCATTGGGGAATGCGTAAGCGGTAGGAAGTACAGTTCCATGTGTCATCAATTTTCGGTCTCGCCTCTTCTGGTCGAATACCCAATCACCAAAAATAGCCTGTGCACAGAAATCGCACTCACCTCCGATCCCATGTCTTTGCTTTATAGCTCTCTACATTTATTTTGTCAGTCTGCCTTGTCTCGTCCATTCTTCAATGTCCTTCTTGACGGCTAGATCGACTTCACGCATAGTTCCAGGAAACAGTATTGCCTTCACCCTCAGGTTAGAGTAATGGCATGAGTAGTACTCTACTGTGAACATGAGGTCGAAACTAAAAATTTCTGTTAGTCCTTTTATGACGTTTGTACCAATTTTCTTTTTGCCTTCCACAATATACTTTCTATGTAGGTATGGTATGCCTCGAGATACATACCAGGTGGTTGGCTCCTGGGATAATTTTAGAAAATGAGTGGCAATAAGTTCAGGACTTACATGGGCAAACGTCTCATTACCGTACACTCTGAAGGGGCTAAGGGTCGTCTTTCCCAGTTCGGCTTCTAAAATTTGCTGCTCTCGTTTCGTTAGTCCATTTGCATTTTGTGTCTCTCTTTCCAGTGTGGTTAGCTCACTTGTTCTTTTTTTCTCTCGTTTATAGCTATTATCCCTGCGTGTGGATGTAGAACGACGTCACCCTTGTCGGAAGGCAACCCTCCTTCCAGAGAATTTTTCGGCCGTAATTCTCTTTAGTCCTGCTGGGTCCAGAGTTTTACACAAACGGACGGAGGTGAGATAGCACGTTCCTTGTGGGTTCTGCCTTTCTCTCCTCGGCTCCTGCGGACACTGGGTTTGGCTACGCTGTGAATGGGTGATGATCGTCCTGTCCTCACGCTCGTAAATCTCCTGGAGGAAGTTCCAGCCCTTTTCAAATTCTTTTGATCCTTGAGATGTCTAAATAAGAATGTGACTTTTTGTTTCATCCTTTCGGCTGGAGGGGTGGCAGCTCTGGTATCTGTCTGACGATTGATCTTTCTTTTTGATAGAATTGAACGATCCCAAATTTATTTGACTCTAGTTGTCTGTGTCGGAAATTTCAGTTTACTTGAAATCTCACAAAAAAATCAAATCCAAGGACTACGACTGGCTCCAAAATATCCATGACTGCGAATTCAACATTAAATGTACCTGTACTAATTTGTATGGCTACTAGGGCTACACCTAAAGCTTTACCGGACCCAATAATTCCATGAATGATGATCTCTTGCTTCGTGGAAATTTTCTGAGTGGTCAGGGCCTTTTTGCTTATCATAGATAGTGAGCTTCCTGTGTCCAGAAGTGCTGTAGTTCATTTTTGGCGTATTTGGAGATCCAGAAATGAAAAATTTGAGTCCTTTATCGTCATCATGTATCCAAATCCATTTCTGGTCGGTGGCTCGTAGTCTGGTGGTGGCTCTCGTACAACCTCTCCTTGTCTCACCTCCACATGCTCGTTCGAGTTTTGGTCCTTTTTTGAGTACGCTGCTCTCCCTCTGTTAGTATTTCCTCCTTGCTTGCTACCTCTGCCTCCTCGCTGGGTAGTCCGTTCTGGGCAGTCCTTTGCATAATGCCCAAGTCCTCCACATACATAACAATCAACTTCTGATTTATCATAATTTTTTCCGTTACCTCGGCCACGCCTTCCTCTGCCTCGTCCTCCTCCTCGCTTTCCATTGCCTTTCTGGGTATCACTGTTGTTATTGTTTTCGGGAAATTTTTGCTGCTCCCTCTTTTTGTCATAGCCCGATTTGCCTCCTCCATTGGTGTTTAGAAATTTGGCTTCTAGCGTCGCGATTCTCACTTGGCACTCTTTCACTTCCGTTTCACATGGTCCTATGTCGGTTGCTTCAATCTCTACTAGAAATGTGGTAAGGTCATCTACTGTTTTAATTCCTCGCCCGCCATAACCGAGTTTAGCTGTCATCTATGGTGTGAGACCATTCTTAATTTCACGGACCAAGTCGGCGTCAATGGCATGTGGGATAGCTGCCTTGGTGACTGCAATCATATCTGCAATATACTGGGACACGGGCTCGTCTGGTAGTTTGACTCGCGCTCGTAGAAGTTTTTTGAGTAATTTTTCACTCACTGGGAAACGCTTCACCATCTCGTCCTTCACGTTGTCCATGGTCAGCTTGTCTACATTGTTTCTGAACCAAATTGCTGAGCTCCGATCTAAAGTATTTGGAAATCTCACAAGTAAATGACCTTTCTGAACGCCTATAGATAACATTGATCTTACGAAATCGTCTACGTGGGCTCCAGGCTCGTCAATTTCCACCCGGAAATTGACCTTTTTGGGTGGTTGCCATCATGCAGTATTGAGCTGCGTCATGCCTTCTTCTAATTCTATCTGTTTGGCTTTTAAAAATTTCGCGTCTAAAATCGCCTGTAATTCTGCTTGTTTCTCGTCTTCAATGCGCTGGGCTTCCTCTGCTATCTGTAGGAGTCTTTGTTCCTCTGCTAAATGTTTCTGTAGGTCAACTATGAATTTTTCTTTTGCTTCACCTGTGAGGTGGAAAGGAACTTGAATTTGATCTATTGGGTCAGCCGTTGTGACTGCTGGTGTGGCTGGTCTGGCTGTAATAATCGGGTTATCTAATTCTGACTCGCTAAAATCTTCAGTATCGCTACTATTAAAATTACCTAGTCTTGTAGACCTGCCTGAAAAATCGCCTTTGGCACTTTCGAAAGAATCGTTACAAGTTTTATAACCTTCTGGCTCACCTTCTACCTGTTCTTCTACGTTTTCTAATTTATTTTCTACGTTCTGTAAAGTACTAGTCTGACCTGTTTTGTTACCACTATCACCATTTTAAGTTTGGTTTGTTTCATACAATAATGCTAGGGTAGTATCGTTTAAATCCGCAAATTTCTGTAAAGATTCTAAAGTTTTATTAGAAAATGATGTTTCGAATTTTTCTGTCTGAGTCCTAGTGATACCTATGGCGATTGACGGTGAACTTGGCTGTTCTATTACTATGGGTTTATTTTGTGGCTGTCTATGTGCAAAATACTTGGTTAATATTGATTCACCGATTTCTTTTCCCTGCTCTTTTAGTGCTTGTCTAGTGTTACGTCTCTTTGACATGTTTTATTAAAAAATAAAAATATCCTTTAATTATTTTTAAACCTACCTGCTGTATTATTATCACTATTCAAACCTAAAGTGGCAATTTCGGAAATTATTAAACTTAAAATTTCTGTTCTCAATACAGCTAATTCAATATTAAAAGCAATATCCTGTGTCTCTTCAATTGTTAAAGTATTTACCAATAAAGTGACATACGATTTCAATCTCAAATTATTTGCCATATACGAAAATAAAATAAAATCAGAAAGTTAAAATCAAAATAAATTAACTTAAAGATTGTGTGAAGTAAATTTTCTTGGTAGGTAAAGGATTGAAGTCGCAATACCTCCTACACTGCTTTGTATACAAGAAAATTACGATAAAAATTATACTTGCCTACTCGCTGTATAATTAATAAATTCTAGAATTTTAATTACCAATACGTACTTTGTTGTCTGATCAGGACAAAAATGTACGTGCTTATGAGTCTTAAATATTACGGGTGGGTAATATATCTATCTTACTGAATACGCTGATCTTTGAAAAATAAAAGTTAGCAAGGGAATAATTATTCTCTAATCTAGTAGCTACGGCCTGGTAAAATTACTATATCTACCATCATTATTGTTTAAATACCTAAAATCCGCTTCAACTCACGTCAACAGTTCAAATAGCTTGTTCTGCAACTTCACTCGGAATCTGTTTACTTCAGCAAATACTCGTCTCTCTCTCACTCAGTATTGTTCTCAAATTCCTGCTTGCTCGACTTTTCCTACAAACTTAGTAGAAAAGTGCAGCATTTACAAATTTCCTTAATAAAAAATGATAACTAATGTAAATAATTGAAAACTAAAAATTACAAAACCAAAATACCATTGACACTCACGATATCAAAGAACCATACCCTTCACACTATTTAAATTAAATTACTTCCTCTCTACGTACAAATCAAAAATATATAGATTGGAATGATTTTTAAAATAAACTTAAATCCTTTTAAAGCTTTACTTAAAAAATTATCAACTTACTTTTAAAATGTTTAAAAAAGTACACTTTATACTTAAAAGCTCAAATTCTTACGTACTGATTGGCCTGAACCCCGTCTGCTTCCCATATGGGTGCTCGTGATTTGACTTTTTAATTTAATTGCTAGCGCTAACTCAAATCATTACGCGAAAAGACACCATGTTAAAGGTAGTGTTGGACTTCGTGATGATCTGAGATTTTTCCTAAAATGATTTGTACTGATAGTGTGTATAGTAAATGATCAATAAGTGTAGATGATGGATACTGAGAATAAGACTTGTATTTAATTGAATTAAACAGAATTTAAAATGACAATTAATAAACTGAAATAATAAAACGAAAAGTGTTTTATGGAACAGAAGGTTCAAGCTAGTTAGTTGGTGGTTGAAATGGATATGATTTTACATTTAGATTATCCTATAGAAATCAACTCGGCTCCCTGCCAGTGGTCATTCGATTACATTACATTGTTATAGAATCTCTTTCCTTTGACCTGCATAAATTAGCAAGCTACACAAATTCATAAATCATCCTTGTCAATAATGATTAAAGCCGATTTATAATTTAGTAACTCAATTCGAGTTTCACAAGAGTATTGAACAATACATAATTCCATTAAAATTGTTTCATGATTTACATTCGTTATTATTTACATCGCTAATACCATTACATCATCCTATACAAAACTCATCTAGAGATTCGTCTTAACGAATTATCCTTTTATAACTTAAAAATGTACAATGTAAATAAATTAATTTTAACCTACCGTATGACTCCCACTGGTCGCCATACTTAATAATATTTATGCAATTTTTACATAATCACATTTTGGGACACGGTGATCACATTTACAGCATTTTTGTAATATCAAAAATTACCGAAGATATTTCATACAATGCGGTATAAGTCATCAAATTTTTAGTTTATCGGTTTGATATTTTAAGGGTACATAGAGAATGAACTGGCTAGTATTTAAGTGCATAAACAGTGAATTTGGAGGAAGTACAAAAAAGTAACAGATTTTCAAAGTTGAAAAAAAATGAACCCAATAACACATACGCACACTACTATTACATGTTTTCACGGATAAATCGGTGAGTATATTAGAGTGTGCAGTAAAACCTTAATTATATGCAATAATAATAATAAGTGCTTAATTTAATAACCGGGCAAGTAACACGATATTAAGTCTTAAAAATCTTAATGGAATTAAATTAAAAACCTCATAGGCATTAGAGAAAATATTAATGAATAACTAAAAACTAAAATAGCGTGCAATAAAATTAAAATAATTCGGATAAATCCATTGAAAGCTGTTCAGGTATTATATCGGGATAAAAATTTAAAAACTCAAGAGTTTTGAATGCACGCGCGCACGGTAATTATCAAACAGCGCAGTTTACGCGAATACGTTGATATAAGACGCACATTCGCCATATAGAAGTATGCCAGTATGCATTCTGCTTAACTTAGTCGTCATTAGCGCATTGCGTTTGTCGTAATTAATCTAAAATAAACATGATCAAACTTGATCCTTCACCAACGATATGAGCAATGGTTTGAAAACACTTTGCTTGAAAAAGGTGAACACTAAATACGGCGTCCTTTGTTCTTGCAGTAGAAGTGAGCTTTATTTGACTTTAACTATTTACGTTCAAAAAGCGGCTCACATTATACATAGATCAATTCTATTCGATTAGGGTTGCGAGTGCTGTGAATATCGTAGATATGAGTAAACACAAATGGAAATGAAAGTAAAAGGTATACGGATGAAAAGATGAGTTTAAAGTAAAGGCAAAAAACTAAACCGTATGGTAAAGCTCTCAATAATTCCAAGACGTCTCAAGTAATAATTTAGGCTTTTGAAGAAGGCGAAAACACAACCTTTCATAAGCAGTAATTTATTCAATCTCCCTCCATCATCGAAACCCTTCTTTCGATGGCCAATTGTGCAGAAAGCTTCAAAATTTCTTCTGTCTGGAGAAATACAGTTGGCGAGTAAGAGGACATTTGGAGATGCTGGGAGCAACTTAACTGCTGTGGCTGAACAATATTATATTTAAGATGGCTGCTAAATCTTTTAATATTTAGAATTTTCTACATATTAGACAGTACAATAATTATAAATTCCTAAATGTACAAAGTATTTTTCATTATGTGTAAAATTCCTAATTTTATTATTCTATTAATTTATACACAAAACTTACCTAAGAATTCATCATTAATATTATTAAGATAGATATACAAATATATGCAACTATATATATAAACGATACATATAGTTATAATCTATAATCAACTTAACGCTAAATGTAAAGCATTCATTGGAAATTATATTATGATGTTAAAATATTTTCCGTGTCACTTATAATATTCTCTAGTGTAATATAATATTGTGACACAAATACCAACGGTCGAAAATATTCATTGTAAAGTCGCAACCGTGTCTAAACTTGTAAACAGGACCTTCGAGTCTCTGTCTTTTATTGCTTGTTATTGACGACATCGGCATTTCTTCAATACTGCAATCTCATTCCTTTTAGTGAATTTCACATTTCACATCTCCTGTATTTTATTGAGGTGTATATATCAGATATGACTTATATATGTATTATGTGCAATTCAAAACATTCAAACATGAAATGACTTTAACTAAAATTGTAACTGTTATTATTTTATTTATGAAACATGAGAAGTTTAAGTCTGAACCATTATTACAAATAAAATTATCATTCGAAAGGAACTTGTTGAGCTGTAAGCATCTTACTTATTCTCTCTTCAATTGACTCGTCCCTCGGGAACTTGTCTTTATTTCACTTCGAATATACACAGGCATAAATATTCCATGCATACACCTGCATAAACCGAATTCACCGATCCCGAATATTTGTGAACTGTACAAATAACAATGGTATACTATTTACGTATTTTTTTTAGCTGTTTTGTTTATTCCTACCTATCTACATAATTTACCGGATTTTTGAAAGTTCTGCAATACTGGACCTATTTCATCGAGCCATATATCATTGGAAAGCTAATCGCCAGTAGAATTCAAATTTAGGAACAGGCCTCCATTATAACAAAACGTTTTCAAAATAACGGTCTTTTAATTTTTAAATGCCGCCAAAAATGTGTTGCATGGGTCACAATTAAAAAACGAAAAAAAGGGTCCCCTGCTTATTTTTAAAGAGCTTTCCAATGATATATCACTTGACACAGTCCGTTGAAATTTTTTAATTTGCAATTATGTTATTTCGAAACCATTTAAAAACTAATAACAATCGTGCGTGAACACTAAGTTATTTACATTTGCCAAATTGTTACTGTTCGAATAATATATCAAGCTAGTTTATTTTCATTGAGTAACCGGTCGAAATCTTCATTTAACACTATTTTTACAACTTAAGCGGGAAATTCAAACATTGGAATTTACAAATGGTAATTGCACATACTACCACTATTGGTCACCAAAAGATACAGTTCAAAATAATGATGAAATAAAATTACACTCGCTCCATGCCGTCCTTTGCATACCGATTTTAGCATTAAAGAGCAATACCCCATATTACTGTTAAGGCTACCAAAAAACAAGGGCTTTAGCCCTTGTTTTTTAAATAAATATTATATATGACTAATTGTATGAAAATGTTTAAAATATGATGCCAAAACCAAATAGTCTTGACATCTGCTAAAATTTAAAACGATCAGTTATAAGCAAAATTTCAGTTTGCATATGTATATAACCTGACGAGGGAAACCCTCGGATACATCCGCAGCTTCAGAAAGGAACCAAAATCACATGGAATAATTTGTACACTTAAAAGCCATAAATAACCTACTGTCGACATTATATGTAATTTTTCCGTTACAAATCCATAAATAATCCATTCTTATTATTGTGTATAACTTGTCCCCTCGAAGGCCATAAATAACTTCTCATCAAAATAGCCTTCCATCAGCAAAGTGAATAATTTGTCCCGTCGAAGGCAATAAATAACCCCAAATCGACAGCTATGTATATTTTTAACCTTTACTGACCATGTAGGAAAACACGAACTAAATCCAAACTAAACGAGCAAATTATCGAAGCGAGTAACAAACATAGTGTTGACGTTTTCAACTGGTTACTCGCTTCAATAATTTGCTTGTTTAGTTTGGATTTAGTTCGTGTTTTCCTACATGGTCAGTAAAGGTTAAAAATATACATAGCTGTCGATTTGGGGTTATTTATTGCCTTCGACGGGACAAATTATTCACTTTGCTGATGGAAGGCTATTTTGATGAGAAGTTATTTATGGCCTTCGAGGGGACAAGTTATACACAATAATAAGAATGGATTATTTATGGATTTGTAACGGAAAAATCACATATAATGTCGACAGTAGGTTATTTATGGCTTTTAAGTGTACAAATTATTCCATGTGATTTTGGTTCCTTTCTGAAGCTGCGGATGTAACCGAGGGTTTCCCTCGTCAGGTTATTTATGCGTTTCACAGTTAAGACTCATTTAACAGGGGTAAAGTTGTTATCAGGTCGCAAACCATTATGGTCTAAAATAATTAAAAAGTTGTAGAATTAATCCATTGAATGCTGAACTTTACAACTAAAATTGCATTCTTGTCATGCATCGACTCGTATCAGATATACAGCCGGTGGCCACAATTAGGACACCGGCCACAATTAGGCACCCTCACCCCACATCTAAATACTGAGCATTTATATATAAATACTATGCATTTAAAAGTAATTACTTTGTAATTTTTCAGCATATAAATATAAATACTGAGGATTTAAATCTAGACAATGTCCACTGACGGATACATGCCTTTGATTTTGTTTGTAAAATCATTTTGTGTAGTCATTAGCATCGTTGAGTAAAGCAAAAGTTATAATATACATGCGTTGAGGGTGTGGTGTGGAATAGTGCCCTAATATTGTAAAACTATTGCATATGTTGTAAATACGACTATGAAGTTGTAGTTGTGAATTACAACAATGAAGTACTACAGACATGGGAGTATTGTAAATTACAATACAACTACAATACAATAATGACAATTCCCGCTTTCTGCTTTTGGAACCTCATCAAACGTATCACTGGCCCCTAATTAGGATTAAATTACTGTACAGGTATTTATCACAATAACTATACCATGTAAGTACTTAGGTACCCGATTTTAGCGTAAAACAAACGGGCTCAGAACACAATGCAAAAAATACAATTTGATGTTGAATTGAAACTGGTTACTTTCAATACCATAAAGCCCTAGTAATACTGTAATTGTATTGACAATTTCTTTGAAATCGTTATTGTAATTTTAATAAAATGCAATACGGAACAGCTGAGGACTGAGGAAGAGGAATTGGAACTATAGTGTGGTAAATGAATGAGGAGGAAAGCTCTCTAATTTTTATAGGCGGAATTGTTAATTAATATTGACAATTGAATATTTGCGCGTCCCGATGGTCATTGGTAGCTATGCGGTTCTCTATGCAAGTTGCGACAGAAATAGAATAGATACGTGCATAGTAGTCAGTAGTACCTACCTGGCACTTGGCACCTGGTACCGCATGCCACATACATAATACGACTACAGCTACTACAGCAAAAGCAAACACTATCTTGACCGTAGGGGTCGTCTTTCAATGGCGTTTAGGAAAGAGTAAAATTTGTAACCCCAACCCTCCCCTAGTTCAGAATTTCCACAGTGTAGTGTCATACAAAGTTTACAATGGTCATTTTCCTTCCCTCCCCCTGTGTATCTGTACGTCATTGACGGACAGCCTCTAAGCTGTAAGTAGAGGCAGTGTTCGTGGTGTGAGCTATAGCATAACTGCACCGACAAACACGAAACAACGAAGAAAGGAAGGAACCGATGCCGATGAGTACAGATCCTTATGTTTCTTCCTAATATAAGAATTGGAAGGGAATATTTATGTAGGTACATTGACAAGAAAGAATCCTGCCAGTACCACTCTATAGTTATAGCGTACGGAAATAAAAATGAATGGGTATGGCTTTGTGTGCTCTATGTCTCCGTCTAGCATCCGGCTCATTCGTCTTTGCTCTATGTTAAGAGGACTTTTCGTTGCGCTAAATCCTTTCCGTTTAAAAACCTGTTACATGAAAAATGTGTTTGCATCCTTAGCTGAAGCACGGAATATAGGCCGGGCCTATAGTTTATTATGGTTGAATTTCTATAGTAACCACCTAAAACACCCGAAAAATATTTGCAAACCCAAAAATTTTATTGCCTATTTACCATTTTCTGATGCTGATACATTTGCTATAATTTTGAGTACTAGAATAAATTAAAATATTTTAGAATTTTTATAAGAAACAAATGTGATTTCCCGACTTGGTCACAATTAAAAATTTAGATATTCCATAATTGTATAATTGAAATTACATTAATTTTATAACCCTATTTATAGTGTTTATTTTTAGTATAAATAAAACAAATGTTCCCATGTTTTAATTAGTAGAGATCAAATGAGTGTAATAGTTGTATCTGGACCTTTTTTTTCAGTTAAAGTTGTTTTTGTTTGGTGTAGCCATCTTAAGATACTCTGCCTGTACACATATGTCGGGAAGCGAGGCAGCCGCCTACAAGTAAAATAGTTGTACATTTTTTAAGCCAAACTAGAAATCAATTTTTAATTGAACAAATTTTCATATTCTTACAAAATATAAGTATGTTACAGAGGAAAGTTCAAAGTATCTTTAGTTACCTGGGTTGCAGCAGATTGTATTTGGTCGACAGTCCGCCTTGGTTGAGCAAGCCTGTGCTGACACTGACGCATACAGCAATACCAAGATGACATGACAGACAAATACCAAGAGCCCAGTGATTCCTTTCATTTTGTCGAGATTTAAAATTTATGGATTGCAAACAGAAATTGACGAGAAAGAGGATAAACTGGAAGCAGAGGAGATTGTAACGAATATATGATTTAGTGCTACAACTACAGTCGCAATTAAGTTTTCTATAGCTCATGTTAGTTATAGTGAATTTCAATAAAATTCATACACAATCAACATAATTAGCTATTCTTTATAACATATTGGATTGTGTACTAAAAGTAAGCAAATGTTGTTAGGATGGCTTATTATAATACTAATTACTAATTGAAATCAATTTAAATAGGAAACACACGTCAGCTCAAAGAACTGAAGCTTGTCACATTTTTTTATCTAGCGCTTCGCGTTGCATATGTCGACTATGGGCCTGATGTAGATGCTGAGCTCAGAATCAGGTTACAAAAATATCTTTCTCTACTTTCGTGCCCCCGCTCGACACTGCAAATACCCTGACTGTTACGGTTGTTTTGTTTTAAACAAAATACCTAGCGTACAAGTTAAACCAATATACAACATAATTTACTTTGTATCATGTAAATTACGTCAAGTCACTAACTTACAGCTCATACAATTATGTTGTGTATAATATGAGTAAACACAAATGGAAATGAAAGTAAAAGGTATACGGATGAGAAGATGACTTTAAAGTAAAGGCAAAAAACTAAACCGTATGGTAAAGCACTAAATATATCCAAGACGTCTCAAGTGATAATTTAGGCTTTTGAAGAAGAAGGCGAAAACACAACCTTTCATAAGCAGTAATTTATTCAATTTCCCTCTATCATCCAATTCAATCCTTGATTTCATCTTTCACAGTACAAATTATGTTTTAATAATAAATAAAGAATTTTGTCGCGAATTACGCAATGATCACATCGTTGGTCATTGTCATTAAATAGTTGAACTACTTTTACACCCAAATGAAATATCTCTGATTAGAATTTTCACAATATGAATATAAAGAATATTATAGAATAATAAATTACTCTAGAATTAAATAACAGAAAGTATGTATGATTTAGGAATGACTAGTTGGTAGTGAGTGGATTAAGCTTGACATGCAGTTTGTTGTTTACAAACAATCCGTGAACTAAATACTCGTGCATCAAACAAATATACATAGGCATGCTGTAAGGATAAATTCGTATATCCTAAAATGTACATGCATCATCATTCCACATGTTTATACTGGCATTTAACAAAAGCTTATGAAAGTATATATTACTTATAATTTAAACTAAAATTATATAATACTTAACCTATGGTGGTACGTAGTGTGTACGCGTTGAGACATACCTATGAGTAATACCTCGTACAAAAGTACTTATATATGTATGTCTTAATACCCTCCTTTTTTTATTGTTGTCGTCTTGAAAGGCGGTATACGGCAAGCGAAAAAACTCTCTCATTCGTAGTGTTGTTACTCCTCTTTATTAGTAAACTTCACCTCTAAGAATTTCAGATGGCTTGTTTTGATGGTTGATGTAGGTAATTCCTCGTCCCTTGCTGGTGGTGCCTGTTGTTGCATGGGTACAGTAACATTTCGCTCCACAGCTGTGTCCGTTTGTATGACGTGTAGTGTAGCAAGCATACTTCTTCTACGTATCTCTTTATTCTCATCCACTCTGCTCTTTCTGTGAATAAGAATCGTCCCTTGGCTCCGGTGGTGTTGTTGGTCAAAGTAACTACTGTCTGGTCTCCCTCGTCTCGGTGGGGTCACAGGTGTTTTTGTTGGTCCCGCCGTTCCAAGTAACTGCAGCTCAGCTTGCTGCTCCTTCTCTCCCTTGTCTTTCATCGTCTCCCAGTAACTCCCTCTCCACCCACGTTTCAAAAATGCTGCACTTAATTTTCAGTTGAAGTATATAGCTGTAATAGCCATACACAGAAAAATAAAAATGATTAGAATCAACCACATATACCATGGTACACTACTATATCTTTCCCATGATGACGTGTCTATGGAGTTGTCCTCTTCGTCGTATGTGATGTTAAGGTTGGTCATATTTATCTTTATTCCCATATAATAATCAAGTGAGTTCACTTCATGCTCGTTGAAAATAACATTAAGCACAACTCCTCTATAGGTGTTGTTCGCTACAGTGAATGTTGTTGTGATGGGCAGTAGGAATATTCCGTTGGGGCAGGGGGTGTGTCTGGTGGTACCTACACGTATGATCAGTCCTGGGCAGTATATGTAAAAGAATGCATTATACACTTTGACTTGAACACTTCCCTCCGCGTTATTTGCTGTGCTATTTCGACAGTTGTGAAGTAGCGGTGTCCGGTGGTGGAGTGTGCTCCATCCTTGATTTAATGAAGTGTGCTCCCTTCTTGCCGGTGGAAAAAAAATCCCTCCTTACCGCTATTACCATGAAGTTTCAAGACTTCATTTTGTGCTGCTCCTTGTGTTATGGAAGCTCCGGTTGAAGCTCCAGTGGAAGTTAGAGTCTTTTTTGATTTTTGTTTTGAATTTTCTGATTGAAAAACTTGTGAGTCCAGAAATTTTGAGATGAAAACTTCATTGTTGTTAAGCAGATCGTCCAGCGTAAAGTTCTGTTGTGTGTAGCACACAACATCTACATAACTTCCCGCATCGACTTTTTGTATTCCCCTGAGGACATCGATAGCTTCCTTTGTTCCCACTGATTTAAATGACTCTGCTATTTCTACTAGGTCATTGTTGTATTGTATTTGAGCTTCACGTAGAATTTGCATGTTCTTTGTCAGTCTGGACTGTTCCACAATAATGAGCTCGTTCAGTGCTTTCAGTTTCCTATCGTATTTTTCTTGGGTACAGAATCTTTTTGACAGTTCCTACTCTCGGCGTTGTTGAGCCAATAGTCTCAGATTTTCGACTACAGTATCCGTAATTTGGATCCTGCTTTCCCTACCTGTCGGTGTTATATATGCAACTATCCCGGGTGTCGTTTCTGGGGTACTCACTGAGTGAGGTGGTTAGTCCGCCACTAATGTTTGGCTGGAATTTTCCGTTACAGTGACTTCGTCCTGGATCAAGTTGTTGTCTGTGCCTTGAATCCAGTCGTTCAGCTCAACCTTGACAGTAACGTGGTTATGGAGATCTAAATGACCTGCGGCATATGGTTGCCGGTGTGTATTAGCAATGTCTATGGTTTCGTGAATAGCATGAGGTACACCATTATTTATTCGTTGCGTGTATTGAACAGATGTTCCTCGTTTGTCTGCCAACTCTTGCATATATGCAGACCAAGTCTTTTTCTGAGATGGTGTTTCTATTTCAGATTTCTTTTTCCATTGTAGTCCCTCGTGAGGTGCCCGATAAAAGAATAAGTCTGAGTATTTTGCTCATTTTACTTACAATTCTCTATCTATTGGATCCGATTGTTTTGATGGAATTCCAGTGAATGTTACAGTAGAATTTTGCTCCTGTTTGGTCCTTTGATAAATTTCAGCTGGAGTCCCATTATCGAGTTCCATAGTAAGAGTATAAACCAAATATTCTTTGGGTTTGGACGTGTCTTCTGACTGTTCTTGATCTTCATATGGTTTCCAGATATTCTGGTCAACAGCAGTTTTTTTGTTGTTGTTGATGTCTAATGACGACTCCGGCAAGGAACTTCTGGGTTCAGGTATGTAATCTGAAAAGGATAAGTTCTGTTCCTCCAGCTTCCTCCTTTTCTCTCCGTCCTTGATGGTTACTATCCCGCTGTTTTGAAAATCCTTGTAATATTAAGGGAAGTCAAGACAGGTTTTTCGAATTGCTGTGCGAATGCCATATGTTCTATATTTGGACATGTGAATAGCTAAAAGTTGTTTTTCTAATATTACTTCTGATGGAGTGCTCATCCGTGATCGTATATATGCATAAGCTTAGCGCTCTTGTTTATGTTTCAACAAAATTCTTGTTCTGTATTTCCTATAGTGCTCTTTGCCGGATGTTTGGTTATCCTAAATTTCGGAGTCATCAGTGATGGTCTCCACTGTAGTGGGCCCTTTTGATAAGAAATGAGTTCCCGGAGTCGCTGTCAGTCGTTCATATGTTTGACGTTTGGTTTGGTGATGTTCAGCTTTACATGGAGTGTGGATAGTTTGAGCTGGTCTGATCATGAAAGCTTTGTGGCTGTCAGACCGAACGATTCTCAGTTGTTAGTCCAAGATTTTATCTAGTTCTTGTCTTTGAGTTTCTTTATCCTAATGAGGGGGTAGCTGGAACCAAGTCAAATTGGTTCCGGCTTCCAGTCCATGTTTCTTCAATTTCTTCTGAATAAGACCCTAATTTGGCTACTCGCTGGATAATTTCTAAGAATAATGCTTTTTACTTTGATCCCGGAGTGTATCTTGTACCGATACCTTTTTATTTTCGGATTCTATCGTGTCGGTATCATCGCAGTGTCGATACGGTTTACTCTTACGGATCATGTTCCATTAATAGACTGGTCTTCTTAAGTGCTGACGAAGGTACAGCAAAGCTTGTTGACTTGCTAGGAAGTAGTATGGAAGTGGGGTTTTTGGCACACACCTACGACTACGAGCCACTTTTAAAAAAACAGCATACAAGAATTATAAATCATTGATTCATCTCTATTTTTCATAAAAAACAAGACTTTATTCAAGAATTTCAGGAATTTAAAAAAAACGCCACTTACCGCCTCGGATCTATCTACGACTACGACCCCATTTTTAAAGCTCAATTTAATAAAAATGATGGCTATCGAATTAATTTAATACAAACTCAAATAAAACAAGTAAATAATGATAATTTCAATTTAAAACTATCAGCTAATCAATGCAAAAAGATTATCACAGATTTATCGAAACATATTAAAAAAGGCAGTGGTTTGCCTCTTTTAGCCCTAACTCCATTGATAACTAAAGCGGCTGCTATTATACGGGGTGTCGGCGCTGCCGCAGGAGGAGTTAGTCAAGTAGTTAATGCAGTTAATAATAAAAAGTCGCAAGATAATAATTTAGCTGAAACAAAGAGAAATAATGTTGAAATAGAAAAGAAAACAAAGTCGGGAAGTGGTTTTATTCTAAAACTTATCCTTAAAAGCACTAACAAATAAAGAACTGGATAAATATGATAGACAAATATGCGTTTTAAAGCCTGGTTTATTTAGACGTGTATATATGATGGATAATTTGCCTCAGCAGTCTAAAAATACAGAAATTGGAATATTAAATCTTGATAGCAATAATAACCCTGGAACTCATCGGACTTCATGGTTTAAAAACAATAAAAAACACTATTATTTTGATTCTTTTGGTCATGGACCACCCATAGAACTATGTTATTATTTAAAAGCAGATATAGTATATTCAACTAATAAATTACAAGAAATTTGAACAAATTTTTGTGGTTCTTTATGTTTACAGTTAATGAATAATATTGTTAGTCATAATGATTTTATAAAGGCGTGTTTTTCACTCATGCATGTAATGAAATAAATTTTGTATAATAAATGATTTCAAAATTTTGATACATTAAAAAAACGACTAATAAATTAACATCAAATGCTTTAAATATATTGAACAAAATACAAAGTAATGATGTTGAAATTAAAAAATTAACTAATGAGACAAATGAATTAAAAGATGGTTTGGCTATTAAAGTTACTGAGATAAATAATCTTATCGGTGTAATAGAAGGAATAAAAGGTGATATTACTAACGAAATAACTGTTTTTGATAACTATATAAAGACAACTTTATTCAGAAAAAATAAAATTGACACTGTCCTACACAAAGGATAGCCCAATGGACTCAGTATACGAATCAAATTTTTGCTTATATCAAGATTATGCGATTTGAAAGAAAAATTAATTATTTAATTTAAAATCCTAAACATTAGGAACAGTTGAGAACAAGTGATGTTGACAGATTTGGACTGATTTCTTCAGCACTGTCGTAACAATATCTTCAATAAGAAATAATGGTATTGCTTGTGATCTCATAAAATCCAGAAAAAATTTGGTAATGGTGCCTCTAGCTCCCACATAAAGTCCTATCACCTCAATGTCATCCAATCCCAATTTCTGTTTAAAATATGGAATGCAAGGCTCATAAATTTCTTTTTTCTCCCTGTTGACTGCCTCAGCCTGTTGAATATCATTTTGTTCCATGCGAACAGTAGGGTCAAGAATTAAACCTTTCCTAGAACTCTGATTGTAAGCTATAATATCCACACGTCTGGAACCACTTCCTGTACATTCAACTTCTTGAAGAACTTTCCATCCGACTGTACTCATCGCATCCGCAAGAAGTCGCCTGACTGCATGGTGACGATTATTACGTATCAACTCTCCCCTGAAACACTTTCCAAGAATATGTCCTAAGGTTTCGATCTCGTTGCATCCATGTCGGCAACGGAAAGATCCTTGGTCAGGTCGCGGGATTGCGTTGACTGGTAAAACATTACCAACCATTTTAATTGCAGTTGTCCATTCCGAAGTAGAAAGACCGTTTTTAGAATAAATCCACTTATTAGCTGATGGGCACTTAGCAAATTGAACAACACCTTGCCCTTTTTGTGGAAGTTTGCTCCAGTTTTCAAATTCTACTTGTCTTAAATGGTCGCGGATTACTTTTGACTTTTTAATTTTGTCATTGTCGAGACTGCTTCTTACATCTGCAGGAATATTAATGAAATCAAGGCATTTAGATTGCTCAGAATCAAAATCTTTTACCTCAGAAATTAGTGCATTCTGTGATTTTCGAAGAATTTCCAAGGAATTAAAGTTTTGAATTCCTGCTTCCCATTTTGCCCGAACTAATCCAATGCCTTTCATTTTAGTACTGGAATAAAGCATAGCCGTTGGGGTACTAGTTGGAATGCCAATTATCTCCTTTGCAGAACTTCTGATTATTCCATCAATGGTTTCCAGAAACTTAGTAGACAGCTTAGCTAATGGTGCATTCTGGAAGGGGTATATTAATGTCGGCCACAAGTAATCTTTCAGTATTTTCAGCTTTTGATCAGGCCGCAGCATAGGAGTAGAAACAAGCTTTTCAATTTTATTCTTAAATTTAATAGCACATTTACCTTCATCAAAAATAATGCAATCATTAAATGTTACTCCTAAGTATTAAATTGTATCTGACGGGCCAATGCAATTAATCAAAGAATCATCACAAAGCTGTAGAGGGTCATCGCATAATTCGCCTTTAACCACACTGATTGCAATACTTTTTGATGGATTCATGTTTAATCCAATTTGAGCTAAAGAAGCAGAACATTGTTGGTACAACTCAATTGCAGAATGTCTAGAATTCCCGATAGTCCCGGTGTCATCAGCGAACTCCGCATTTGAAATATTTTCATGTAGAGGATGAAGGGAAAACCCATATTTGTCAGTTACTTCCTTTTCACTAAGCTCTCGAATTATTGCATCAATGGATACATTAAATAAAAATGGTGACATCGGTCCACCTTGCATGACTCCCCTTCTAAACTGAATTGCCCCAGTTTTGCCATTTTTGGTGTTTATATGTGTGTAATTATCAACTGCAAGATTGCAACATAAATTTTTCAATAATGTTGGAGCAGCTTTTGATCTGATTTGTTGAAATGTGTGGGAATGACCAACATTGTCAAATGCTTGAGTTATATCTCCAAAAATAATTGTGCAATCAGATTTGTCCTTCTTAGCCTTCTTGAGACATTCACTAATAAGAGTAGTATTAATTAATGTGCCTGCTTGATGAATAAAGCCTCGCTGATTTTCATGCAATTCAATATATTCACGAATTTTCACATCAAGCACTTTTTCGACAATTCTTCTTAAAACTGAACTGATTGTGATCGGGCGCCAATTTTTTGCTGAATTCACATCGCCAGATTTATAAATAAGATTAAAAACTAAAGTTAATAGTATGGCAGCAAAAACAAACCTTGCTCTAATTAACAATCTTATTCAAGAAGATAGTAATATAAATCTTGAAATAAATACTAAAATAGCTAAAAGTGAAAGAAAACTAAAAAAAGAAAATATTACAATTATTAATTTAGTTGAAAGTAATAAACAAGCTGAAATTGCATCAAAAGATTCATTATTTACAGATTTACACAGTCGAATCAATAGAGAAGTAATAAAAATTAATGAAAATATTAGGCTTCTAAAAACCAAACTAGTAGTACTACCGAAGGCTATAAACACAGTCCTTTGGATACAGCAATATGAAGAATATGTCATTGGAGGTCTAAAATTAACCAAATTAAATAATGAAATAGCATTTTTAACTGGTTTTATTCGTATTAACACACCCTCTTTTGAAACAACTAGTTTTACCTAGCATTTACCTCCAGCTTCACCGCACATGGGAGGAAGTTGGGAGCGACTAATACGTTCAGTCAAGACAGCACTTAAATCCGTACTGAAGGAGAATATTCCAACTGAAGATACTTTAATTACGTTATTGGTTAAAGTTGAACACATAGTCAACTCACGTCTTCTCACTCAAGTGTCCATTGATCCCAATGATGTTGAGATTTTGACTCCAAATCATTTCTTTTTAGGAAATTCAAGTAGAGCACCTTCTCCTGGAATTCTCACAGAGGCGAAGGATCTTAAAAAACAATAGCGATATACACAAGTTTTAACTGATTAATTTTGGCAGAGATGGGTCAAAGAGTATTTGCCAACTTTAGCACAAAGAACCAAATGGACGTCCAAGACAGAACCATTGCAAGTTGGTGATGTGGTAATTATTGCAGACGATAAGGGACCAAGAAATTCTTGGCCATTAGGACGCATTGTTTTTGTTTATCCTGGAAAAGACGGACAAGTTTGTGTAGTAGATGTCAAAACAAAGGATGAGACGTTTCGACGACCCGTTGTAAAACTCTGCAAATTAGATGTCAACTCAAGGAATAAGGAAAATTAAGATTCCCCTTATGTGGGGTGAAATGTTTCCAACAGGAACTTATGCAATCTTTTAATATTTATTAAAAGATTCAAATAATTTTAAATTAACAATTTTTTAAATAAATTGTCAAAAGTAGTAAATGTTAATTAAAATATGAAATTTCATGTAGTGTAGTAGTATGAGACAGAGGAAGATCATGATTGAACGAGAGAAATATCAGATTGCTTTAATAATTGGAGTGGGACAGACGTCATGATTTTTCCTCTAATTTGCGATTCTCATGATACTGTGAAAATATTGATATGAAGTGAAAATTTATGAAATAAAAGCCTGTTTAAAATTATATGTTAATATTACGTCTGTGTAATATTTAATTGAACCGAAAACTACATCAGTGACGACAATAATAATTCATAGTCGTTAACATTAGGGGCTCAACCGGGATTCTAGACTCAGTTTCCGCGAAAACAATTCTGCTTCGATGAGTCGTCGTCAGCTTGACGAGGAACAGGAGTTTGACGCTAAAATGACCCGCCTGGATGATGAGCATCTGGCTGAAATGGAGCGCATTCGTGTCGACTCCGAAATGCGGTTGGCTCGGGCCCGTCTAGAAACACAACTAGTTTTAGTCAAAAAGTGTAATATACCTTTTATAGATTTTGCTAATACATGTTTTAATCATAAAACTAAAAAAGCTGCATTATTTCGAATATCTCATACAAGCTTACAAATTGAAGTAACTGATTATATACCAGGTATTGGTTTAAATGTATATTGCAATATTATTTACTAACTTTTTATTTTAACAAACACAGCAAATCGTTAGCGTCAGCGTTCGTTAGCGTGAGCGTTCATTGTTAGCGTTAGCGTTCGTTAGCGTTCATCGTTAGCGTTAGCGTTTGTTAGCGTAAGCGTTCGTTAGCGTTGTAACGTTTTTTAATATTATTTTATTTCAAATTTATTTTATAATAAATGGGTTGATGTATTACACATTTGTGCTTAAATAGTCGATGTACTATTGTTTTAGAAGATATTAGTACTAAATTAACAAATATTAAAGATGTTAATGCTTTACAAGATGAGAAATTAAACATATTGGAAAATCAACTGAATAGGTTAGATTCACGTATTGATATGCTTTTAATGAAAAATGAAGATTAGAATAAATGAATAATGAAACAATATTTGTTTGGAATAAAAATTCAAAATTTGAACAAAGTTCTCTATTTCCTAATATATTTAGGTCTTTGGTAATTAGTGAAAGTAATTGTGGAAAGAGCTGTCTATTTATGAAATTTGTATTACAAAAAGGAATATTAGACTAAAATTAATCTAATTTTAGTAGAAGACAGTCTCCAACAGGATACTTATCAAATATTTATTAAAGCATTTGAAAATAATCTATCAAAAAACCATGTGATTGCGTTATTTGAGAATAAAAACCAAATACAAAAAGATGGTATTTGTGAATTAAAACTAATAGAAAACGTAGGTAAAGGATTGAAAACAAATCATAAAAATAATATAAATATAACAATATATAACACTGAAGATGCTACACCAGACCCTAAAGAGATTAGTTCGAAATTAAAAACTATTATAGTTTTTGATGATGTATAGAATCGTAAGAATCAGGATATAATGAAAAGTTATTTCACAAGAGGCAGACATAATAATATCTGTGTGTTTTATCTAAGTCAGTCATATTTCGAATTGGATCAAAGATCTATTAGAATGAATTCAAATTTTTTAATTTTATTTAGATTATCTAATAAAGATCTACAAAACTTACATAGTGATAGGATTGTAATAGATATGGATTTACAAGAATTTATGCAGTTTTGTCAAAAAGGTTGGGAAAAAGATGATTCCTTTATAACTATTGATTTTACTTCTAATGCCTGTGAAAAACGATACAGACATAACTTAAACAATTTTTATATTCCTAGTAAATATCTCAAATAACTATGAAATAGAAGCCCTGGAGCTGTACCCCGCTTTGAAATTTTACTTATAAATTTATTTCCTATAAAATGGAAATGGAAAATCGTAATGCTTTGCTCAAGGGCTATGTAAAATTGGGACAGTCACAAATTGGTGAGAAATATCCTATTTTGAGATGTGAAATAGTACATTCTGAAAAATATGAAATAAATCAAGTTAAACTGCTTATAAATATTAATGCCACAATGCCCGCTTATAAAAATATTTATTTGCCTGCTCGTTGTATTAAAAAGCTTATACAGCCATTACAAAATAATGTTGGTAGAAATGTAACGTATAATGTTCTAAAACCTAGTAAAATGTATCAATATCATGATATTAATATTACTAATACCAATGATCTTATTTTTACTAATAATTAAAAAAAAATAATATTTTAAATATTACTTTATTTGTAATAATAATGTGTTTTGTTTTTACTGTGTCTTAATGGCAAGCGTAATAGTGCGCCAGTTGTAAATAAAATTTTACTATCTCTCTCTCTACTAAAAGATTTTTTTTATTTTAAAATTGGGCGTCCAACATTTACTTAATAATTTAATTTTTATAAAATGATTGAATATATAAAATGTGAATCTTGTGAAAAGCAAATATCAAAGAAAAATTGGAGTCACTATCTTAAATCTGAAGCACATATAATTATAATAGAAAAAAGTGCTGCTTAACTTAAATTTGAGATACTTAATGTTGAAGTGATAGATGTAGATAAACATTTACTAACAAAATTTCATATTAGAAATGAAAAAATACCTATTAAAAAAGAAGAAACAACACATTATACTGATTGTAATAAATTTTATCCTATACAATCCGGGAATAAGCATATAAAATCTCAAAAACATTTAGGTAAAAAGAAAATAACAAATAAAAGATTAAAGTATGATACTCTTTTTGAAAATTATGAAATTAAATTACATCAATCTGAAGAAGCTTTGGAAGGTACATTTCTCACATTGAGTTTAGATTTCAAAAATGATACAAAACTAATTGGAATAAATAATAAAGAAGTATTATATACAATTTATAATATTGCATAAACAAATAAAATTGCAATTAGTTTTGAATAAAACTTTTAGAAAATGTGTACCTTCAACAGGAGAAAACACATATCAGGTTATGACTTATTCTTCTAATAATCAAACAATATTAAAAAAAGAAGATATTGTAGATATAGTATTGCTGAATGTTTAATTAAACTTCGAAATAATATTGAGAAGAAAGATAATATTAAAGCTTATTATCACCTTGATAAGATAAATAAAATTGATTTCAAACTAAAAAAATATAAACCTTTGAAAGGGTCATCTTCTATAGAATTATTAAAATAGATATCTAACAAAAAAGCATGTATAAATATCAAAATTGATGACCTGAAATGCTTTAAATACTATTTGTTATATCATAAACATTAAAATAAAATACAAACTCATCCAGATAGAGTTTCTAAATATAATAATTCTGATTGGTATAATGATTTTAATTTTACTGGTATACAATTTCCTGTAACTCTAGATGGTTTGCAAAAGTTTAGAAAAAAAACGAATTATTATTAAATCTTTATATTGTAGAAGGTGAAAGGGTTATAATTTATGATTCTTGTTCACATGAAAACAGAAAAAATAACCATGTTAACTTGCTTTTATTAACTAATAAAGATGGTAAAAATCATTATGTTTATATTAAAGATTTATCAAAACTAGTAAAAGTCAACTCAAAAAACATAAAGAACCAGTTTTTATTTGTGATAGATGTTTTTATTACACCCATAATGATAAAGCATTAAACTCGCATTATTAATCATGTGATAATTATTATAAACGTTGTAGAGCAATCGCCGTAATGCCAAAAAACGATGGTAAAGCTAATATTTTAAAATTCAAACACTTTTATAAAATGATAAAAGTTCCAATAGTTTATTATGCTGATCTGGAATCTGTATTGCAAAAATTAGATTTCGTTGATAAAAACAGTACTAAATCCAATAAAAACATTAAACATAAAGCTTGTGCTTATGCTTTTACTACTGTTAGTCAAAATAATATTTATAATACATTTAAAAAGTATAAGGGATGTAGTGGGAAAGATACAATTAATAAATTTATAGAAGCTTTTTGTCAGGAAGGTTATAAATTAGATGAAATATTTAAAGAAAGGTTAGAAAAATTTAAATAACCTAAACTGTCCAATAATAAAGAAAACATATTCCGTAAGAGTACAGTTTGTCATTTTTGTCAGAAGGCGTTTGTTGATGATGAATTAAATTATAAAGTAAGAGATCATTGTCATATTACTGGAATATTTAGAGATGCGGCTCATAATTCTTGTGATTTGAATGTAAGAACGTGTTTAAATATACCAGTTTTTTTCATAATGGGACAAATTATGATTTTAAATTTTTTGTAAGGCAACTTGGTAAGATAACTAATTAAAACAAAAGAGTATGTGGTGAATTAGAAATTGTACCTTAAACAGGAAAAATAGTAATCTATAACTGTTGGTATACCTGATACAAAAATTACATTTACATTTAAAGATTCATTAAAATTTTTACCTGCATCATTAAATGGATTAGCATCTAATTTAAAAAAAGGTGATATTAAGAAATTTAAGAATTTGCTAGAATATTTCAAAGATAAACCAGTTGAAATTCAATAATTATTAACATAAAAAGGAGTGTTTCCTTATTTGTTTTTAGACTCTTTTAGTAAACTTCAATACAATAGATATCCTAGTTATGAGGAGTTTCATGATGACTTAAAAGATAAAAATATTTCACAAAAGGAATATAAAAGAGGTGAAAAGCTATGGAATTATTTCAAGAATAAAGGGAATAAAGAAAATATTAAATATACATTAAAAGATTATATGGAGATGTATTTAACATGTGATGTTTTAATATTAGCTGATTGCTTTGAATCATTCAGAGATTAATCTTTACATCGTTATGAACTAGATCCTGCACATTATATTACAACTCCTGGATTTTCTTGGAGTGCCATGTTGAAAATGACTGGAGTGGAAATAGAACTTTTAACGAATCTGGATATGCTTTTAATGTTTCAGGAGGAAATAAGAGGTGGGTTATCTGGAAAAATGAATAGGGATGTAAGAGCTAATAATAAATATATGAGTAATTATGATAACACTAAAGATTCATCATATCTAGCCCCTGTTGATGCTTATAACTAATATGGTGATGCTATGTCATTTAAGTTACCTATCAATGGGTTAAAATGGTGTATGGAAGATAAAATTATTAATTTATATAACAATATAATAACATAAGATATTCATAGTGATATTGGATATACAATTAAAGTGGATTTAGAATATCCTAAAAAATTGCATAATTTACATAATAATTATCCATTTTTCCCTATGCATGAAACAGTACAAAATACTAAATTATCTGAGTATCAACAAAGATTAAAAGAAAGTAAAAAGCATAAAGGATCTAAAAAATTAATAGCTAGTTTAGAGGATAAAAAAGGATTGGTATGTGATTAAAGAACTTTACAACAAGCTTTACATCATAGATTAGTATTACCAAAAATTCATAGCGCAACTAAATATAATCAAAGTGCCTTGTTAGAACAAAATATTGATGAAAATACAAAATTAAGGCAAAAAGCTACATCTGATTTTGAAAAAGATTTCTTTAAGCTCATGAATAATTCAGTATTTGGTAAAACAATAAAACATATTCTAAAAAGACAAGTTATCAAATTTTGTACTAGTAAGGAAAAAGCTTTAAAATATGTTAGTAAAACTAATTTTAATCGTGAAACAATATTTAATAAGAATATAGTAGCTCTACATATGAATAAAATGAGTATATTATTCAATAAACCAATATTTGTAGGATTCTGTGTTTTAGAAATGTCAAAATACAGGATTTATAAATATGCGTATGAGCATTTAAAACCTAAGTGGGGTGATAGTGTAGAAATAATTCAAACCGATACTGATGGACTTATGCTTCATATAAAAACCAATGATTTTTATGAAGATATAAGGAATGATATTGAATTATGGTATGATACTAGTGATTTGAAAGTAAATAATATTTTCAGCTTACCCATTATGAACAAGAAGAAATTAGGTTGTTTCAAAATAGAAACTAATGAAAACATTGTGACTTAGTTTGTTAGATTAAGATCTAAAATGTATTTATATTCTATTGAATGAAATGATAAATCAATAACTAAGAAACAGGGTGAGGGCATACCTAAACATATCGTTAATAAATATAAAATTGAAACGTATAGAAGAATATTAAATGGAAAAATTAAAGATAAAGTAAATTTCCATCAAATAGAATAAGATAAATTAGATATATTTACTATTAATCGATCAAAAATTAGTTAAGCTAACTTTGATGATAAAAGGTATATTTAAGATGATAAAAAAACTACGTAAGCACATGGGAATTGTAGAATAAAGCAGAGGGAATAGATTAAAATACAACACTTATGTTAGTTTAAAAACAAATTCGTAGTCGTAGTCGTAGTCGTATTCTCAGAATCGATAACGTAAAATCAATATAGAAATCAAAAATGTTGAAAAATAAGTTAAAACTGCTGATTTTTCTATCAAAATAGCTTTAAATCATTCAAATAGGCTACTTTTCAGAAATGAGGTCGTAGTCGTAGGTGTGTGCCAGGAACCCCACTTCCATACTCGAAAATCGAAAATGTTGAAAAATGTGTTAAAACTGCTGATTTTCTTACCAAAATAGCTTTAAATCATCCAAATAGGCTACTTTTCTAAAATAAGGTGATAATCGTAGGTGGATCCGAGGCGGTACGTGGTGTTTTTTTTCAAATTTCTGAAATTCTTGAAAAAGTCTTGTTTCTTATGAAAAATAGAGATGAATCAATGATTTATAATTCTTTTATGCTGTTTTTTCAAAAGTGGCTCGTAGTCGTAGGTGTGTGCCAGGAACCCCACTTCCATACTACTCAAGGATAATACCATGCCGTTTGATATTGTAATCCAACCTTCTGATGTGTTCATAGCGATCCCTAACTTCCAATTTTCCGAAAAGAAAATACTTGATCCTAGTCATAAAATCAAATTCCAGTCGGTGTTCTTGTTGTCGCTTGTGCCCTTCCAGGAAAAAACCTAGAGCTGTAGCGCTGGCAGTTTCCATCTCGTTCTTTGAACGGTTTATAGTATACGCTATGGCTTGTGGTTCCTGTTTGGGTGGCATCTGTCTCCGCCGCTGTTGTTCAGCATGAAATATGCGTATTTTTTCTTTCTTCAGATATTTTCTCGTTGATTCCTGGAAGCGTTCTGAGTCTGTAAGAATAGCACTTGGTAGATGACCAAACATTTTAATGGTCTTACCCCAGATTCTCTGGTTTTTCATGATCATGTTGCGTGCCCAGATCTGTCTTTTGACATTCTTCCAGTCACCCCGCATATATTCATGGTAATCTAAAATTGTCCAATTCCTTTTGATGGCTTCCATGGAAGTATTAAGGATACGTGATTTCCTCGAAGCTAACATATTCATATGAAATACCCGTTCATTGTCGGCGTGTATTGCTTCTGGGAGATGACCGAATAGATCGCGAAGAGTTTCTGTGTTTCGGCTGTCTTGGTACTGTTATTCTTCCGTTTCCAGATTGGCTTTGAGTACAGCAGCAATTTCTTTCCAGGTTTGTAACAGGGGTTCAGAATTTCTCACATGCTCTTCCCAATTTATTTGAGTCTTTCTACCATTTTTGGATGCCGCTGCCAAATTTGCTAGTCCAAGTCGGGTTTGGTGTTCCCATTGATCATAATAATACCGTTCTTCTCTTGTCCTGGTATGTGCAGGGAATTTTGGAATTGGAGTGTGGACATGCCAATTAGCCTTGTCATCTCCTTCTGTAATCGCTCAAGCTAGTGTAGAATGATTTTGTAGTTTTTGGTGTCCTGAGGCTCCAGCAGTTGGTTCTATGTTATCCTCTGTTTCTGGATTAATCCATGGTCTAGCTGGTGAAGGGGAGGCCTTTTATCGTTCAGGTGAGTTGTTCCTCAAGTGTTCTGTTTTGAGTGGTGGTGCTCCGGTGGAGGAGGCCTTCCTTACTTCTTCGGTATTATGAAGTGTGGGGTTCCTCTCGGTGGGATGTGGTTGTCCTACATCCTCTGCTACAGTGTTGTTGTTGTCCTGTACTTCTTCCTCTTCAGAATCTGTAGCTATATTATTCTAAGGGAGTGGTGGTGTAGTGGTGGGGACTGACTGAGCTAAGGGCGTAAAAGGATTAATGGTCGACTGAATATGCTGAGCTCTTGCTCGTCTAAGTGCCAATACTGTTTCCCATTCCTGCCTAGTAACGCTAGTTCTAAACAACCCATTTGCTGGTGGCAGTAGCTGTACAGGTTCCAGATCCGAGTCAGTGTCATCACTGGAGCTATCCGGCCATTCATTTGTTGTTGTTGTCTCTACTCCTTGTCTTGGTCGGAGTAGGTAAGCGTTGTTGTATGATAGCTTTGTTGCGGAGTCTGAGTCTGATTCTCCAGTGGTGGGGCTATCCTCCCTATGTGTCTCTACTGGGCTATGGGTCTCTACTCTTCGTCCAGGTCGGAGTATATGCATGGTGTTGTTTGCTATTAGTGCCAACATCGTCATGTCGTAGTCCTCCTACATGAGAGTTCTCCTCCTTTGTTGCGTATTCTTGCTCCGAGTCTTCTGTGGACAAGTCTGGATACAGGGGATATGTAGAGGATTTAGGGAGTGCCATTTGTTTTCTATGGTCTTGTTTTGATGTGTCTGCATCAGAGAAAAGATCCGCCAGCCTGGGCCTGGGAGTGTTTTTACTCCTTCCAGTACTGCTGCTACGTGATGTGGTGTCCATATGTACGTTTCCTTTCCACGGAGTAGAGTGGGTGGCTCGACGTGCTACAGCTTCAATGAAGCTTGTATCTTCCTGAGCTAGGTGGGCAGGTGGTGGGAGTCTGTTGCCTCCCTCCTGTCTGTTTGAACTTCTGAGTCCCTGTGTGCCTTGTCGCTCAGGGGTTGTATCTCTAGTGTTATGTTGTGAGGTGTGGTCGTTATGGGTGTTGGCTCGACCTACTTTCGATGAACTCCTTCCTCGCTGACGTTGTCTGCCGCGCCCTGACTTGGACTTTGATCTTCCACGTCCGTCTAAGGAGCTTCTGGCGGTAGAGGATGATGTTTCTCTACGGCTCCTTGGCAGAGACACGCCGTCCAACCAATACCTGCAATCTTCCTTTTTATGGTTCGGTTTTCCACAATATGAGCCGATGATTTTTGCTTTTGATTTACCACCTGGTTGGTTCCAGTTACCTAGTGGTGGGGAGTTTTCACTCCTCCGATGATTTTTGTCATCGCGATTGTTTCTACGCCCTTCTCTTTGGGATCAGCGGAAACGGAAACGTCCGCGTTCATTTCCTCCTCTTCCCCAGATCTTTCGTCCTCTTAGTGGGCTCTGAATGCCTAGGGTGGGTTGTAAACGGCATCTCCCATTGCTTGTTCGCAGTTTTTGTTGGTGGCTTTTAACAGCTCCAGTAGGATTTCGGGAGTTTTTGTTTGGGATACTTTCCATGTTTGTAGGAATCCTACATATTCCTCTTGATGGACTTTTAAGATGTAAATATGACAAGACTAACATTATTATTCAAAATGACGTAGATATATTTTGTATATTTGAAACTTGGATCACTGAAATCAATGACGACTTAAAGAGAATTTTTAATAACTACACTAGCACCATAACCCCTACATTAGGAGAACGTGGCCGTTAAAGTAGAGGACTCATCGTAGGCTTTCGAAATAACGTAGCTACATTATGCAAAATTGTGCATCAAGATCGATACAAGACCTTAGTAGAATACATATTCCAAGGTAAGCCTAGACTTGTTTGCTTTGCCTATATCCCACCAGCATCACAATATGACGACCAAATTGGCAACCTCTTCCTAGACACTCCTCAACTTCAACGACAAAGATGCCTGCTAATGGGTGACTACAACAGCAGGATCGGCAACTTTAAAAATGTTTCTGCACCCCACTAATTTTGACGACAGAATAATTTCTTTGGATCCCCTTACAAATAAACGAGAAAAGAAATTAATTGAGCTAGTTACTGAAAACACCCTCATAGTCCTGAATGGAAGAAGCCCTTCTGATCGGCAAGGCAAACCCACATTTATCGGACACAATGGCAGCAGTCTAGTAGATCCTTGCATGTGTAACGAAAGAATGTACGAAATAATCGAAGACTTCTCTGTGATTGAGTGCCTAGAATCGGATAATCTCCAAATACTGATCACAACCGTGAATGCAAGACAGACACCAAAATACTTTGTCACTTTTGACGAAAACCGAATAATATGGGATAAAGAACGTACTATGAACTTCCAAACGCAACTGAAATCCAAAAGCCGAGACCTTCATTTAAATAATTGCAATTTTACAACCCTTAAAAACCTCATCAAAGATACAGCCAACAAAGTGGGAATGAGCACTAAAACAAGGAACGGTACAAGAAAAAACTATGGTCCGAAATGGTTTGACAAGGAATGTAACACTGCTAAGCGCAATGCACTAACTCATCTACACAAATACAGAAAAGACACACGGCATGGTGGTCCTTTCACAGATAGTCTAGAAAGACTTCTCAGCTTAACGAGCTACTGGAAGGCAATAAACATGCTAAGAGATAAGTAGCATAGCTTTACGCCTAACGACATCACTAAATCTCAGTGGGATGCCCATTTCCGCACGGTCTTTGAAACCACAGAAACCGATGTCATAGAAGTAATACAATCTAGTAACATAGCCTTAACATGTGATTCTGCCGTACTGGACTCCAAGATAACTATGATGGAACTCCTAAAAGCTACAACAAAACTAGAAAACAACAAATCTCCTGGAGCTGATGGAATACCAATTGAAGTTTGAATGGCACAACATACAAATACCTGCTTCAATTACTTAATACTGCAAAAGCAGAACAGATTCCAAATAGCTGAGGAGAAATTGTAAACGCTCTAATTTTCAAAAAAGGGGACCCAGAACTACTAAGTAACTACTGCCCAATTTCTCTGATCAACACCTTCACGAAACTTTATACCTGCATTATGTCAGACAGACTTAACTCTTTTTGCTTTGTGAATGAAACTATATCGGAGAACCAAGCTGCTTACAGGAAAGGTCGTAGCTGTGCTGACCATATATTTGCACTGTACACATGTATTCTATAACAACTTGATAGACCAGCCCTCAAGAAAAAAGAAAAACTATTTGCATTGTTTGTAGATCTCAGCCAAGCATTTGACTCAATCAAAAGAGAAAAACTCTGCACCAGGTTAAAAGAAGCGGGTTTGAGTGACCATTACATAACAAAGATTAAGGAGCTTTATGACCTAACCAAGACTAAAGTTAAATGCAAGGAAGGATATACAGACCTGATAAGCTTAACTGGGGGAGTATTGCAAGGTGAAACCCTATCGCCAACACTATTCACTATATATATATTGATAAAATCACCGAAATACTCCGAGCTAGCGGCATAAAAGGAATCCAAATGTTCACTCTTGAAATTCTAATACTGTTATACGCCGATGATATTATACTTCTTGCCTCTAACAAACTAGACCTTCAAAAACAAATAGACACGCTTAGCAGTTTCCTCAAAGCAAACGCCTTAAGAGCCAACCTATCGAAGACAAATGTAATGATCTTTTGGAAGGGAAACAAAATTAGTAACTCTACTAAGTTTAACTGGAAAGGCGAACCGCTAAAAATTTTAAGCCAGTATGTCTACTTTTGCGTCCCCTTTTCTCAGAGCGGAATATTTAATGAAGCAAAAAACCACTTCTTTGGCAAGACCAAAGCAGCGCAAGCCAAGCTATTTGAACTTTTTTATCGAGCTAAACTAAGAGACATTAACTTACACATTCGGCTTTTTAACTCTCTTGTCAGCTCGATATTAATGTATGCCGAGCCTGTCTGGGGAATCCGCTACATCGCCGAACTTGAAACCTTCCAAACTATGTTTCTACAACGACTTACGGGCTCATCCAACTCAACACTAGGTTACTACCTCAGGCAAAAGACGGGAATAGTGAGCATAAAAATGAAATTATTTAAAGCTCTACTCAGATTTCTTGAAAACACGATCAGCTCCAAGGAAGGTAGCATTACTTGGAACTGCTACCATGAGGTAATGAAGATCAAAGCTACTGATCCCCGCTACAACTGGAAGCTGCAGGTAGAAAAGATTTTTGCTGATGCATCTCTAAAAGACGTCCTCCAAAACCTGAACATCAAATACATCAAAAAGCACAGAGCAGAGATCCTAGAAAAGTACCAACAGTACTACATTAACGAGGATGTTCAGGCAATGCAGAGCGGCAACAAACTAAGGCACTATGCAAACCTGAAGACTCATGCCCTAAGATCAGATTACTTTGAGATGAATCTAGCCTGGAATACGGTAAACTTTGTACTGAACCTGAGAGCTGGTCCTCCCAGAATTGTCCTTAGAGGAAAAGCTACTAACCTTAATGCTATAAAGAAGACATGGAAGCAAGTTGAAACACCCGATTGCGAGCTTTGCGGAAGAGACGAAGAAGACACCTATTATATAATGCTCAAATGTCCACATAATATGTCACCCAGAACAAAATTCCTTAAATAGCTGAGTGAAGCAAGACCGACTAGGAAAACTCTCATACTGAAAATCTTTAGCTGCTACCCAGATGCAAAAGGATTTGAACTACTCTTCAATTTTTGATATGAAGCCTTAAGGACCAGGAATTTTTACTTGAAATGTATCAAAGAATAACACCCCCCCCCCCCCTACCCTACCTCTCCCCCCCCCCCCCCCCCCCCCACTCTACATACAAAGGGATTTCTACATATATTATATTGCATCACTACCTTAAATGCTTTTGTGACTCATGTGATTAATACTTAGAATAACTAATTGTAATTTGTTTACTCTGACCCATTCAAGGTTAATCTATACCATGCTTTTCTTACAGGTAAAAAACAAAATCCAAGAAACGACCACAACACATTTACACAGACATACTCTATATCTTATACATATATATTATTTAACCAAGGACCAATATCCTTGAAAAACCAAATGTAAACTACTAATGTTGTATGGGTTGCGGCAAAATCGATTTAATGAATAAATTATTATTATTATTATTATTATATTCCTTTTAATCTGAGAGCTTGCTTACTGTTAGGCATAAGACGGTTTCGTTGTCCATTCTTCGTCCGGCTCTATCGAGATCGTTGTTGATGGCCAACAGCTGATTTAGGTAACTGTAGCTGCCACCCGCATCCATGCGGAGGCCGAAGAATTTCTCTGCAAGTTGGACTCGTTCATCCTCTTTTTTGGGCTCAAACATTCTTGCGAGTTCTTCCATGAGGTCTTGTGCCATTGTGATGTGGTTCACTTTAAAAAGTACATCTCTATGAAGGCCAAAATCTATAGAAAAAACGGCGGTGTTATTGGCTGCCTCCCAATTTGCGATGTCGGTTGCCTCCTGGTGTGTTGGTGGCAATGCAAATTGTGGTTATGGATATGATCCGTCCACTATGACTCCTAAATGAACGGTACCTAAAACCATTTTCATGTCGACAATCCATCTTGAGTAGTCTGATGGTCCTGCTAATTTTTTGAAGTCGACTAATGGTCTATTGAAGGTTCTGTTACTCAACGTATTGTCCTGTGTATGTTTCTGGGCCGCGGCTCTAAGTTGATTGAGTCTCGATTTTAATGCCACGTTCTCTAACTGCAGTGGTGCGTTCGTTTTCTGGTCCACCAGTAGGTGTTCAGATGCTCCTAACTTAGCTTGCAGTTCCTCTATCTTAGTATGATAATAGGACTTAACTTTACGTACCTCGAGTGCGTAGTGTTTGTTAGCTTCAACTACCGTCTGCTCTGCAGTAAAGACAGGCTCCGTGCTTCTTCTTGTGGTCGGGCCTGACTTTACGACAACCTTGCCTGTAAAGATTTGGGGAAATGGGGATGACTCCGCAACTCTGGAACTCGGTGGTGGCTGTGGCTGCTCTACTTTTGGTTCTGGAGGATCCTCAGTTTTGATTGCTGGTTTCTTATGTGACATGGGATTAATGTCTCTACACTTTGTCACTACCACTTTCAAATTCACTTGCCACACTCTGGAACCCCTGCAGTGATGTGGGGGAAACTGAGAATTGTTCTTCACAATACCATATGGAACTGCTCTACACTTGGTTTGTGGAATTATAATACGCCACTACGAGCTGGAAAGTTCATCAACTTCGTAGGTCACTGTATTCTTCACTAAGGGTAATGTTCTACTCACTTTAGTGGTTGCTCAAACGCGCTGGAAGCTATCTCAGTCACCGAGTCTGCAGATTCAATTACTTTTTTTAATTTACTTTTTAATTTTCACTTGTTAACTACCTGCACTTTTAACGAAGTTGCTAAGTAGTTTTAATGTTGATTTACTCTCTGAACCTATCACGATATAGTACGAAGAAATTTAAAAATTTTGTAGCAGCTGTTTGAATATTTTCGTAGATAAAAATTCAATTTTGAAGGTAAAATTTTGATAAAATTTGAACTTTAAAAGTTAGATTTCGAATTTTATTGTCGTAGATTGAACTCTTTGTTAGGAAACGGGCTTGATAACGTATACTTTAAATAATTAAAGAAACGTTAACACTAACCTCGTAGAGCAAGGGTTCATAACGTATTAAAAGGTAACAAGATTATACAGATTTACCTTTTGACATCTGTTTAGTGCTAATACGGGTCAAAAGACCTAAGGCTCATTAACTCAGTGGCAATTACAAAAAATTAGGGTTGCAAGTGCTGTGAATATCGTAGATATGAGTAAACACAAATGGAAATGAAAGTAAAAGGTATACGGATGAGAAGATGACTTTAGTAAAGGCAAAAAACTAAACCGTATGGTAAAGCTCTAAATATATCCAAGACGTCTCAAGTGATAATATAGGCTTTTGAAGAAGAAGGCGAAAACACAACCTTTCATAAGCAGTAATTTATTCAATCTCCCTCAATCATCCAATTCAATCCTTGATTTCATCTTTCACAGAAATAATAATAAATAAATAAAATGATAATAAATAAAGAATTTTGTCGTGAATTACGCAATGATCACATCGTTGGTCATTGTCATTAAATAGTTGAACTACTTTTACACCCAAATGAAATATCTCTGATTAGAATTTTCACAATATGAATATAAAGAATATTATAGAATAATAAATTACTCTAGAATTAAATAACAGAAAGTATGTATGATTTAGGAATGACTAGTTGGTAGTGAGTGGATTAAGCTTGACATGCAGTTTGTTGTTTACAAACAATCCGTGAACTAAATACTCGTGCATCAAACAAATATACATAGGCATGCTGTAAGGATAAATTCGTATATCCTAAAATGTACATGCATCATCATTCCACATGTTTATACTGGCATTTAACAAAAGCTTATGAAAGTATATATTACTTATAATTTAAACTAAAATTATATAATACTTAACCTATGGTGGTACGTAGTGTGTACGCGTTGAGACATACCTATGAGTAATACCTCGTACAAAAGTACTCATATATGTATGTCTTAATAGAAATAAAAACCAATAATTGTTAATTTTGAAGTAGGTTAGGGTCGGGTAACTCAAACTGTGGTAGGTCCGATAACTGTGGTAGCGAAAGTTTTTACCAGGAAAACATCAGAACTGACAGTAAAAGAATACCTTGCATCGAAGAACATGGTTCGCTCTTCTATGCAAGAAATTTCTTTACTGCCAGTTCTGATGTTTTCCTGGTGAAAACTGTCGCTACCACAGCTATCGGACCTACCACAGTTACCCGACCCTACCCTATTTACTTTTTTATTTCGGTTTACGTTCGATTTAAAATTGGGTAGAGCATAACAAAAAACAATACAGCACATCTACATGGCAGAGAAAGTCACATATATCCGAGGAGACCCATTTAACTTACAGTTACTTGTGCCGTCATCGACTCACGATCCCTAAATAATACAACTTTTGTTTGTCTTTCCTTTAAAAAATCAGGTACAATTGACGCTTCATCGAAATGTACAACATACGTAATTATCCTGTATGACTTATTTCCTGTGCCATTTCATTCATTATACCCGATGTATGTATATTAGGAGCTGCACTTTAACACCTGTGTAGTAATTAAATTGTTTGCAAAAAATTATTGTAATTCACATATATTAAGTGAGTATTGTATTGCATTGTATCAACTTTATTAACGTGTTATTTAAACGGACTTGACGACAAGTCATTCTTCCATGGGCAACAAGGGCAAAGCCACCTTTCCCTAGAGAAAAGAACTCTAAACACCCACGCCGTACTATGTAACTACTTAACCGTGTAGGATTTTAGAAGCATTTCTCTGATGATAGGACGACGACAGCTCCTATCTGGCAAGTATAGATCTGCTTATAGTTAAACACAGAGATGCTAAGCTGAAAACGAAAGACTTTTATTTCAATTACAGGTAAAGGCACATTCTGATTCTGATTCGGATTTCTTTACTAAACAATAATTATATTCAGAATCAGATTTCGATCGTAGAAGTTATATGTTTTGTATTGAGTATTGAGTTTTAAACTTATGCAATTAGTTTCACTCAAGCAGGCGTGCTTGGGTGAGCAGTTAGGACTGCAGACTGTAACGAAATTTACAGTCTCAGACCCGGCTTCGATCCTCGGCCATTGCTAATCGTTTACGGCTCGGTGATGTACGGTAAACGTCACTGGATGGTTGATTGAAACCCAATCTCCTTCGGTGCTCTTTAGTGACCACTACTTACTGTAGGGGCCTAGGGAATGAGACACCTTTACTGTGGAGGAGGGGACGGGGATAGGTGAAAGGGTACAAAGACCGAGACGATCTAACGCGGTAGCCTCCTATTTCCTCACCCACAGTGACTGGTTGAGTCTGGTTGCATGAACTTCGGTTAGATCGACCCAATGAATAAATTATTATTATTAATTAGTTTTACTCACTCTTCACAATTTTTACTTTTTGATTTTCACAGTTGAAAAGTCTTCGACCTGGGAAAAGTTGAGCATTTTTTTGTGTATTAAAACGTAAAAATATAGGCGCTATCATTTTTCACACCAATACACAAATGCTCATTTCTTCCCGACATGGTCCCGAAACCAAAAGTTTTCAAAAATGTGTTTAGAGTCGAAAAATGTCAGACCTGGGAAAAGTTGAGCATTTGTGTATTACAATGTAAAAACAGGCGCTGTCATTTTTCATATTAATACACAAATTCTCAATTTTTTCCGACCAGGTCTAAAAATCAAACGTTTTTAAAAATTGTTTCAGAGTCGAAAAATGCCAGACCTGAGAAAAGTTGAGCATTTGTGCATTACAATGTAAAAACATACGCCCTATCATTTTTCATACTAATGGCAGCATTAACAGTAATATGGGGCAGAAATATGTAGTATATCGTGTTCTTTGTTGTCATTTTTTAGTATTATTTATTTGTGCCCATTTACATAACTTGGAACCCTTTTGAAATACTCGGCCAATGTTGACGAAAAATATATCACGTTGAAGACCTTGAAAATAGAAAAATCCGTTTTCTTTTTTCACTTCCTATGACATACGACACTTTTTATGGGGATTTTTCGAAAAGATGAAGCCGTTTTTTCTAAAGCATTCAAAAACTGTTGCAATATCACTAAGCTTGAGTGAAATTAGATTCTGATAATTCTACCCTAATTAGAACCTAATTTATTACTAATCAAAAATCGTTTTTCTGCTAATAAAAAGCTCAAGCTCATCACTGATACCAATTTATAAGCCATGAGGCTAAACGTACTTTTTTCTCCATTTAAACTGTTATTTATTACTTACCTTCGTACCAGTTATCAATTTTTTTTTCTTATTGTTAGTCTATGCAACACGTTATAAAGGGATTTCAAAAAACTATGCTTCAATTGTGCGAAACTAATGAGATATTACGCTCAACTTTAACATAATTAGATGCCCGTAGTCATCCCCGTCCAAGTAAAGTGGTGTCCAAACTCATGGAGTGGAGGGCGGAAAACAAGAACCCAAAGCTGCACACCACTGAGTCCGCCACTCCGCTCCACTGAAAGGTGGAGTGTAGCAAGAGTTCCAAGTTACCCTTGAGGTCCGAGCTCCAAAAAATTATAAGATTCAAAGTTGCTGTTGTCGCAGGGCATTTTCAGATTTCCTACTCAAAAATGATTTTGTTGTAAAATTCAAAATATTGCATCTTGGGGTGCAATTGGAGCATTGGCAGTACGTGCACACATGCTGTAAGGTATTATTTATTTGTTCATTAGCAGGGAAGGGATATATATTATGTTGTCATAAAGAACTTCGTGATATTTTTGATATCCCCCAGCAATCTTAACCATTATTATTGTGTGGACCAAAGGTTTAACTGTACTGTGCCTGCATCATGAGAAATTGAAACTTGGTTGTCCCAAATTAGGGGCCAGACACCAATGACGCCACTCAACTTAAGCAAGTTTTGGGACCCACCCACCCCCTGCTTGACCCTCTTGAGCATCGCTTAAATAGTCGCAATGTGACACACCCTCAACATCGATGTCGTCATTTGTGTCCGCACCCACGTAAAGGTAAAGATAACAGTGATAGGAGACAATTTTAAGTTCCCGCAAAAATGTTGTCGAAACCGAAAATTCGGTTTTTAGACCGGTGACTCACTGAGTGAGGGTTCAAATAATACGTCATTCAAACGGCAATGATTAGAAGAATAAAACTGCATTCGAGTTCAGCGAGATATTCCAACAGTTTCAGAAATTTCAATAAAAAACCAGTTTTTTTTTCAAAAATTTGGGCGAATTTTTGAAAATTCCCTCTAAGAAGTGTTGTATGGGCCCAAAGTGAAAAATGAATCCCTCAAAGTTTCTATTTTTTCAAGGGCTTTAAAATAAGCTATAATGCGTCAAAATCAGCCCAGTATTTCAACATTTCAACTTCAACATATCAACAATATTCCAAATTATAAATAGGTAGAAACAAATGGGAGCTCTATCCTTGCCAACTATCACTTTCGGTTGTCCCGCCAATGAGGCATGTTGATTTCGTGAGAAGGAAGTTAACCCACAAATTGGTATCCGACACCAAACCAAACACCGCAGTGCTAAAAGTTGCTATAAGGCGATGTAGGTTTTTCGTGCTCTTTCCGAAACTGCCCTTGTTTTGAAATCCATATAATTATACACAAAAACGTGGCAGAATATGGTCACTTTTCAAAAAAAAATCGATATTTTCGGAAACTGAGAAAATTTTAAGTCAGAATTTGTACCTTACCCCTGGAGTTTTTCATGCCTTAAGAATTTGCCCTTAGATTTTTCCATCTCATGAATAAATAAAATTTTGAAAAATGACAACATCCTGCCACTATTTATGCATGGATACTTTTAATGAAACTAAGGGTAGATTCGGAAAGAGCATGAAACATGGGCTAGTGCAATTTTTATCACTGTCTGTCCGGTTTGGTTTGGTGTCCGGTTACGTGTCGGGTATCTTCTTTCATATTTTCTGCAATCTCATTATTACCTTTACTTTATCCTTCATTGCTCAACTGAACATCTTCATTTATTTTTTTCCTCTGCAAACCGACAGGCATTACAGTAGAGCATTACAGGCACAGGTGACAGAAGAACGGAGAACGACCGGAGAGTAGTATAATTATTATAAGCTGTCATAAATAATATTGATTCGAGACTGACTAGTGAGACCGACGTGTGAGTTGAGTAAGTTTGAAGTTGTATGCAAATTTTATAAAACGCTTCTTTCTGTGGAATTGTTTCTTCGATTCTACAATTCTACACTAGAAATACTAAGGCTGGAAGTTTTACACCAGTAATAGTTTAAATAACTTGAAATATTAAAATTTGTTTGCTCGTAGTTTGAGTTTGTGTTGTTCTGCAATGGATCTTGATTTCGGTGGTTTCGATGAATCTTCAAGAGCATTTCCCAATGACTTGGAATATGAAGTAGATAACTTGAGGTAAGTTTTAAGTAAGAAATAGTTACGAAATCTCATTCATAATTGAATAATATTTTTTATGAAATCAATACTTTTCCTGTTATTCATTTCATGTTTGATGGACGTGCAGGTTGGAAAGTGAACTTACAGATGAAGGCCGAAAGTTTATGAGCGTGTTAGATGAGGCTGGTGGTTATACAATTTGCATATTTAATGGCAGCGCTTCTCAAGGTCAGGTCATAGTTCAATCGAATACAATTACATCATACGGTAGCAGAAAAACCTGTATGCTCATGAAGGCTTATAATTCGTTTTTGTGATTTTCGCAGGTTTCACTTACTTGGAAAATAATTCTAAAAGCGCTGTATTGCTTTCCCGTACCTTTGTTCGCCGAAATGATGATGAAAACGAATACTCCGGATCGTTAGTAAAGAAGGACCCCACCAAAATCTATGTACTCAGTGTATATAAGTTGAACAACTTGCTCCTTCTTCTTGCCAATCAAGATCAGTACGGCAGTGTTTTAATTCATCAATTACTGGAATCTGAGGTAATCAGTTTGAATAAAAATAAATATATATGTCGGTTTATTTGTATCTGTCTGATTGACCTCCACCCGTCTAATTCATTTTCATTCACATTTTTTTGTTCAATGTTTTTCTATCCGCATGTCTTCGGATTGGATCAGATATCGGATCAGATAGACGAATATCCGATCCGTAAGAATGCATATAAATTGTAAAAAGCTGATTGCTGATATTGTGCTACAAGGCGTGACTATTAATTATTTAAAAATGCATAATCATTTTTTCTAAACTTATAGGTAAAACCCTTAATTAAAAATTCTCAGTCGGTGTACATCTTTCACTCGGAACCAAATTCAAAATTTAAAGGTAGTTATGCCAACGATGCGTTATATCATCTTACATCAAGCTCTTTTGATAAAACTGAGCTAAATGGGATTCGAGGTTTAAAGCAGCTTCCTATGCCTAATCTTGTGGAACATCTCAGCGCTGCAAGTAAGGCTTTAAAATCATGTACTTCCTTATTTTTGGTAGATGTAGGTACATACTTCTCGACGATTGTATATTCATTCAATTTATAGGAAAGGCAAAGCCAAACAGTTTAGTTCTTTAGGCACAAGTAACTGTTTGTATGCACCTAATTAATTATGCGTATTACTTTTTTTTCTACAATAGTTCTGATGCTTTGCGAGATGGAAAGTAAATCTTGCTTATTGGTGATTAACTACACTGCGCTCAGTGATACACTTCCACATGTTCCATTTCTAGGATTTATTCGGCCGTCCACCCACCTCAACAAACTTGTTCAGTTCTTCAGTGAACTTCCCACTAATTCGAAAGCGACGAGTTCCGTCATTAACAATAGTAATCTATTCGTATAGTTCCGACTAGATTTTCGGTGGTACTTAAGTTGTTATGCGTATACATATTGCTATTCCCATTCAATTATTTTATATAAAATCAATGGCAAAAAATATATTCGGACTCGGTTAAATTCATTTGTGTTTTTTTTACTACGTTTCATCCTTTCATTTAACTAAGGGGTCATACATCTATTACGTCTACAAAAATCCCATTTTTTGGACCCCCTCCCCCCCCTTATCACCATTAGTTAGATTTCTGAAACACCCCCCCTCCCCCAAGACGTCTACACAAAGTTTTCATAAACCGGAATCGATTATTTTGTATTTACATACATTTATCAACGTAATCACGATCGCCATAAAACTAATTTAAAAAATAAATAATATGTTCAAACTAAAAAGTTTACTGAAAAGAGTGCTTGCAAAATCAAGACCAAGACTTTCAAAATTTTTAAGATCATTCAAGAATCTCGAAAAGTCTCGAATTTTCAAAACCTGTTTTAAATTGAACTATTTCGACATCTTGAAACTGGATATGAAGGTTGTGACAAATTTGTTGTTGTCAAGTCTGGATTCTATGAAGACTTTTTCTAGTCTTGATTTCAAGACTCTTAAGTTTTTAAATCTTTTGAGTCTTGATTTCAAGAGTCCTACATTGTCAATACTTTTAAAAAGCTGGAGTCTTGAAATTCTCAGATTTTCAAAAGTCGATTTCAAGTAAATTTAAACTGACATTTTTTGCTTTCAAACGTATGTTAGATATTTTTTTTTGCTAGACTTGATTTTAGGACTCTTGAAACTACAAGGCGTACCTACGACTTCTAAAAGTATCGATTTGAAAACTTGAAATTTCAAGACTGTTAAAGAAATTGAGTTCGAGAGTCTTGCAATTTCATGATCGGTCTTAGTCTTGATTTCAAGAGTATTGGTCTTGTCAAGACTTTTCCAAAATCTAAATGGAAATGTAATAAAATTTTGAAAAACGTGTGCAGAAGTACCTTATTTATGGGAAATTTTTTTTATGTAATATCAGTTTTTCTACTATTTTGACGAAAGTAAATTTTTTGATTGAATAAATTGCATAAAAAAGGAAAAAAGATTGTGTAGACGTAAGTTTTTTTAAACACCTCCCCTCCCCCCTGCTTTAAAGTGAGATTTAATTAGCATGCATCTGAGCCCCCTCCCCCCCCTTTTTGTAGACGTAATAGATGTATCGCCCCTAAGTACAAGTTTCATGGCGGCCGTGCGTTGCACGACGATGCATAGTGTCGCGATTTCATTCGGCTATTAAAGTAGAGATGCGTTCTAAAAGATGCTTAATAATTGGTGGATCCTTACGTACATCGGACAGAATAGAACTTAATACTTTCACGTCTGTATTTTTATTTCTTGAGTAAATAATATTTTTTTTGTATTTCTTTAACTTGAAAGAAATCTCTTTAAGATTACTTATTTTTTTTTAATTCAGTAGCTTCAATTTTTTCTTAATATTTTAAATAATTTAGATTACAGTGCTTCCATTTCTTCTGTACCTCACTCCAGTCCAATAAAACAAAAGCAGAGATTATTTCAAACGGTAAAAATACTTTAATACTATGCAGTAAAGAGATAACATTTACACAGTGCATCTGCGCTGATGATTTAAGGGTTCTGAAATTCTTAACTAAACCAATATTATACAATGACTAATAATTATTTCTAAAGTGCTATTAATGTGGTGTATAAGTTCAAGGTTGTACTCACTCACTGAATGTCTACTGTGTGTAATTTAGTAAAAAATAAAGGTGGCTGTGTAAACACTACTCACTCGTGTTAGTAGTTTAGTCTTTTGATGCAAGTTAAAATATCTATACATTCATGACAGTTCATGAATGGGCATTTTAATAATAATTTTTGATATCGAAGCTGTCAGCTAAGTAGCTATACATTTAATTACCCTCTACAATACTTGCAAACTGTTACATATATCTTTGCTATCTTACATATGTACAGTAAAAGTAGTAAAACTAAAAGTAGTTTTTTTTCATTATTTAGGTAAATATCACCTTATTATAGATGATGTGGTAGTGAGGGAAGGATCGCCAAGTTAAAAAAAACAGTATAGAAATGACATAGTGTCGGCATAGAACAAAATTCATATTTGAATCGCATAATATTAGTACAATTTAAATATTTAAATTTTAGTTTAGAATAAATTGTCTGGAAAGTTACAAGGATTTAAGTCCGAGTGTATAATGACGGACCAATGTGTTTAATTATTTTTGACAGTATTTTTTTTTTAACATTCCTACTCGAATGTAAAATTATTGTTCCTAAGCTAATACAAAATACTATATAAATCCTAGGAAGGAAATGTTTTGAAGGATTTAAAACTTCATTATTATGAACTAATTCCCAATTACATATAATCCACTCCTTGTTTAAATTTTAAGAATCCAAGATTATTTATCAAAAACACCTCGACCTTCAAAAATTCGGGATATAACAATAATAATAATAATAAGAGTTATGACAAAAAAAAATGAAAACCAATTATCCAAAAAATGTACTTAAAACATAATCGTAACGACCAAAAACTAATCTACCGCAAGTTCTATAGTTATGTACTTGATTAAAGAATAATAAAGAACTGAACAAGATAAATCACGGTTACCACATTTTAAAAAAATCAATAAATAGAAAAACTCGACTTAAATTATTGATATTAACTGAAGTTTAAAAAGTATATATCTTAATTATTACGTCGCTATTGGATTAAAAAATTCCATTGAATCATTATCATCAGGCTCTTCGTCGTCATCATCCTAAAAAAAACCACAGAGTCCAAGGATTAATTTTTACATACACCACTGACTGAGAAAAGAAAAGGAATTATGTTTTTTAACTTTCACGAAACATAAATTCAAACACTTTCTTGAATGTTAGCTTTTCATTAACTGATGCTCATTAGCAAATTAGTTTGCAACAAGCCCTCCGAATAAGATTTTTTGCTCTACGCACATTCTCTACCGTTTCATCGATACAAAGCAATGATTGGCCTATATTGTGCAAATAACTTATAGTAATTCAAAGACCGAAAAATTTAAAGAAAACTGTGTGCACTTACATCAAAGCCAAAACAATTTTTCACATCATTTTCAGTAACTATTTCTTGCTTAATATTCGGTTTTGGCTTTATATCATGAACCATCGGATGATGGAATTCGACTTCTGCTATTTGAACAATTAGTTTCAATACACGAATTAAATTAAATTCATTAATTAAACAATCATTATATTATGGATAAATTGAATATTAAATTTCATAATCCCTAAATCTTCATTCATACACTAACTGGAGAGTTCAAGCAACAATGTGTACCTTCACTATTCGATTCATTTAGTTCATCCATGATTGAATGTTCATGCAAATCCCCAATGTCCCCTTCAGAATGCAAGATCTGGTCACTTGAGAGCTCGGATTCGTCACCAACAACGGCAACAGTTTGCTCTGTCCCATCACCGTCCTATGACGTAATAATTTAAAATGTTAGTTTATTGAATCTGGTATGAGTAGAGTAACTTATTATTAGGTAATACTTGTTTGATGTGTCTGGAATCATACCTGAAGCTGTATTACTTCCAAAACAACATATTGTTGTCCATCTTCACCCTCAACAGCCAAGACCTGGGTTTCGGAATCATCATCCTCGTCATCATCATCTATTACTTCCACTTGTTGACCGTCAATAATCTATTCAAAATAATTAGGCTATGATCAAACTAACGGTAAGGAAGAGAAGCATTAGTAAAAAAAATATAAATTGAGTAAAATTACGTATTGTTATCTTTTTCATTAACTGATACTCATTAGCAAATAAGTTGCAACAAGCCCTCCGAATAGATTATTTACTCTATGCACATTCTCTACCAGTTCATCGATGCGAAGCAATGATTGGCCTATATAGTGCAACTGATCCCCAATTATGATCCACGAAAATTGTTACGTAAAAAAAAATAGGAGCAAGTAAAAATCAATACAACTTACCTGAATTCTCTTCTGCCGTCCAATTTTGAGAGCAAGGGCTCTTTCATGTGCGGAAGATTCTGGATCATGAATAGCCATGTGTCGTATAAGGTTTCCTTTATGCCTAAATGTACGCCCACATTCTGCACATTCATGCTGCTTATCTCTGGGCTGAGGAGGAACATAGTTAGGATTGTGGTACAAGTTTTGGTGTCTACGTAGGAGCTGCTTTTGTCGGAAGGCCTGTAATATTAAAAATTAACATTTTACAGTCCTATCCACGCTTAGTACCATGATAGTTTTTATCACCAGGCATATTTTTGGATCTTACCTGGTCACAAAGTTCACACTGATAAGGTTTTTGATCTGTATGAACTAGCATGTGAGACTCTAAATGACGTTGCGAAGACGAGGCATAAGGACATAGGTCACATTTAAAACACTTTTCACCATCGTGAGTTTTACAATGTAGCTGTAAAGGAATAGAGAAAAATATACTTCAAACCACTGGACAATACATTTTCACAAATAATTTCAAAAATGTAACTAAATGTTGTTTCCCTTTTTCGCTTAAGTAGCTTTTACCTTGAACGTATAGCGGTCAGGAAATGCTTTACAACAACGTTTACATTTCAGAGGACGCTCTGACGTGTGCAATTTTTGAACATGAATTCGAAGATCAGTTTTTCTCCCACATGTTGCAGGACAGAGTTCGCATTTGAAAACAGGTTTATTTCCTATTGTAATCAACCAAATAATTTTATTAGTTTTTACTTTAACTAGTATATATTATTATGATTACAAAGTTCGTATTCCAATCTCTTGAATTTACCTGTATGAATGAGACGATGTGCTTTTAAACTGTTGGACTGCGTAAATCGAGCCTGGCAAATGTCACACTCATACGGTTTTTCGCCCGTGTGGATCCTCAAGTGCCTTTTAAGCTTGAAAGTGTCCGGACTCGCATATGTGCAGTGCGGGCACTAAATTAACAACAAATATTATTACTTTCACTCCAAAATGACAAGTAAATAAGCGAACAGAGAAAAAAGTAGATTTGTAAATAACTGTTGAGCCAACAAACTCATTGTAGTTAATACGTAATTTTGTCATCTTTTTCATTTTTACTGATACTCATTAGCAAATTCATAAGTTGCAACAAGCCCTCCGATTAGATAATTTACTATACGCACATTCTCTACCAATTCACTGATACACAGCAATGACTGGCCTATATAGTGCTCACAACGAGAATGAAAAATTGTCATTCATGGGGCTTTTTTTCAGTACATCGATAGTAATATTAGTATTTTAATAAGCACAAATTTACCTGATAAGGACGTTCCCCCGTATGGCATCTCATGTGGCGTTTCAACTTGCTTAGCTCAACGCTTGAGTAGTCACACTCAGTACAATGATGAGGTTTTTCATGAGTATGTCGGTAGCGTACATGACGAACCAACTCCCCTGGAAAAAGTAACGAGTGACAAAATATTTTAGAACCAATTTTAAAATTAAATATCGAAAAGTAAAACGATCAAATGGAAGACTTGCCTGATGTAGTGAAAGCGGATTCACAATATTTGCACTTGTGAGGCTTGGTTCCCGTGTGGGTATTAACATGGTTTTGAAGGGAGGCCAAAGTCTTGAAACCCCGCTCGCACACACTACATTTGTGTGGCCTTTCTTCAGAGTGAGACTTCATATGGCGGGACAACAGGTATCTGTAAACATAATAATATTCAACTTACAATTTAGCACTTTGACAAGCACACAATATCAATTAGGTTATTAGGTAATAGGAAAGTGTCGGGAAATTATTTTCTGTCATCTTTTTATTTAACTGATACCCGTTCACAAACAATTGGAACAAGCCCTCCGAAAAGATTTTTTAATATGCGCACATTCTCTACTAGTTCACCGATAAAATTAGTTCAGTGGCCAGCCTATATTGTGCAAAGGGATATTAACTTAACCTAACCAAGGAATTCGTTTCTGTCAAAAGTAAATTGCAATAACTTTTCTGTGAAATCTTACCTCTTGGGGCTTGTATAATTACAATAATTACACATATGAGCTTGTGTTGCCGTCTGAGACTTTTTAGGAGCAACCACCATTCTCTTGTTTTTGGTATCTTCGATTTCTTCTTCATTATCCGTCTACAATAAAACAAACAACAACTTTAAATATCATACATTTTTTTCAACTTTAACTAAAGAAAAGAATGCAATTACCATTTGCTGAGACATGGTACAGGCACCCATTTCAAACGGCCACATGTTATATATATACACCATTTTAAAGGTAATTACTTTTCAAAATTAGAATTTACTCATTGGAACCGTCTAGAAGCGCTCTTGATGTAATTGATTTTTAATTTTGGTTTTAAAATCCCAATAATGAATGGCGCCATAGCTCAGTTTATTTTTTTTTTAAATTTCTGAGCCTTGGTTCGCAATGGAGTCTTCGAGAGCTTTAAATTGGTGTATATATTAGTATATGTTGTTTTGTTTTGTACAGTATTTAATCTATTTAGAAAAGTTCGGTTGATACATTACGTACATACGTTATATCAATAATTTTCATACATAAAGTCTCAAGAAAATAGTAAATGATTAACTACGATTGGTGTAACTGTAAGTAGCATAAATTGCATTGCTTTGCTCTTTTGATAAATTAGAAATCATGGTGTTACTAAATATGTAAGCTTTTGCCGTAAGATTGAACTATAAATTCAGTACATGGAGGCCTGTGGTTTTTTTTTGCCCACAAAAACGGCAGATTTGAAGTTCAGATAAATAATTTTCTGAGAAAACTTACTTGTTTTGCTTTACAATCCTGACTTATCAAAGTTATTGAAATAAATAAGATTCAACTTGAAAAAGTGTTATTTAATATTTATCAATTTATCATCTTTTTATTCAACTGATACCCGTTCACAAACAATTGGAACAAGCCCTCCGAAAAGATTTTTTAATATGCGCACATTCTCTACTAGTTCATCGATATTAATACGATGGCCAGCCTATATTGTGCAAAAACTATCCTACTATTTAATACACCTCCCAAATTACTGGGGCGGTAACCAAGCAGTGCTTGGTTACCGCACCCTTGTTAGCGTTATTCTTTTAAAATACAATAAATCTACTAAAGACAGGAAAGCTAAAAACCCACAGATACTACTGGACGCTTCTAACCTGTTTTGTAGTGTAATTGATTCAAAAAAGCAATGTTCTTAAAATAGTAGTGTTGGATAAGAAATGAATGAAAAATGAAAATCATACTTGGATGTTAGGGTCTTCGCCTTCATCAAAATCAAATACTTTGAGATCGTCGTCTTTCTCCTCTTTTTCATCCTCGGGTTGTTGGACGATAAGTACATAACTGACTTCCCCTGAGTCACCTTCGGAGGGTACAATTGTTACAGTTTCGTAAGTTTCCTTCCCACTTTGACTCACATCATCGTCTTCAATCCCAAGAACTTCAGTCACACCAGATTCTGTCTCCCTCGTATGAACCGTAATTCCTCCACTTCCGCCGGCTCGCACAATTCCAGCGTGCAAGTCGTCTATATTTTGAAGCATAATATAAATGTTACAATAAAACAAATGTATTTTTATGAATTTATTTAATGTCTACCACAGGCAGGACAAGGACAGTTTACGAATTCATATCTTTGGCTCACTAACCTTCGTGCTCGGTTTCACCGTACAAAAACTGATCGTGTTCTTCTTGTTCTTGCTCCACGTAGTAAGTAGAATCATCTTCTTTAACTGGAAGAGAAAACAATCCGGATGAACAAATAGTAACAATTGCTACAAAATAAGCAAAAAAATCGAATTTAGTATAATTTACCTTCAGCAGATTCGGGATCAACCTCCATACCATCTAAATAACTAACGTGAATCTCATCCTGCACAACTTCCATTTTGTTTTAACTCCTGGAGAAATTCTCGACAGTTCAGTCAAATGAATATTAATCCTGCAATTCAAAAGTTTAGCACATTATGATTGGAACAAATATAATACCATTAGAATACATTTATCTAGCAACTAGCCTCGCTACCTTATAGCTTCTATAGTCTATACCTTACTAGTTAGTAACCATATTGTTCATAGAAAGTAGACTCATTTCTATCACAGAAACTCATTTGGTAGAAGTCTTTACAACGTTTGTCATCTTTTTATTCAACTGATACCCGTTCACAAACAATTGGAACAAGCCCTCCGAAAAGATTTTTTAATATGCGCACATTCTCTACTAGTTCATCGATATTGATACGATGGCCAGCCTATATTGTGCAAAATCTATAGAATAAAGGAAAGGAAACATTTATTATAACCGCGCTAAGACAAAAATGTCTTTTTTGATGTAAAATAAAGTATGTGTAAAATTTTGTAATAAGTGAAAACACAGTACATTAGAAATGCGTAATAAATTAATAAGTTGTTTAAGTTGGTGACTGTACTGTATAGCTAAGGTTTTGGCGAAACTCATTTAAAATCAACGAGAAATCCTTAACATAATAGAACGAGAGCATTTCTATAATAATGCCCCGATAGTCGGGGTAAACCATGATCATTAGCCTAAAATCGAAAATAGTAATTTCTTTTCTAAATCGAACTTGAGTAGAATTAGATACATTAATCCTTATCGCTAATACATATCCTTCAGTTCGTGTACATTTATTTTCCTGGTATTAAACAAATACAGATCAAACACGCTCACATGTGAATATGTTTCTTTTTAATTCGAGTCGTTATCATTTAAACACGCATGCATTAATGTTCCTTTTCCTTGGCTAAATATTACCAATATAACATTATATTATGTACTTAAGTAATAAATATGCTTAGTCAACTACAAAAGTTTAGGTTCCGACAACTTATTATATAGTAGTAGTAATCATACATGGTTTGAAAAAACGGAAATTCAACGTCGCTAATAACAGTTTTCATAATGGATTGATTGCGGAATTAAAGGATCTATCAGATCTAGATTCATAATTAGACCAAATTAGATGCGTAATATGAAAGCAATGGTGAAGAAAGCCTTCCTTCAAAAATGAATTTAACGGGTACCTATGAACTTACTATCTGCACTATTTTTATTATTACAAAAAAGTATGGTCAATGTAATGAATGTAACAATGGACAAGGCAAATTACAAATACAAGCTATGTAAATATTTAAAAAACCAAAATGGTAATTAGTTGTTCTAAAATTTCTGATTTGGTAGACTCAAATGTAGACGATAGTCTCGCACCTAAAGGTACATCCCTATTTTAATTTATAAATGGTTTGAGCCGCATCAAATTGTTGATACCTTTACACTGAATACCCCCTAAATGAAGCGAACTTTACTGGACAAGTGTGACCGAGGTGACCTACGTTAGTTATACCGAGTTTTTGAATTTTACATCATTTTATCAGCGTAATATAGCAAAAGTTGAGTGGGTAAATGGGAAGAGCATTTATAAAGTCCGCCATGGAGTCACATATCCCGAAGCTGCAGTAAAATGCGTCAAACACGAGAGAACCACATTCATTCCCTTGTTTTTTAGCAAATAAAGAAACCTAAAATAATACTATTTACAACTTTTTCAGATCGTAGATTCTGAATTATTTGCTGTTATAATATTTCATAAACTCAGCCGGAAGGTTGTATACATAAATGATTACGAAAGAACCAACAACCAACTAGTACTTATAAGAACATAATTCCCAGCGGAACTAACCATGCCTTTTTATATTACAAAATTTATATACTATACTTATATACCTATGATGTAAGACGCCACTTTGATCTACCGCTAACAAAATTACATCAATGAATACCAACCATGTTATATATGTATGTTTTCAATTTATTTAGATCATTTGCGACCGTACCCATAATATGGACAGCCTGTCCAACTGCATCAGTTATTCTACTGAATATCCTCGTCACGAGATCGAGATCTTTCACTAATCTGCTTGTACATTCTACTGAAATCCTCCCTCAATCGATTATCCTCAATATTCACAGATTTCAGTCGGATTGACCTGTACGATGACCAGACATAAACTTCCCAAGAAGTGCTGGTTTGAAAATATGCAGCCATTTTCAATTGTCAATGTTTATTAGAGAACTAATTACAAAGCGTTCGGCCTTTTTTTTAAATGATGTAGAAATATAGCGGAAAACGGAATACAGAAAAAATCGAATAATAATTTCCACAGAGCTAAATTCCAATTATGAATTATGTTCTATGTTATGCCGAAAAATATACGGAAAATTCGTGGAACAATAAAATAAAACTTAGATTCTGGATTCCGGTATTGTTACACTTGGTAAATATTGAGCAACACAAGAGAAGGTAGACATAGGCCTTGGTACGAGTATGTCACTATTCTATTCATTGCAATAATGCCCCAATTAAGTGTGAGCCTACTTAAATATTTTTGTGATTTTTGACTTGGTGCACAATCAATCCCCAAAAGGAGTTTTAGCTTCAGTACTTAAGTACAGGAATGCTTTATTCCGGTCATGGTCCATTTAACGGTGGCACAATAACACGGGTACGACGGGGCTTTATAGATGTATTGTTCTAAATCTTAATATATTACTATTATAAAACACTTCCTAACTCAGACGTGTCGTAACTAAATGAAACAATCAAGCCTCGTGAATGAGCTATATAAGTTGGAAGGAGCAAGTGTGCGTGCTCCTTGAGTACTACTGTGAATCTTGATTAGTCATCACATTTAACCGATCATTAACATTTTCAATTCTAGCAACTATCTCATCCCTTTGAATGAAGAGAACACGCCAAACAAAAAACTCAAAACTGCTAAACTAGAAAAAATGTAAAATTATGAGGATTGCGGCGGGAGGTGTCGTGGGCCGTAGCCTTAATGGGATTCGTGTACTGGAAGAAAAAAAACTAAAATGTTTAGCTAGACTTGAATTAAATTAATGTGTACACCATTACTACCTACCCAAGAAAAATCAAACTAAAGGCAAAGTATTAATATTATTTATTATGTATTAGGAGACAACCAAATACGAAAAGAGACAGGATAATAAAACAAATCGGTATGTACCTTCTATGAAAATGAATCTGCACGACCTGTCGGTAATTTGAAGATACTCCGATTTCTAAGCATGGAGAACAGGGGGCATACGCCTATTTCCACTTTATTACATTGACCATGGCCACGAACCGCGGCGCTTTTGCTAATCCGACCAAAGTGAAACTACACAAGAAATCAGCGCCACTTACCAGTTGATGTCAACAATACGCCCAAAAATTGCAAAAGATGTCGAACAAAAGTGACTTTTTAAAAAATTAACTAATTGATGTCAACAATTAAATTTCTGGAGAAAGGACACTTGGAGAAATAACTGGAGTTTTAAAATTGAAATCGTATAATAGAATATGGCGAAGCCTCTGCTTTCAACTCCAACTGCGTTCCTCTATTATTTTTTCCTGTACGTTCATCCTTTGGAAATATACCGAGCCTATTCCTCAACATGCCCATACATACAACTCCAAAGTGGATTGGATGAGAACGTTCTATTTAGAAACTCCCTTCGAGGGGTCGACACTGACTCCAACCACATCTTCAAATCCCATTCTCTGTCTCACTCCTGTCCCGGGATCCTCCGCAAAGGACGTCAGGCAGCTCTAGTGGGATCTAATAACACTACTCTTTTATCCAGTATCCAACACCCAAAGTCCGAGATATCAGAACAGAAAATGCAATCGCTTAAAACTATGGAACTGTTTCTCAAAATACGTTCACCTTTCATACGGTAATGAAAACTGCCTGAGCGTTGCGGTACACTGAAAAGTGTTAAAAACTCACCCATGAAGCTGATGAATTCATTTACGGACGGCCCCCGGAATCTGCTTTACTGTGTTAAAACTGCCTGGTACGGTGGTGGCTGTGGCAGGTTGCAGCTCCTAGTGCATCATTTGTGAAGGTTGAGGTTTGGGAGCTGTGGGCCTGAGCGTGTGGCGTACATACGTCGGATGTCGGCTTTCTGGGAGGAGGTACGAGGAGAGCCGCAAGGGGCCTGCACATTTCTTCACTCACCTTCCCACGGCGCAAGTCTCAACTCGGCTCTCGGCAACTTGGCCAATCATTATTATCGATTGCCTTTCAAAATCCCCGCCAAACCTCCCATGGTTTCGTCGGCTACGAAATACAAAACTTTATTGATCCATCCAAACGTGTGGGAACTTTCCATTTTAGTCAACTCTGCGGGTTATTTATTTCAGTTGTGGACAGACTATTGTAAAATTAAACGAACTTAATAGTCAGATACATTTTTGTCTTTTTGGTAATTTTTGAGATTCTTAAGTGGTTTCCAGTTCCATCTCCAAGATCCAAGAGGTTTACATCATCTTGTCACAGTTAGAAAGGTAATTTGACTCTGATTTTTCCTGGCCTTTAGTATTTAAATTGTGACGCAGTAACAAAGTTTTGGATTGTAAATACGGAATATTGCCGAGCCGATACTGGAGGGGACGAGTATTCCGTACCGGCGTCGAAACCAAACACCGGTGACCGGTGACCAGTTAGATCGGTAAATGATGTGATTGCTGTCAAGGAAGAAATTATTTTGATGCTTCAACCGCTATTTGTTTTTTTAAAATAAGATTTTTTCGCTCATTTAAGATACAAAGATACGAATGAAAAGTGTAGTTTGCATTTTCGGGCGGGTTGCGAGTGAAAGTATTATAAATATTGAAGTTACTTAACACTTAATGACTTAATGTTATTATAAATAATTATGTTTGATATTACAGCCTCACAGTTTCAAGTTTGGCAGTTATTTTCTTATTTACAATTTATGCGGGCACTGCTCACTGCTGTCAAAATAGCAGTCAGTCCGTCACTGGTCACGGGATTTCGTTTTTTTAAGTAACTGATTTGAGCTCCAAAGCGCTCACATGAGCTTAAAATATTATAAAATTTCAAGTCGTACTTTTAGAAAGGAATTATTTTTATTTTCTCATAAATAGTGTTCAAACAGTTTCTGCTGTATTTATCGGGCGATCCTCAATTCTTAATCATCAATTAATTTTATATCTGTAAGTTAAAGTTTTTAAAATTTTATTGAATCAAGACTCACCTTAAAAAATATTCAAAACTGCGTCATTCGGAATTTTCAGGAAGTACACGTTTTTTTGTTTTTGAGTTAAGCACGATTGCCACGTTGAATTTTATTTTTGCACACTGGTATTGTGATTGTGGGCTTGTGGGTGGTTGGTTTGGTGGGGTTTGAGATTAGCTTGGTTACGGGGTTAGGAATATTAAGTTTTACATTTACATACAAATTATGAATTATACATTATTTTGAATTCATTAAGAATTGTTTCCGGTAATGCATGCCGTCGCTTTGGTTAAAGATTAACTGCATAGTTGCATAATTTAGTGCATATTAGGATGTAGGACTAGGACAAACTGACATTATACATATAGTGATAGAATACAGGAGTGGATGACAAACTACTACAAGTGATTTCATTCACAGTGTTCCTGTTCCTGTAGCGGTACTTTATAAATATAATGGATAAAATGGAACAAGTGCTTCACATTTCATTTGTTTGTTACATCTATATCGCATTTGATTTGAGTTTGCCGAAATCAGGCCCGTCAACTTTGTAGGTAACAGGATTGTTGTACGGCCATTGAATCATTTTTAGGTCGTGAAATTTGATTGTTCTTTATTTGTACATGTTCCAGTTTGGACCCATTGATGAGAATCGAAAATGTTTGGAGGAGGTTCAACCACATTTGGTGGGGTGGGTACAACCGGGTTTGGGAATACAATGTCCTTGTCTAACATCGGAGGAATGACTCCAACTACTGCTAATCCCAATAAAGACTTTGAAGTTGTCAGTCCTCCGGATGACTCTATTTCCTGCATGGCATTCAGCCCACCTTCAACACCGAGCATTTTTCTTATTGCTGGAAGTTGGGATAATAATGTAAGAACTCAGAACTTTTTAATATATGTGGATATGATTCATGATTTGAAAACGATTACTACTGGCAAAAAGGTGGTAAATGTCGCCAAAAATGATTTTTTGGCATAAATCAGTATGAAGTGGTACAAAAGTATTACGTTTAAACAAAATATCTGTTAATTCGTACTGTCAACAGTTGCCTGCTTCGGGTTTATAAAATTAATTTCCATATGATTGAAAGAATGAACTGTGTGGTTTAAGAATGGGATGGATGAATGAGGTTAAGTTTACAATTCCGTACAAATTATTATTGTTTTCGTAGGTGAGGTGCTGGGAAGTGGAAAGGTCGTCAGGAAAAACACAAGCAAAATCCATGCAATCTATGCAGGGCCCTATTCTAGATGTTTGTTGGTCAGATGTAAGTTTTCCACATTATGGTTAAAGTCCTGGTGTTCCGTGAACTTAAAACTTTTTAAATTGGCACTATAGCATTCAATATAATATGTATCTCAAATCTTTGTAACTATTCAATTTTTTTCACGCTTTAGGATGGAACAAAAGTGTTTCTGGCCTCATGCGACAAAACGGTCAAATTATGGGATTTAGCTACGAATCAGGCCGTTCAGGTTGCTCAGCATGATGCGCCAGTTAAGAGTTGCCATTGGGTAAAGGCGCCTAATTACAGTTGCGTAATGACCAGTTCTTGGGACAAGACTATCAAAGTAAATAATTTTTTTCTATTTCGTTCTTCATAATCTTGCGTAATTAATAGTTTAGAATTTTGTGCATTCCAAAACAGCATAATTTTATAATTATTTTTGTGACTTAATAGTTTTGGGATACGAGAAGTCCAACTCCAATGCTTGTGCTCAATGTCCCCGAAAGGTGTTACTGTGTGGATGTGGTACGTGATTTTTTTTAATCCCATCATTTTTTTGATCACTAAATCCGGACATGTTAGCATGTAGTCAATTGGCATTACATTGTGTACTATTAATGTAAATAGGAATACCCAATGGCAGTTGTTGGTACTGCAAGTCGGAACATAATTATCTATCAGTTGGAGAATACTCCATCAGAATATAAGCAGATGGAATCTCCATTAAAATACCAACACCGGACAGTCGCTATTTTTAAGGATAAGAAAAATGTCCCAACAGGTACGACGACAATCATAAATACTTGAGTATCGAACCGATGCTTTTCATGACCTGCTAATTTGTGTTGAATATGTGAACAAGAACAAAATTGTGGGATAATAATTAATCTTTGACTGCTATTAAATAGGATATGCTTTGGGAAGTGTCGAAGGCCGTGTAGCAATTCAGTATGTGAATGCAGTCAACCCCAAAGATAATTTCACTTTTAAATGTCACCGATCAAATGGCACAACTAATGGATATCAAGATATTTTTGCTGTAAGCATGTGTTTCCATTACATTTTTTGGCGCATTTGTTTTGGTTTTGTGAATTCCATTCTTCCAAGTACTGTTTTGGTGTTAAGCTAAAAGTGAAACAGATATGAGACAGTGAGTGATAGCTATCAGAAATGTAACATGTTGATCTTCCTTTATTGTAGGTGAACGATATTAAATTCCACCCGATTCACGGAACATTAGTTACAGTTGGTTCTGATGGGCGATATAGTTTTTGGGACAAGGATGCGAGGACAAAGTTAAAAACATCGGAACCTATGGAACAGTCTATTTCTTGCTGTGCATTTAATAGTGATGGTCAAATTTTTGCATATGCTGTCAGCTACGATTGGTCTAAGGTATGTGTACAAACATGATTATTGAAATAATTTATTGCTCATTGAAGCGACTAAGTCTTTTATATTGCGAATGAAAATCGATTTTATTCGTGGGAAGCACTTGAAAAACTATATTATTTATATATTTATGTACAATTTGTTATTGCAGGGACACGAGTACTACAGTACTCAAAAGAAAAATACCATCTTCCTACATGCCTGCTTTGACGACTTGAAACCGAGGAGTAAGGCACAGTAGCCTGGATATATAATCAACCTACTTTAATAATAATTTTTATTCTATTTTGTATTGTGTAAACTTGTATTAATTACAGCAACGTAATAATTATTGTATAAATTTTGAATGGCTTATAGATTACTGTGAATGAATTCGTCTAAATAAATTAAAAGAATGAATATTAGCATACGCCCAAGTTGTTTCGCATATCCGTTACTAAAATGTTAAAAGGTTGCTAGTTGTAGACGTTGTTGGGTTGGAGTGATTCGTTCCGTAAAGCTCATTGCCGGCTGCGAGGATCATCTTCGAATGAACTTTCCTCTCTGGAGTCCTCAAAACTTTCTTGTTCAGTAGAACCACCATCGCTTTCCGAGGTCTCGGACACATGTGATTTACTATTAGGACTTGATTCATCCTCCTCACCCTCATCAAGGGTCTGGTCTGTCTCCACTGCCGTATTCGGGGTGACGTCGAAGCTACTTGCTAATGATTCGTTTTCGTCTTCTGTAGCCTCATCGGAATTCGTGTTTCTGCTTTCATCATTGCTCGTATTTCCTGTAGTATCCAGAACTGCTCCGGTCGTGTCTACATCAGTAGCAACTTCTATTTTGACCTGAGCGTCGCCGCTGTGTGGACTACTGGGCGACTCTGAACTGGTGACCTTAAATCCTGGAATGTGAATTTCCTGCGTAGCGTCCAGGCTTATTTCTGCTAGACCACTGGCTTCGTCCATAACAGAATTGCTTAAATCACTTTCGTTGACTTCACCTTCACCTTCCTCGAGCTCTGTCTCAGAACTGTCGGCAGCTTCAGCCTCAGCCTCACCAGGGGCACCCGAACTTTCATCGCTTCCTGCCGTAACGTCAGCGTCAGGGTCTTGTTCCGATAGAATTTGGGTCGCGTCTGCTTCAATATCATCTTTGGTCTGATCTTCCGAATCGGGTTGTGTCTCTACACCGTCCGTAGTACCTGTGCCGGAAACGTCTCCATCAGTTTCAGAAGGAAAAGTTTGATTGTAGCTACTCGTTGTACTGGTACTTGTGTCAGGTTTACTCGCATCTTCCTGTGGAGGAGAGGGGTCGGTTTCGGAATTATTACCTTCTGCTTCCTCGCTGCTGTCATCTTCTGAACCGGCGTCTTCCTCGTCTTGAGAGTCGGAGCTTAGGATTGATAGTGATTCAGCTGCGGCACTGAGTTGATCGATAGAAGGGACTTTGTTGGAGACTCCAGCGTGGGCATTGCGAGACGTCACGCGGCGGGGTGCTCGGGTAGTTTTGATTGTTCCCGCTGATTTAGTCGTTTTTGTTTTGTTCGAGGGTGGTGGAGCCATTTTTGCGGGTTTGCTGCTCACAGCTTCCGGTTCCGGTTTCTTCTGTGCTCGTTTTTTGGGATCTGGCGGAGGTTCCATGAGGGGAATTTTCATTTTCCTGGGGAGCCGAAATGAACCGTTTAAGCCCCGCCCGGTCAATCGCACAAGCTTGTGATTTTTCAGCGCCCCCTCAAGTCCACGCTTTAAATGGACGCTCGTAGCTGATGTCATTTCAACTGAAAAATTGTTACTGATGAACTTTTTAATAGCTTGCAAAGAAGAGCCTTTTTGGTCACCCAGTGATTTTACTGCCTGGATGATCATTTCTTGGTAAGAATCTTTCTTCTTAACAGGTTTAGACGCCATTGGGATGGTCGCTGCTTTAGCTAACTGTTTCTTTGCTGCAACTGGAGCCATGCCTGAGATCTAGAAATGATGGAATAAAATATTTAAAATACATGAAATATTATAAATTAAAATGGTACCAGTACCAATTAATTTAATTCTAGTTTGCCAAGTCAATAGCTCAACTATCCGTCCTTGAATAACTTCCTCATTACTCCTTTTCTGTAATTTCATTCTGTATATAACATTTATACTGTATATTTAGAATGGCTTTTATATGAACAATTAAGCATTAATTCATTTCAGGATTAAAATACCTTAATTTGTCTTGACGTCGTTTGGAAAATGGCGGACTTCAGATAAGAGAAATTCACAAACATGAATGACGTTTTTGAGTTAAAGGTTGGATATGACTGTAAACTTATGAAATTCACTTGTTAAAATAATTGCCTGGATGTAGCTACTCACTCAATGCTAACCTAACTAATGATTATCACAAAGTCGTATATTTTAAAATCCAATTAAAAATCTAAACGGCTGAAAGAATGCTGCCAGAAAAAATAGGAAGATACTTAAGTAGATTACTGAAATTGAAGTGGATCACTAGCTTCCCTCCAGTCTTCCTCCAGTGTACGCTACCTTGGCTTTAGAAACAGAAAATCAATATAGCCAAATTAAACAATACCACGGTTGAGAGTCCACACTTGACGGCACAGCATTTCAGGCTTCCCAATGAAGTCCCCAAGTGCCTTATTATAATATATTATAATCTATACACTTGTATTTTTTCATGTACTGACTAATAGGTAAAAAGAAACGGCAGCATGCTATGCATAATAATCAAAATTAAATCTATAGAGCTTATCTAAAAAAATAGCAAAAGGTTTTACGTTATGAGCAGTATGACAGTATTTTAACTGAATTTGAATATTTGAGCTAAGGACACCATTACCTTGCACTCATCCCAGTCACAGTTACAGTGTATTTTTAACCTTACTTATGAAAGATAATATCGTCGGTGAAGAGCCAAAATGACCCATATCGATTTGTAGTTAAAACAAAATCCACTATCTACAAAAATATTCAAATATTTTATGATCTTGTAAGCGTTTAAATAGAACATTTTGCACTTCCTAAAAACAAGTAAATAGAACATTTTGCACTTCCTAAAAACAAGTAAATAGAACATTTTGCACTTCCTAAAAACAAGTAAATAGAACATTTTGCACTTCCTAAAAACATAAATATAGAAGAAAACATTTTACACTTAACAAAAACATGTAAATAGAACATTTTACACTTTTCAAAATCACTTAATTAGCATCTAACGCATCTTTTATATTTAGTGTTTTTATGACATAGCTCATTTTGACTCTAGCTTAAATTGGATGTGGGTCGAATTTTGACTCTTCACTCACGATACGCTGACCCAATAAGTATAGTCAGCTACTTTGAACCAAATCAAGACTTATTATTTCAAATTGTGTATTGTGTAATGAGTGGACGGTTGAAAATATGAAATTGAATGTAAAATACGGAGCAAGAAATGATTTGTCTGGTCAGTTCAGTCATCAGTAGTCCGGTAACCGTGCAACTTTGGAAGCTGTTCTACAAAAGAGGCCATAAGTCTTTCCCCCGATACTATAGCTCCAGATTCCAGATTGCATTTAACTAATTTCAATAATAATGGTATACTTACTGAAGTTGATCTAATGAGTAGGTATATTACAAGTAGTATGTCATCTCCACGATTTAAATATGTGCCAACTAATAACGTAGAAATATGTATCTGTGTATGATATGCGCATAAGTTACAATTCCTGACTTGGAAATACTAATACCATAAACGTTATGCATATTGTACGGGGGAACAAGTTAAAGCATATAGTGGACAGTAACCAACAAAAAGACCATTAGGCAAGTATAAAATTTAGCAGGGGTGATTAGATGCACAGTACATACATAATGCAAATTATGAAATATGAATATGAATATATGCATAAAAACTGCCTTATGTTAATAAGAAAAATAAATGCTTCAAAATTTTAAAATGTTCCCGTTGATTTATTGCGTTATATTGTTTAAAATTAAAATGGTTTTCTACAGATTATTATTAAGGTTATGGTAAACTATGGTTATTTTCATACAGATATCGGATGTCGATGCGATTCCAACATTACTCGATCCGCCATTACTTTACAATTTCTATCATTAAAAAATGACCCATATTATATCACAGTGAGAACGTACAGACTTTATATAGTTCGTGAACAGTTTGAATAAGTATATTTTTCACTTTTTGCAATCATTTTTCTATCTTTTAAATTAACATTAAATCACTACTGTTGACTAACATTATTAAATTTAAATTAATTCTTAGTTCATTCACATGTAAAATTATATATTAGTTATCGTTATTGTCGAGTAGTTTAAAATTAAATATATTTTAAGGCTATATAGTAATTGTCGATTATATTTTTGTACAGTATTATTTACAGAAGAACATCAAACACAAAATTCATATTTCCGAATATGAAATTACCTTTCCTTTTTTGTACATATTTATTGTCAAGCTTTTAAGTTTTATAATCCATATGAGAGACTCCGCTTACGCTGATGACGTTCACGTAAAGTTGAATTTCAATTTGAATTTGTTGCATTGGCGATTAAGAGTTATTATTGTGTGAGAATTTACTGCGGAAATCCACATTGGAATCCTCATTTGAAGCCTCATCATTGGATTTTTGCGGCTGCTGTTGTTGTTTTTGCGGCTGCTGTTGTTGTTGTTGCTGCTGTTGTTGCTTCTGCTTTTGTCCGATTTCGCTGGCTTTCACCTTGTAACTTGTCTTTTTCCCGTCATTGTCGATGTTCACCTCGGCAGTTTGATTTGCGGGGCTATGGCCACCCATCAGCTCACTCTCACTCACAGTCTTGGACCTGGAACACAGAGAAAAAATTACATGTCATGAGTTAGTACAAAGTTTTGCATAATATTCTCATTCTCATCATAATAATAATATATTACGCACATGCATCATCACAAAGAATTGAGAAAATTTCATTATGCTACATTAGAATATGACTCGCTCCCTTTTTATCCTTTTCGCATATGTATAAACTGAATGACTAAATACTACTGTGAGACACGCAATAAAGTAGTTTAGAATTTTGTACTGACATTGAGTAAACAAAGAAAGTTCTGCTGAGATGTTGCACACCATAACCGTTGGTCAGCGCTATATTTTACAAAATGTGAAAAGTTAGTGGAATAAAAGTCTACTATTGGTTCGGGTACAGGTTATTTACCTTTTGAAAATTATTACGATAGCTTTGGGGTTGTGCAACATGAACAGAAAATGACGCTTGGCCTCGTCATACACAAAGACGAAGAATGATTTTTTGCGGAAGCGTGCTAACAAAATTGTAAAGAAAATTTTAGGGAAAAAAAAAGTTATAAAAATGCCTGCTTCTGACTGGATCTGGATCTGGAAGCAGCGTGTAAAAATTCTAAAAAAAATAGTCTGCAAGTCTGTATGTGTGTACTTTAAAGTCTGAAAGACTTTTGGGTATTTCCTGGATTTTCCATCTATCAGCTTTCATCGGTTTTTTGAAGAATGAAAGACAGGCTATATGCTGTATGCTTCCTATACGCATATAGGAGATGCGCCCCCTCAAGGAATATTGATCCAGCTCAACTGTCTAAGATAAATAGCCCACTCAGAGTGTGAAGAATAAAATAAAACGAAACGTCTAAAAACAGGAAAATGTTGACATATCATATTTAAAAGGGAAAGAAAAGCAGCTGCCGTTTTTGAGTATTCTTCAAACAATTTCCAAAGCTAAATTGCCCCTGCGCCTACACTACATGGGTCCCTGTCCCTGTCCCTCGTCATGTTGAGAACGAATTAAAAATAAATGCCAAAAGTCCAAGTAGGTATAGGCAGCTATGTAAAAAAAAATAGAGTTGTTTTCATTGTAGAAAAAAGATTATAAAGTGTGAGCCGTATATCGTGGATTTTGTAGAAATGGGTTGACACGAAAGAAAAGCGGATGAAATGTAGGAAGAGGTGTCTGAGCACCGTGAAAAAAGTGAAAAGGGACGAGAGGACATAGTGGCGAGGGGTTTTGGGGAAGTAACAAAGTTTCCACTTACGATTGGACACGGAAGCCCTGATCATCAGCGATGTAGTGGACAACTTGCCAGGATCCGTTTCCCACGGGAAAACCGTACATCCCTGTCATGGTTCCATTGTTCCAGGTCTCGTGTCGAACTTGGTTGGCTCCTCTAATTCCATCCATGATGTTGTAGCTGAATCTGAAAGGGGAGAGGAGACAAAAAGCATGTGTGCTCATCAAAAAATGTCACATTAATTAAAAGTCATTCCGCCAATGAAGCGCTTTCCATCTCCTATCACCAAAAATCTTTTGGTGCATCCTGCACATTATGTGACCGAAATATAGCTACGTCCCTAAAATAAATGAGCTACTTTTCTAACCTATTAAATCTACACTAATGCTCTCAATTGAGATCACGTACTAATATTTCTCCGAGAAAGGAACCGAATGTCGAATTTATAGTATATTGAATATAACCTATAATTTAAACACATAAGCACATCATCATACATTTGCTCTAGAATACATTGTGAAAAAAATGGTTTCTTACTCTCGAGGCGCCGTCGCTGGAGCCCATGGCGCCTCAGTCACAGTGTTATCTTTGGATTTGGACTGGTCATGAAATATGGGAGAGACGGCACACGATGTAAATCCAACCATTAGGAAAGTGATAAAGGTCAGCGTCTGTGAAAAATGAGAGGAGATGGGTAAAATCAAATAATAGAATTAAATAGCTATATGGATCCCCAACCAAATTGTATTGGGCACATGGAAGCGAACGGACTATTACTTTTACAATATTATGTAATTTTTCCACAGACTCGAATTCTTAATGAAAACCACGGAGTTGGACAGAGCGGAACCGGTACCGGTACGGGTGTGTAGCGGATCGAGGATATATTTGTGTGTTGAAATTCAATTACCTGAAGTGCAGAAGACATGTTGAGCTGAAAATTGGAGATTGAAAGCTTGTAGCCGTCGGAATATGTGTGAGTGGTGGGTAAAGTATAAGCTGAAGCTGAATGACTACTAAATTGACTGTCTCAGAATGACGGATGGAAGTCCAGGAAATGAATGAGAAAGGAAGGATCCTGATAAACGACTGCCGTCTCCATCTCATCCACCCAGCCTTTTTAAAGCCTCGGTCCGGATAGGGAATAAAAAAATCCCTAATGCCTCTAACCACCCATCCTCCAAAACTCCATTCACATGGTCCAATCATAACCAAGAAGAACCCAGTCAAGTCTCTCAGCTCACTCAACAACAATCCATCAATTCTTCATCATGCGGATATGCAAATACAAACTTTGCATACAGCCCACTCGCTCATTGTGTGTCCCCTCATCTCCTTTTTCCATGACACGGGAGCAAGACTCTCTCGAGATTTATCTGTGATGAAGGCTCAAACTAAATTCTTGAAGGAATACGACAGCGACCACTGCGAAGTGCAGACCGGTGTGAGTAAGTAGGTCAGTTCCATTCCGCTCCCTTTGAATGTTTGACCTTCTCCACAACAACGTTTCGTGGAGACGGCGGAGGCCCTCGAGACCCTCCACAACTTCTCCGTCTTCTGATTTGGGCCTCGCATCACATTTCATAGCCCCACAGCACAGCACCAAAGCTCAATTATGCAAAAATACTCAACTATAGGAAAAATGAGAGCTGCCACACTGCTTATGAATACTTATCGCGAATTAGTGAGTCCCTCCCATGCCTTATCTCCATGTCTCCATTTCTGTGTAGTAGTTGTCGTCGCTCCCACGATACACGGCAGCCGTTGCTATACAGTATCAAGATTAATTATACAAGCTAAATATTCTGAATTCTCAGGTTACTTCCGAGGGAATATTTGATGGATTATGAAAATCACGTCACACCCTCCAGCTCTGCATACTTGACGACAGGAATATCTCTACAAGCCAAGTCTTGACAAACCCCAGGGAAATGTATAAGAGAATGATACAAAACCGTGGCAGGGACCGGGAGCGGGACCGGGACCGGGACTGGTACAGGTTTCGGGTGTATATCTTGTGAAATGTGGAATTACATGGAGCTGTTGTTGAAAATTGGATGATTATCCATTTGGTTCCGAGAATAAAAGGATTTGTGTTGTGTGGCGCCGTAGCATATAGCATGGAGAGTCAACTCATTGTCAGATGTACTCCTGTTTCTCATAAACTAGTCGAGCACTATGCCGGAGCCGGAGCCGGTTTTGCGATTGAATTGGAATTTGTGGAATGGAATGAGGCTTCTGATGCGATCTCAACTCCATTCCAATTCCAATGGCTGAGTCTTCTGTATATTTCTCGCTCATTTTTTCAGGTGACAAAATGTGAAGCTTACAATGCAGAGGAGCTCTATCTACTTTTCTACTTTACGCTTGCATTTACATTTCCTCCGGATTTGTACACTTGCACATTTCTATACTTGCAAGCTACACGTATTTCATCTGTCAGCACTTTAATCCTCTCGCGGACGAAAGTGGATGTGGCCCCATTGCCCCATGTCCATGTCCAAGTTTCGATATAGGTCACATCCACATCCAGGGACTCTGCTCGCTGTCAGAACAGAGAGTGCTCTTCAATGCGGCAGTAAGTCAAAAAACGGGGAACTGCGGGAGGACGAGGACAGCCGTGCCAGGAGCGGGAGCGGGAACGGGTGCTACGTGGGGAGAAGAATGAAATCAAGTGTAAAGGTGGGAATTCACATAGTTTCACTTTTATCAGGCTTTTGTTCTTGCTCTGGCTTATAATATGATAGCATCCCGAGCAATAACCGCCACAGCGGTCGAGTACTGACAATGAGCAGAGAGCCATATGACGTCAATCCCCGCCACTCGCCCTCCACTCCCTCCCGCTCCCTCCCGCTCCCCTCCTCCCGCAGTCTACGTCTCATTTGAAATCCAGGATTTAATGCGACAGCATTCAAAAGCCCAATAAAATTCTGTTCAAGCCGGAGCCAGAACCAGGAGAGAGAAACGTCCCACACGGCACCGGCACCTTCCTCCCTACCCCATCTTGATTAGCATTCTAAACTGTCATTGATTTCGTGTCACATATTTAAACTAACCAACTCAAAATCATTCTTTCCAAATCCAAAGAATCCACAAATCGGAAAGGCGAACTTCCCGAGCTTCGTGCTCAGCCTGAAAATGCAAATAAGGGGAGGGCAGGGCCAGGGCCAGGGCAGAGGAATTGGAATTGGAATGAATTCTTGTATAATTTAATTTTGCTTGAGTTTCAAATTATTTTCAAATTCTGCCCGTCGTGCAGTAGTCCCTAATCCATTGTAGCCCCTGATTTCTTGTCAAGAATCTGGGAGCTGGAATCTTCTCACTCATCCTCACAGTGCAGTGTACATATTCAATTGAGCAGCTTTTGAATAATTTCAAATCTTTGCATGCCGAGCTATATACATCTCCATTTTAAATTTACATTTATTCCAATTCTTTGAACCCACAGCCCCTATTAGGAAGCCACTATGCACTTATGTTCTATGTACACTCCTCAGATACATGTGCTTGGAGTAACTTGTGTAAGTTGACAGTGGAGAGATGTCTGTATCTGTAGTTTGACAGTGGCCGGTTTGGAGTTTGGGTATTCCGAAGGAGGAACGGGAACTTTGCGCTCTCTCAACTTGTCCTCTGTCTGTCACGGAGTGAAATTTAAATATTTATTGCATAAACATAATTAAAATATTTGCGGAATGATTAAAATACTTGCAAGTTGACATTCTCAACCTTTCCCTCGTCCCTGTGTCATCCTTTGGCAGTTGGCAGGATTAACCTTCAGTCGTCAGTTCCATTCCAGGGCCGGATAATGCGGCTAGCGCAGGCAGCCCCCGCTGCTTGAATTTTCTCAAAACATGTAAATGGAACATTGAGCACTTTTCCAAAATATGTAAAAAGAATGTTTTGACTTTTCAAAAACATGCAATTAAAATTTTTTGTACATTTCAAAAACATGGAAATAAAGTTTGTACATTTCAAAAACATGGAAATAAATTTTTTTGTACATTTCAAAAACATGGAAATAAATTTTTTTGTACATTTCAAAAACATGGAAATAAATTTGTTTGTACATTTCAAAAACATGGAAATAAATTTTTTTGTACATTTCAAAAACATGGAAATAAATTTGTTTGTACATTTCAAAAACATGGAAATAAATTTGTTTGTACATTTCAAAAACATGGAAATAAATTTTTTTGTACATTTCAAAAACATGGAAATAAATTTGTTTGTACATTTCAAAAACATGGAAATAAATTTGTTTGTACATTTCAAAAACATGGAAATAAATTTTTTTGTACATTTCAAAAACATGGAAATAAATTTTTTTGTACATTTCAAAAACATGCAATTAAAATTTTTTGTACATTTCTCAAACATGGAAATAAAACATTTTCCACTTTTCTTAAAACACTTAAATAGAACATTGAGCACTTTTCTGAATCATGTAAAAAGAAAATGCCCTTTTCTAAAAACATGTGAATACAACATTTTGCTTTACCAAAGAAAACCATCATTAAAATCAAAATAGTGGCTTCTGTATGGAAACAAAAATTGCTGCCTAAAAACAATTTCTTCGTCCGGCCCTGGTCAGTTCTTGCCGTGTCTTGCTGCACATCATAGTGTCACAGATTAGGGAGGTCAGGGTCAGGGTGTAGGCTCACATATTTTCGGCTCCAGCTCAACGCTGGACTCTGGACTGGAAACTGGAACTACGATGTGATCCAGGCTGCTGTACTGTTTTCCTTCTCAATTTGTATGTGAATTAGGTACATTGGAAATTATGCATAAGTAAGCAGTATGAACGCGAACTCATCTGCAAGGGCGACCACTTTGAATGGGAAGCAGTTCGCAGTGTTCGCACTATGCTTTGTGAGTAGTTAGACAGTGTGTGTTTAGTCGGAGCCGTGGCTGTGGCTTTCCACGAAGGGATTATTAGATTATGACGAGACTGAGGAGAAGAGCCCCTTCGCTCCTCTTCATCTTCATCCTCATCTTCAAGTTGAGTGAAAAGTCAGAAAGATTCTTCCGAGTCACAGATTAATATTTCCCGAGCTCTTTTTATTTTACCATTTTTGCCATGTGAAAAGTGTGGATTTGACTGGAGCTGGAGCTGGAACTGAGGCTGGAAGACGTCAATAGCAGAAGCATATGTAACTCTGGAGGGAAGACCAAGTCCAAGTTTGAGAGAGAGATGAACTGAATAATATGTAAATGATGAAAACTGGGAAAATTAAGATGTAAGTTTGAGACAAGGACAGAGGGCGAGGGATAAGTAAGCATTGGATTGGAGAGCATGTGTGGACGCTTAAAGGCTCAGAGCGTTTGAAATTGAAGCAACTTCCTCGAGGCTCTCCACATTGTCTTCTATGAAATAAGAAGATGCGGAATCTTCAATCTTGATCCGTCTCAAAAGTATCATGCTATGCTCCTATTCTACACGCTGTATTATGGTTTCGAAAATTAATCAACTTTTTACACAGGAGCATGTGCCTCATCTCCTCAACCCTCCTCACGGATTACGATTACAGTTGCGTAAGAGACGGAGGGGGGGGGGGTGGGGGAGGGGGAAAGGTGAGCTCCTTGTCCTCATTCCCCAAGACAAAGAGACAGACGGGAAGATGAAGCTTAATTCCGTGAGTCGTAAAATCCAGCCGAGAGCAGAGCGAGGGATCAAATGAAACACGTTTCGTGTATTAAAACATAATCATTTTCAACTTGAACTCATCCTCGGAAAAGGAGCTTCCCGGGACGCAAATGTCCTCTTGGTTCTGAACGGGAAATCCGGACTGGAGCTCCCTTTACATTCTCAATGAGACTCTCAAACTCTCCACGTCCACAATTCTATACATATGGAATTACATGGGACTTCGAACCGAACCGAACCGAACATGTATACCTACCACATAAATCTTGTCAACGTTAAATGAGCAAAAACAGAGAAGCGGAAACCGCTCTCCGTCTCAGCCTCTCGTTTTCCTTTTCTTTCTATCCACTGGGGAAACTATGGGAAGGTATTCAAGTTTCAAAAGCACCCACAGGTAGTCCCATTGCTTCGTACGGCAGTCACATTTTTATAATAGGGGTCCAGGCTGAGTCCCATATAATGGAGGGCCGGATAATGCGGCGAGCGCAGGCAGCCCCCACTGCTTGAATTTTCTCAAAACATATAAATGGAACAATTTGCACTTTTCAAAAATACTTAAAAAGAATATTGTGACTTTTTATAAACATGCAAATAAAAATATTTGTACTTTTTTGAATCAAGTAAAAAGAACATTTTGCACTTTTCTCAAACATGTAAATAAAACATTTTGTACTTTTTTGAATCAAGTAAAAAGAACATTTTGCACTTTTCTCAAAACATGTAAATAGAACATTTTGTGCTTTTTTGAATCAAGTAAAAAGAGCATTTTGCACTTTTCTAAAACATGTAAATAAAACATTTTACACTTTTTTGAATCAAGTAAATCGAACATTTTGCACTTTTCAAAAACATTCAACAATGAATTATTTTGACATTTCAAAAACATGCAAATAAAAGTTTTTGTGCATTTCCAAAATATACAAATAGAAAATTTTCCACTTTTCTCAAAACATGTTAATAGAACATTGAGCACTTTTCTGAATCAAGTAAAAAGAACATTTTGCACTTTTCTAAAACATGCAAATACAACATTTTGCTTTACAAAGAAAACCATCAATAAAATTCGATCAAAATGGTGGTTTTTGCATGGAAACAAATTGCTGCCTAAAACCAATTCCTTCGTCCAGCCCTGAATGGAAATAACTCGAACGAGAAATAGGGACTGTTTAATTCTTGAAATTGCTCCACGACTCATTGTCAGTGCAAAAGGGGGATTACTTGCATAGCGGACGGATGCGGCGGGAGCGGAAAACCACACAGAAATCTAGACTACCTCAGTGAATCTGTGACTGTACAATGGGAAAGACATTCCTCATTGTGGGGATATTGATGCTATTCTATGTTATTCGTTATTCCATAGAGACGGAGGACGAATCGGATCGGATCTGCCTTGGGACTTGGGTGGGAGCACATTTGGAACTCAAGTGTGAAAATATTTAGATAATTTATACTCATCTGGATTTTGTGCAAAAATACTGCACACAGCCTGGAAGATGCACGTAGCCGCCCTGATGTGTGCTCCTCCTTTATATTATTATGTAATTGGGTTGTGGAGGGAAGTGGAGGTCCGCGGGGTGGTGATGGCTTCGGCTTATGTCGTCAAGCTCCTGTTGACGCTCAGCATTTCATTTGAATGGAGGAGTTTTATTAGGGAAATGATATGATTACATGGATATGGATATGGGACTCCTGTATAAGATGGTGGGGGTCGTAAGATATGATGGGTATGGGGAAGGGGGGGGGGAGCCTGGAATCGAGTTCATTTATTACTTTCCCGTTGACATTTCACCGACTCTGAGCTCACATAAGAATAAGATTTAGACGGCGGGTGGAAATGTGTCTCCGAACTACAGAGACATCAGCCCGCCGCCATCTCCATCGCCACGTGAGCAATTGAGCCGAGTCACTGCTCCATTTCCACGGATATTTTTCATCTCCTATCTCCATCATGTGTCTCCAGTTCTCCAGACTGACTCCAGCATTTCCCTCTCTCAGTCTGTCTTTTCCTCACTTCCACAGTCACTCCAGTCACTCCATTACTCCGGGAGCAGTCCATATTTCATGTCTCCAATCCGCGAGCGAAATGTCCCGCCTCGGCCTCCCATCCCAAGGTAACGGCGCGGCGGCTCTTCGTCGCTCACTTCACATGCATCTCTCTGTCTACGTAATTAAGTTTGTAGGTATGCGTAGTCAATAAAACATTTCGGATCCTCCTTTCTCATGTCTATACATGTCCATTTGCGCCTCGCAAGAATCAATACGGGATTTGGTTCGGAGTTTTTGGATCTCGGGCCGATCGAAAAAAAATGGAAAGAAACTTAAGAAAAGGAGATGATAATTTGTGTGTGGGAATTGTGACATTTGACTGTAAATGTGAGGACATAATATTCCAGCATACTTTCTGTCAAAATGTGTAAATGCACATAGTTCTTACATGACGTATCTTGGGATTACACTGCATGAATATTATCCATCGCATCTTACAACTTCTTGAGCGTGAGGAGCTGGGAATCATTGAGGAGAATTTGAAAACTGCTGCTACTTCACGATCCTCGCTTAAGAAGAGGATGAGCAAGCATCTCTCTCAGGGCCGGACGAAGGAATTGGTTTTAGGCAGCAATTTGTTTCCATACAAAAACCACCATTTTGATCGGATTTTATTGATGGTTTCTTTTGGTAAAGCAAAATGTTGTATTTACATGTTTTAAAAAAGTGCAAAATGTTCTTTTTGCTTGATTCTGAAAAGTGCTCAATGTTCTATTTACATGTTTTGAGAAAAGTGGGAAATGTTTTATTTCCATGTTTGAGAAATGTGTAAAAAAATTATTTGAATAGTTTTGAAAAGTCAAAATATTCATTTTACATATTTTAGAAAAGTGAAAAATGTTCGATTTACTTGATTCAGAAAAGTGCTCAATGTTCTATTTACATGTTTTAGAAAAGTGCAAAATGTTGTAGTTACATGTTTTAGAAAAGTGCAAAATGTTGTAGTTACATGTTTTAGAAAAGTGCAAAATGTTGTAGTTACATGTTTTAGAAAAGTGCAAAATGTTGTAGTTACATGTTTTAGAAAAGTGCAAAATGTTCTTTTTACGTGTTTTGAGAAAAGTGGAAAATGCTTTATTTCCATGTTTTTGAAATGTACAAAAGAATTTATTTTGCATGTTTTTGAAAAGTCAAGATATTCTTATCTTACACATTTTTAAAAATTGCAAAACGTTCCATTTACATGTTTTGAGAAAATTCAGGCAGCGGGGACGGCATGCGCTGGCCACATTATCCGGCCCTGATCTCGCTCTTGTTAAGGCGACGACACTTTTTCTTTACTCCTTTCAGCATCTCGTCCTCGTCAAATTTCCCTTTTCCGCTACGTATTTTTTATACGTTATTTTATGTGAGCTACTTTTATGAGTGTTATGATTCTGGAGATACCTTACCCCTGACTAGTGAGAAAAAACTCCATTTTGTGCCCTACTCCTGCCGCCTCCTTTCCCAGTCAGAGGCATAGCATATTATTATGTAATTGGAGACGAAGTGAGACGAGACAGGTGCACTGTTTGTCGTCGTCCCCTCCACTCACTACGTCCAAGATGCTCACGGCTCCACGCAGATTTTGACGACTGCGAGATTGTGACTGACTTTTTGGTTCGGGTTTGGTTCTCCTATCATCAGCATTCTATTGTTGGGTGCGTGGTCCATGGAGGGGAAATGGCATAAATTTTGGGCCATAGGCTTCCGACATGATTCTCCTGCTTGGAGATGTTGTGGAGGAGCGTGGATAGGAAATTGCACTCAATTTTTATCTTTTCCATCATCCTACAGAAATTCCCTGTCTCGGTCTCCATCTCGGCTCCGGTCTGTCTCGTGTCTGCCGTCTGGAGTCTGTCTGCATGCAATTATGGACCGGGGCCGGGACCGGGACCGGGACTAAGGAGCGGACTGGAAAGGAAGTGGCGGAGAATTGAATGTTTGCATTCGTGCAGCTGATACCACAATTATATCTGTATAGAGAGACCCGTTTTGCGAGTGCAGCTATGTAAATTCGGCCCAATCGTTTTCGTTTTCGTTCGTCCTTTTGTGTTTCCTGAATATTTAGGGGCCGAGCATTGGCCGTGAGAAGAAGGCAGGGCCGGATAATGCGGCGAGCGCAGGTAGCCCCCGGAGCCTGAATTTTCTCAAAACATGTAAATGGAACATTATGCAGCTTTCAAAATTATGTAAAAAGAGTATTGAGACTTTTCAAAAACATGCAAATAAAATTATTTTGTACATTTCAAAAACATGGAAATAAAACATTTTCCACTTTTCTCAAAACATGTAAATAGAAAATTTTCCACTTTTCTGAATCAAGTAAAACGAACATAATACACTTTTCAAAAACGTGTAATTAGAACATTTTGCCTTAGCAAAGAAAACCGTGAATAAAATCAAAATAGTGGTATTTGCATGGGAAAAAAATTGCTGCCCAAAAGCAATTCCTTCGTGCGGCCCTGGAAGAAGTCATCCCGGATTCGACGATATCTATTTTGTGACTTATCTCAAGTTTTTTTCCTGTGTAGTCCACAGCCAGCTTCCTCGATGTGTCTGTTTGAGCTCCTTGTGTGTGTGTGTGTGTTTGGGCCTTGGGCAGGTGGACGGTTGTTATGAGCGAAGGTATTTCGAACCGTAGGGTTTTATTTACTCATTCGATTGGGATTGGGATGGCTGGAGCAGGAGGGGCGAGTTGTAATCTGATTTACTAAAAGAATGAGAAATTATAGGAGCGTTACTTTGGATTGAGTTGGAAGACGTTCATTGCTGGAACTGGAAACAACAATAGAATCACCTCAATTCCTCATTTTTTGTTTACACACTCGCTCTGTTTTCCCCGAGATTCTCTCCAAAAATTGTCTTAATGCGTAAAGCAAACAAAGACTGACTGGCATTAATTATTTGGATGAAAGGAGTCTGCACTTGTGCACTATGCGTAGGTTTGTAGGTAAATAGGAACGCATGTTGAATTGTGGTAAAGCCCTCAACACTCAATATTCCTATTTATTTCCATTCCCATCACTTGTCTTTCTCTCCGCTCTTTTTTCAACTCCCTTCCAATTCCAACGCCAGCCCCTCAGTAGAAAGGCAAACAATAGGAATTCATTGACTGCCATAATTTTGATGACTTCCTTCCACGGGATTAGTTCTATTGGGTCTGACAGTGAGTGCACAATTGAGCGTGGGTGCAAGACGGTAATGAAATATCAACAGTGGAAACTTCCCCATCTTCCCCACGCATATGGCATTCCCATTCATAACTCTCAAGGAAGAAAACACAAAGATCTTTTGAATTTTGCTATGAATATTTTTCTTCAATTATGTGGAACGTTGAGCATGAATAATTGTAAGAGCCATCAGGGCCGGATAATGCGGCCAGCGCAGGCAGCCCCCGCTCCTTGAATTTTCAAAACACATGTAAACGGAACATTTTGCACTTTTAAAAATTATGTAAATAGAATATTGAGACTTTTCAAAAACATGCAAATAAATTTTTTTGTGCATTTCAAAAACATGGAAATAAATCATTTTCCACTTTTCCCAAAGCATGTAAATAAAATATTTTCCACTTTTCTCAAAACATGTAAATAGAACATTTTGCAGTTTTCAAAATTATGTAAAAAGAATAATTTTTGAATTTTTGAAAACGTGCAAATAAATTTTTTCTACATTTCAAAAACATGGAAATAAAACATTTTCCACTTTTCTCAAAACATGTAAATAGAACGTTTTGCACTTTTCAAAATCAAGTAAAAAGAAAATTTGCCCTTTCTAAAACATGCAAATACAACATTTTGCTTTAGCAAAGAAAACCATCAATCAAATCAAAATGATGGTTTTTGCATGGAAACAAATTGCTGCCTAAAACCAATTCCTTCGTCCGGCCCTGCGGGAGCCATAAAGAAACATTGGAAATTCTGAAAGCTTCCACGTTTAATGAATAGTAATGACGGAGTAAAACTGTTAGTCAATGTGAGTTTTGAATTATTTTGAAAAATGCCGAATAATCGATTCTATATTGATGTCAATAGAAAGGTGGGAAACTTGAAAAATTCGGATTAGACGCTATATATACCAGATTAAAGAATTGTTATGACGGTATACCGTATGATTGTCTAACCTCAATGCGTTTTCTTGAACATGGTTGGAGTTGAAGTATTTCCTGAACGAGCGCCAGATCTTCTAGAGATTCTATGAAATAAATTAGCATGTAAAATCCTGGGGCCGTCTGCTAGGGACGATACCGATTTGGAATAGCTTCGCAATGAATGGCGTGGAACTAGAAACGGAGATTTAATTACCCAGGGCCCAGGAGCTCCATCCCAAGTAATTACTCATCCAAATTTAATCATCAGAATACATAGGAACTCTATGTCGTGTAGAACTCTATATACCTGTCGTCTGTCTGTAGGACCTGGGACCGAGACCCACACGCCAAATACCAAAGACCAAGACTCCACTTTCAGCTTCAGCATTCGCATCACAGATCCACAGAAGCTTCTTCCCACTTTTGGTACTTTCGTCTTTCATTTACGTCCTTTTGTCTCTCGACCACCGTCTCCACTCAATCGCACTCATTCTCCCTCTACACCAACTCACCTTATTCTTCTAAACCAGCCCCGTCACCATAACTTCCCTTTTGTACTTTCAATTCCTACTTGAATTTAAATGCGAGTCCATGATCCCTATCAATTCCTTTATGCCGCTCCCCCTCTGGGTGTCTGGAGCGAGTCAAGAATTATGAATAATCCATAATACTTGACATTGTTTTCTTTTGAATTTTCAAATTCATTACAGTGAGAATTGGGACGAGGAAATAATGTCCCAATATCCCAGTTCGTACTTCCTATATCTGGGTACCGGTGCCGGTACCGGTACCGGTACTTGACTTCCCTTAGGGCATAAGCGGCGTTGGCTTGCGGCCTGCCCAATTTGTACAAAGCAATAATTAGTTGCTTTGTAGGCAGCAATTTGTTTCCATAAAGAAACCACCATTTTGATTTTTTTGATGGTTTTCTTTGGTAAAGCAAAATGTGGTATTTACATGTTTTAGAAAAGCGCAAAATGTTCTTTTTACCTATTTCAGAAAAGTGGTCAATGTTCTATTTATATGTTTCGAGAAAAGTGGAAAATGTTTTATTTCCATGTTTTTGAAATATACAAAAAAACTTTTTTTTGCATGTTTTTAAAAAGTCTCAATATTCTTTTTACGTATTTTCAAAAAGTGCAAAATGTTCCATTTACACAATTTTCTTTGAAAATTTAAGCAGCGGGGGCTGCCTGCGCTGGCCGCATTATCCGGCCCTGGTTGGTTCAGTTCATTGAGTCGATTTATTTGGCCCATGCCCATACCATACAACGCAACGGTTTTTTATCCGTTTTTTCCTCATCATTTCCTAGCAATGCCCCCGCGTCCATATAGGCAGTTGAGTAATAAAAATTATTTGTGGGACCAAAGGACAAAAAGTGTGGTAATAAGATTATTGAGGAAGTCTATTGGAAGTTTGAAAAAGAAAGACTGGGTCTGGACTGGAGTGAGAAGTCCTGTTGTGGTGAGTGCCTTGTGTGGAGGGATGGAGAAAGCTCGTGAGTGAATTGGCGGGACTGCTTACGAGATGTGACTTTAACTTTGGCGGTGGGATGTGGAGAGAGAGGAAGAGAGATGTGGGAGAGTGACAGACACTTTGGAGCCCACTGTACAGCCTCCTCCACTCAGCCCACAGGAGCTTCAACGGGAACATTTCCATTCCTTATTCTCCTTTCCCTTCCTTTCATCTCGTCCTCCTCAAAGCTCTTCATCAGACAAGACATAAGCTACGGAATTATTGGTTTTCTCCTTTCTCTCTCAGTCCAGGACTAAACATCTATCGCTTTCACTATTCAATTTCCCTCCCACTCCCCAACCACCTCCCGACAAAGCCTCCCTGTCCGACACGTACGCGGAGTCGTCCGCCCTGGATGTGACCCAGAGCCGTGTGTGACTTACTTGGAGAAAGGAGACAGGGCAACTATACAATATGCTATATGGCATAACACACCCAATTCCCATTCCCAATCCCATAAGGCTCGAGCAAAAATTTAACGAGCAAGCCCCTTACTATCATGGCTCCAGATTTGGATAAAGTTAACTGCAATTACTGCTTTTTGCACCTTGTTGTTAGTGAAAGCTAAACAGGGTGTATGGTAATAAAGTTGAGTGCAGGGCCGGATAATGCGGCCAGCGCAGGCAGCCTCCACTGCTTGAATTTTTAAAAAACATGTAAATGGAACATTTTCCACTTTTCAAAAATATGTAAAAAGAATATTTTGACTTTTTTAAAACATGCAAACTAAAATTTTTTGTACATTTCTAAAACATGGAAATAAAACATTTTGCACCTTTCTCAAAACATGTAAATAGAACATTGAGCACTTTTCAAAAACATGCAAAATAAATTTTTTTTGTACATTTCAAAAACATGGAAATAAAACACTGAGCACTTTTTAGAATCAAGTAAAAAGAAAATTTTAAACTTTTCTAAAATATGTAAATAAAACATTTTGCACTTTTCTGAATCAAGTAAAACGAACATTTTCCACTGTTGTAAAACATGTAAATGCAAAATTTTGCTCTACCTAAGAAAACCATCAATAAAATTAAATAAAATCAAAAGGGTGGTTTTTGTATGGAAAAAATTGCTTCCTAAAAGCAATTCCTTCGTCCGGCCGTAGTTGAGTCGCTTCAGTGCATTTGAAGCCAGTTTTTCATGAGTTTTTTTCAGGAAAAACTAGAATTTTAAAAATCACAGTATTTTGTCTAACAATAATATAATATTAACAAAAATTGGATGTTTTCTGAAAATCGGGTGAAAGTTTAGGAGGTTAAGCTTTCAATAGTTGAGTCTTTTGGATTTTAGGCGGCTGCTGTTGACCGCACGGCTAATCCGAAAGTATGGAGAATGAACTTGAATGACCACAGCATTAGTTCCTCACTACTTACGATAAGACCCAAAGAAACCTTTGAAACTACTCTTTGTAAGTCCGGGTCCGGATGCGACACATGGCAGATTGTAGATGGTTTGGAGTTTGCTTGCAAGAAGCGAAGACACTCAACGAGCCGGCACCGGCACCGGCACCGGCATCGACATCAACGTCCCCGTCAGCCCAAGAATAATAAGTGAATGGACGTGAAAGGCGTAAAATACTCTCCGCACCCTTTCTCAGTTCAGTCTCCATTTGGCGAAGCGACAATTCATTTTTTATTTCCACTCCCTCACACACAAATCTTTCCTGAGTCGATCCCCAAAACGAGCCCTTTTCTGTCTTGGCTCCGCACTCTACATTCTCCAGGATTGTACAACTCACACAACATCTTAAAGTGGTAGTGTGATGAGCTCTGCATTCGAAAATCCATGGAAATACATAGTCACGTTGTCACGTATTTTATTCGCACCCATGTATTAGCATATTTAGGCACTCGCGGGATCCGGAAAAAGATGTCTTCGGGCTCCACTTTCCCCTCGAACCATATTCACCAATTCTCCCCGCCACATAGAGCCAATATTTTCCTCTGAAATATGCACAGCTTAATTTCCGTTTCGCCTAATTTTCGCCCATTGTCGCAAGCACAAGTCGTATAGTTCGTCCAAATTTACGCTCTCATTCTCCCACTCGTAACTTGGTCTTTTAGAGGTTGAATAATTTTGGCCATGCCCCTGCTTGGCTCTGGTGCTGGAACTATAAGGTATAGTGATCATTATAACCAGGGCCGGACGAAGGAATTGTTTTTAGGCAGCAATTTGTTTCCATACAAAAACCACAATTTTGATTTTAGTGGTGGTTTTCTTTGGTAAAGCAAAATTTTGTATTTACGTGTTTTAAAAAAGTTCAAAATGTTCTATTTACATGTTTTGAGAAAATTGGAAAATATTTTATTTCCATGTTTTTGAAATGTGCAAAAAAATTTATTTGCATGTTTTTGAAATGTGCAAAAAAATTTATTTGCATGTTTTTGAAAACTGCAAAATGTTCCATTTGTGTACAGGTTTTTAAAACGTGCGAAATGTTCTATTTACATGTTTTGAGAAAATTGCAAAATGTTTTATTTACATGTTTTTGAAAAGTTCAAAAATATTTATTTTGCATGTTTTTGAAAAGTCAAAATATTTTTTTTTACATATTTTAGAAAACCGCAAAATGTTCCATTTGCATGTTTTACGAAAATTCAAGCAGCGGGGGCTGCTTGCGCTGGCCTCATTATGCGGCCCTGCCTTTAACAATGATAGTTATGAATATGACCCTCAGAAAAGTGTGTAGCCATATGGATTTGTTTTAGAGGAGGAAGATAGTAATAATAATATCATGGAAAGATGGTGAGGGAGGTGGAGGAGGAGGAGGAGGAGGCGCATAACGTAAGCAATTAGTAAATTTGTTCGGGACTTTTGGAAAGCTGCTATAATATTTTGCCCTCTTCTTTCTTTTAACTTTTCCGCTCGAAACTTTTTCAATTAGTTCCCCGCGTTTGTTGGTCCGTCTGGATTTGAATTTTTGTTGTGAGTTTTCTAATAATAATATTTGGTTTTTATTATGTAGATGTTCTCCTTGAGACTCGAGCAACTGCTTAAGTAGAACGTATCTCACTGTATTTCATTCCACTTTCTTCCTCCTGTATTTTCCTATGGCTCTATTTATTTTGATGTGAAACTGCATGTCGTTGGAAATCAATTTATCCCTTAAGAATTTTCACTTGATCCTCCTCCACCCCTTTACTCTGGTGCTTCCCCTTCCTAAAATCCTAAAGATTTTATAATTTTCTTCTCGGAGCTATGGACACACAGCGCTACTCCACAAATACATATAAAAAAACTTTTCTCATTTCGTTTTCGTACTTGTTCCGTTTTGTCTGCAGAGACTCTGTAGCTACTCATCCTCCGTGTATGTATTTGGCTATGCATGCAAGTCATAAAATGTGTGTGAAGTGTATTTTTGGGTTAAGATGATGCTGACTGTGTGGAGAGTGATGCTATGGGCAGTGCCATACCATTTTGTTAACTGTGTTCATTCTCTACTCCAGGGCCGGAAGAAGGAATTGCTTTTAGGCAGCAATTTGTTTCCATACAAAAACAACAACTGTTTTTGATTTTATTGATGGTTTTCGTTGGTAAAGCAAAATGTTGTATTTGAATGTTTTTGAAAAGTGCAAAATGTTCAATTTAATTGATTCTGAAAAGTGCAAAATAGTGTATTTACATAGTTTGAACAAAGTGAAAAATTGTTTATTCACATGTTTTTGAAATGTGCAAAAACGGTCTATTTACTTAATTCTGAAAATTGCAAAATGCACTACTTACATGTTTTGAGAAAAGTGTTACAAGTTTTATTTCCATGTTTTTGAAAAGTGCAAAATGTTCTTTTTACTTGACTCAGAAAAGTGCAAAATAGTCTATTTACATAGTTTGAAAAAAGTGGAAAATGTTTTATTTCCATGTTTTTGAAATGTGCAAAAAAATTTATTTGCAACTTTTTAAAAAGTCCCAATATTCTTTTTACATATTTTGAAAAGTGCTCAATGTTGCATTTCCATGTTTTTGAAAAGTGCAAAAAGTTCTTTTTACTTGATTCAGAAAAGTGCTCAATGTTCTATTAACATGTTTTGAGAAAAGTGGAAAATTTTCTATTTGCATATTTTGGAAATGCACAAAATCTTTTATTTGCATGTTTTTAAAATGTCAAAATAATTCATTGTTGAATGTTTTTGAAAAGTGCAAAATGTTCGATTTACTTGATTCAAAAAAGTGTAAAATGTTTTATTTACATGTTTTAGAAAAGTGCAAAAAGTTCTTTTTACTTGACTCAGAAAAGTGCAAAATAGTCTATTTACATAGTTTGAAAAAAGTGGAAAATGTTTTATTTCCATGTTTTTGAAATGTGCAAAAAAATTTATTTGCAACTTTTTAAAAAGTCCCAATATTCTGTTTACATATTTTGAAAAGTGCTCAATGTTCCATCTACATGTTTTGAGAAAGTTCAAGCAGCGGGGGCTGCCTGCGCTCGCCACATTATCCGGCCCTACTCTACTCTACACGATACCTTTTTCAGTTCCACCAACTTTCACTTTCTTGTCCTTTGACTTGTTCGGCGAAGCATTTTTTTATGGAGGACTTTTGTTTGTCTCAAGTGAAAAATATCCATAGAAAGAAATGAGGAGTGATATAGACTGTGTACAAGTAGGAGTAGAGGAGCAATGTGATGCCATACATTTTTTGTCATCACAAAATATCTGCGGCCTTTCTCCCTTTTTATATTTTTCATTTCTTCAGTCTTTTTTTTAACAGTCGTCTCATCCAGCTCGAGCCCAGGAAAAGTATTTTATTTCCCTTCACATCCTTCAGCCACTTCCCTCCGTGTACTTGTGTGTTTGTGTCTATAGGCCCATTTCATCCTTTTCGTCAGCTATTATTGGGTCATACTTTCTTGGCTCGTGCCCCTCATCTTCTCCTCATCCTCCGGACTCCATTCTCCAAGTATTGTAGTCGAAACACACAAAGTACACTGCGGTGCTACAGATCACATAGTTGACTTGGGCTCTCCTCCCTATGGATAGAATGGGATATGGGAACACGATCGAGGAGCGAGTCAGCCGCCAGAAGCTCTTAACTAATTTTTCCCATTCCCATGTAATATATGAATATCGTCTGTGAAGAACCAAAATGACCCATATCCATTTGTAGCTAAAACAATATCAACTATCTACAAAAATATTCAAATATGTCTTGAAATCATTTAAATAGAATGTTTTGCACTTTTGACAACATGTAAATAGAATATATTGCACTCCTCAAAAATATATAAATAGAACATTTTAAACTTTTCAAAAACATGTAATTAGAAAAATTTACACCTTTTTAAAAACTTGTAATTAGAACATTTTGCACCTTTCAAAAACATGTATAATTAGAACATTCTGCACTTTTTTAAAAACATGTAAATATGACATTTTACGTTTTTCAAAAACTTGTAATTAACATGTTACGCATGTTTTTCATTTTGTTTTCATGACATAGCTCATTTTTATTGTAGCTTAAATTGGATATGGGTCATTTTGGTTCTTCACTGACGATATGCACTTTATTCTGATTTATGAACGGAGAAAAGTATATGAGCTTCCAGAAAGGGCATTTTTATGTTAATACCCCCTAAAACATCATTTTAATCAAAAACTGTACACTGCTTCATTCCTCTGCTTTATTTAATAACGTAATACGGAGAAATTTTATTTGTGTAATTTATGCAGAGATACAGGGTGTCTCTAGATGTTGACCCCCCCCCCCCCCACCGTCTAAATGGATTTATAAGTTGCTTTTTAAAATTTTCACTCATAAAATGGTAATTTATGAATGGATTTTGAAAATAATTTCCAAAAAATGTGGAGTAAAGTTAATTCTGTTTGAAACGTAGTCATATTTGTTGTTTGTGCGAGGTATGAAAGGGGCAAAGACTACTGTACAAACTGTACTCATTGTCAGTATATAATTCAGAATTTAGCAGGAGATAAATGGGAGTAGGTAGTGGGCGAATTCTCGAGATAACACTTAATATTAGAGCATGCTTCAATTTATAAATGTCAAAAGCCTGTGTATATCGTGAGTGAAGAACCAAAATGACCCATATCCAATTTAAGCTAGAATCAAAGTAAGCTATGTCATAAAAACAAAATGAGAAACATGTGTAAAATGTTAATTAAGATTTTTTGAAAAACTTAAAATGTCCTATTTGCATGTTTTTAAAAAGGTGCAAAATGTTCTAATTCCATGTCTTCGAAAAGTGTAAAATGTTCTATTTACATATTTTGAAAAAAGTGTAAAATGTTCTATTTACATATTTTGAGAAGTGCAAAATTTTCTATTTGCATATTTTGAAAAAGTGTAAAATGTCCTATTTGCATGTTTTTAAAAAGGTGCAAAATGTTCTAATTCCATGTCTTCGAAAAGTGTAAAATGTTCTATTTACATATTTTTGAAAAGTGCTCAATGTTCTATTTAAATGCGCTCAAGACATATTTGAATATTTTTGTAGATAGTTGACATTGATTTTAGCTACAAATGGATATAGGTCATTTTGGTTCTTCACAGACGATATAATCTCTGGACTATTTTGAAAATGAGAAAAGATGTGCTTATGATGATGTCATGTCACTCTCTTCCCTGAGCTCTTGTATCAAGCGTCCCTCCCTCCCGCGTCTGTGTGTGCTTGGACCTTGGAAGGATATTTATTTATGTGGGATGTGGGCCGGGCCGGGGACAGGACGCTCAACGCTGTGTGTGTGTGAGGGAAATAAATGGGGAAGAATAATTTGACTGTGTACTGTCTGACGAGCAACACGCACCAACGTATCCTCACGGATTTTCCCGCCGTATTTTTTTTTGAAAAGAGCATCCAAAATAACTTAGATTTGCTTAACAACATGGTGCGCTTCGTGAGTTTTTTTCTATAATATTATTTTTCGAAAAAACGAAAAAGGCCTTAAATTGTATATGTAATGGTTTTTTTATCCACATTATTTATTTTGATTCAAAATTTTGAAACTTTTCTTTTGAAATTTTTGTGCAAAAAACCATTTCAAAGTGTAAGAAATACAAAAAAAATAAAATTTTGAAAATTTTAAAAATTTCGTTTTTTTCCAATTTTTTGTTGATACTATAGTAACGAGCTCTAAAATTTATGAAAAAACGAAATTTTTAAAATTTTCAAAATTTTATTTTTTTTGTATTTCTTACACTTTGAAATGATTTTTTGCACAAAAATTTCAAAAAAAAAGTTTCAAAATTTTGAATCAAAATAAATAATGTGGATGAAAAAACCATTACATATACAATTTAAGGCCTTTTTCGTTTTTTCGAAAAATAATATTATCGAAAAAAACTCACCAAGCGCACCATGTTGTTAAGCAAATCTAAGTTATTTTGGATGCTCTTTTCAAAAAAAAATACGGCGGGAAAATCCGTGAGGATACGTTGGTGCGTGTTGCAGTGTGTGTGTGTGTGCATATGAATAATTCTGGCTCATTGAGCCGTGGTCTGGGTCTGGGGTCTTTTCCCTTCATTCTCCTCGTAGGAATTCTTTGGAGAGTGGAAACGCGGACGGAGTACACGGTAATTTAACCCTAAAGGGCTCAATGTCAAAGATAATAGGAGCTGTCGTCCGGATGCTGACTGCTGGGACTCAATTGAATTTTCAATCATAATTTCCATTGTGCTTCAAAAATGTTTTCTATTAAAATTCTAAATTTCCCCATGTCATTGTCTTGCAAAATTCCGTGCTCCTACTACGTGCATGAGGAAGGAAAGGAGCCATATAGAAGGACGGAGGGAAGTCATGTAATCCCTCGGGCTGTCCACGTCAATGTGCTCTCCTTTTGTCTTTCACTCCTTCCCACATCCCCAACGCCATTCAAGTCAAATTCAGTAATTCAGTTTGACGGAGATTCTGCCCGCCATGCGGGACCTGTAGCCAGGGCCAGGAGTATAGTGGGCTGGTACTGGTACTGGTACTGGTAACCGTCTCTGATGGTTTAATTGAAAAGTCATTGAATCAAGTGTGCGGCTCTGTACAGCCTCTGGACTAAATGGTGGATTTGCATGAGCAAGTATGAATAATGAAGAGTGTAGATAAAAGAGTGTGGCTATGTGGGTATAGGCACTCATATACAATTATATTCGCTCACATTTTTCCTTTAGGTTTTTTATTGTGTCCCGCTCCCGGTACCGGTACCGGTACCGGTCCCCGTCCCGGGGAAAATGGTGGATTTGGAATGGATCGAGTCCCAGATTTAAATTACACTCTTCTGCGGCTCCCAATCTGAAAAATGGGAGAGAGATTAATTTGATGTTGAAAAATTTGGCCATAAGTTACTTTGACCATAATATTATGAATGTTGTACTTGTTTTTTATACGTCATCTCCTTTGGATATGGAAATGGGGGACGTGCCTACGAGATGGAGTAGAACAAAACACTTTGTTTCTGCATTCTACATGATTTGGAGAGTAAAATGTGTTTTTGACAGATTAAAGAAGCAGGTGTTGGGCCCGAGTCTGGAAATGATTCTCATTAGATGAGCTCCACCAACTCGGAGCTGAAGCATAGGCGAGCCTCCAACTCACTCCAATTCCCACGTTCCATCCAGCCGACGCAAAAGGGAAGACAGAGAGACTCCATACCCAAGACAAACCAATTAAACTATTTCATGCTCCGGCTTCCTAAGTAGAATTTCAAAACATTCACGAATCAAGAAGCGGAATTGGACTTAATCGCTTCGGCTTCCTCCGTGTAAATTGTAATGGACGTACGCCTTAGGAATTACACATTCCTCCACCTTCCAAGAACAACATATTTCATGTCTAATGATTTCTGAAGCACGACACTCGAGCGGAGCTATTCAACTTCCTTCTCCGTGATTTGTAGTAAAGGTCAGTTGTGAGGCGTGAGTTCAACTTTGAGAAGCCGCGTAGTAAATTAAATTAATTAATTACTTTTGTTTTCATATTTCGGAGATTGGGAGATTTCCAGATTCCCATAGCGGATTAAATACAAGACGGAGCTCCACTTGTACTTGTGCTCGTTGAAATCTTGGAGTGCGTGTCATGTACGTACATCATCAGAGTAAATTTACGAGCGGAAGGAATTAAAATCTTTGAAAATAAGCAACAGAATTTATTTGCAATTTATTTTCCCGCTGAGAATATGCAACTATGGCAGCAATTATTATTACATGTAGAATAAAAAATAACGAAATGCAATGGCGGCGTCCTCTCCGTATTCACGTGCAGTTAAAGGAGTTTTGCGAGAGTGGCCACGTAAGTGGAGAGGGCTATTACGAGCTACTTTCCTCAAACCCCCAGCGGATACTAAAATGACAGGTAGTCTCTTGACAAATCACAATCTCATTACATCCTTTATAGGCAATCGTAATCCCTAGATTTAGTGGCTCATACTCTCCGTGCCGGTGCCGGTGCCCGGGTCCGGAGCGAGATAACAATGGGAACGGAGACTAAAATGCGTATAGGTACAGGGGAGTAATTACAGATATAAAGAGAAATTGAGTCAAAAATATAGGGAAGGCAATAACAATAAGGACAAGGACAGGAGATACACACGATGATGAGGATATAGTCAGTCTGTAATTATATAGCTCGTATCTTGGGCTCTGCGTAGACAGACCAAATTAACTTTTGATGAGATACGATCAAAGACAGAGGAGAGAAGGAATTCCGACAAATGGCAGCCCAGAGTCCGCAGATAAACTCGTAAACATCAAATGTATGAGGAGCTGAGGAACTCGGGGAAATGTACAAGTCCTTCACTTGGAGCCTTCTTCTGTATTTACGTATCATAAGTATTGATTCCAAGAGCTTCTCCCGCGACATCTGATACTCTTATGTTATGTATTATGTCCGTACTTTTTGTACTTTGTTGGAGACGTATTAAGTCGGAGTCGACGAAGAAGACGGAGAAGTGGACGTTGACGTTTTAGCATTGTCGAGGTGGAGTGGAGCACTACACAAGTATGCGCCTCTCCTCCCCAGCCTCTGAGTAATGATACGTCATACGGTGCCTCTGTTTGTGTGTGTAGGTGGGTTGTCGCTGTTGTGGCTGTCGGTCGGTTTATTTTTATACTTTACGAATTAATTTCGAGACTGGCATGGTGCAGTTTTTGTGAGAGCCAGAGCGAGGCAGTGAGAGAGACTGATTTTTTTGAAATGCTTCACATTGTTTTCCTGGTTTTGTTGTTTACCGCTGGCAGGAGATTTGTGGGAGGCTATAAAAATACACGCCGTCCATTTGTATTTTAGAATGTGAGAGGATGATATGAAAATTAATCCTAACAAGAAGCACCGTCGCAAAGTACAAAGAAATTCAAAACTTGCTATATGATAAAATCCAATCGAATGTTCCATATTCAGATATATGCACTGCAAATTACACATCAAAATAGTTCGCTAGTATATTATAGCGCTTTGGTTACAGTCACAGTGCTGTTCCCGACGTAGTTTTTTAAGTACTTAAATAGTATTTTCCCGCCTTGGAACTCCCCCACTTTTTAACATCCAAATAACATTATTCCAAATTTAATTTTTAATATTCATATACTGTTACTGTTTCCTTGCTTACAAGGGAATTGACGTGACATGACGGTCCAAAAATTTGGAAAGACTTAATTAAACAACCCAAAGTAACTCGAGTGCATTTTGCGTCGTTTGCCCAGAATGGCGCGGTAAAGTTTTAAAAAAATCAAATTTTAAAACTTTGCCGTCCTTTAGCTTCTACATTTCTTAACCGATAATGATAAAATTTTATGTTTTCTAATTCTGAGGACGCTATCTAAAAAGTTATGTCAGGATTTTTGAAAATATTAATGTGTTTGGAAAAATTGGTTAGAAAAACCGGGCCTCAAAAATATGTATTTGCTTTTTAGACTTTTTTGTAAAAAATTAAAATTTGTGAAATTAAAAATTATGTTGTTATAACTGCGGGAGTTACACGAGTCTTAAAACTTGGAATTTGCGGGACTGTAGTGTACTGCAGCAAAAATGCAATCGAAATAATTCATATTACAGTGGAATCACCTTAGATCGTACTTGGATATATCGAACATTTCCATATATCTGACTATTGCAATTATTCCGCTTGCCATATAGTTGCTTTTTATTGACACTCTATATATCTTACGCTTGCTATTTCGTACTTTTTAAACTGTACCGCGAAGTTCGTTACATAGCAGTTCCACTGTATTTATTGCGTATTACTGATATGGTATTTCAATGGATTGTAGGTAGGAGTTTTAGTCTGTGAGCGAAGCATACCTCGTACACGTAGAGAATAGTATAGAATAAATAAATGAATAAGATAGGTAAAAGGAACACATGTCTCGTGCACATCCAAATAATAATGGAAGAAAAGATAAAAATTCTTGGAGAAGAAAGGATAGATCCGTAATGAAAACAATAATATTTATGGGGCCCTCGCCCCATGTCCCTGGCTCAGGGAAGGAAAATAGAGGAGAGGATGAGAGTTAATAAGAGATGGGCAACGGGTGTGACACATGTAATGTGGAGATAATTACAATCTTGAAAAAATAAACCATGATCCGAACCATTTGATCCGTGTGCACAAAAATAGGTATAGACATGTACCTACATGGAGTGAAGAGACTCCGCACCTAATGCTTCCACTTGTTATTGTTATCTCTGCCTCTGTCCGGATCCGGAGCGCTCGAGTCCGAGTGGAGTGTGTGTCTGTGATAAGGATGGGGAAGATAACAAGAGGACGTCACGTCAATAAATACATTCGCACACTTGATCTCCAGCATGCATGACCAGTGGGAAGAAACTCCGGTTGGTTTGGCACAGAAGAGGAGATCCACTAAAGTGGTTTTTTTCTTGTTCGTGATGGTGTGTGAAGAGGAGAGAGGCTCACGTCGGTCCTTCGCAGGGCCGGACGAAGGAATTTGTTTTAGGCAGCAATTTGTTTCCGTACGAAAACGAAAACGAAAACCACCATTTTGATCGGATTTTATTGATGGTTTTCTTTGCTAAAGCAAAATGTTGTATTTACATGTTTTAGAAAAGCGCAAAATGTTCGATTTACTTGATTCAGAAAAGTACAAAATGATCTATTTACATGTTTTAGAAAAGTGCAAAATGTTCTTTTGACTTGATTCAGAAAAGTGCAAATTGTTCTATTTACTTGATTCAGAAAAGTGTAAAATGTTCCATTTACATGTTCTGAAAAAAGTGGAAAATGTTTTATTAACATGTTTTAGAAAAGCGCAAAATGTTCGATTTACTTGATTCTGAAAAGTGCAAAATGTTCTATTTACTTTATTCAGAAAAGTGCAAAATGTTCTATTTACATGTTTTGAGAAAAGTGGAAAATGTTTTATTTCCATGTTTTTGAAATGTGTAAAAAATTGTATTTTGCATGTTTTTGAAAAGTCTCAATATTCTTTTTACGCATTTAAAAAAACTGCAAAATGTTCCATTTACACTTTTTTTGAAAATTCAAGGAGCGGGGGCTCCCTGCGCTGGCCGCATTATCCGGCCCTGGTCCTTCGTCGATCTCCTTCTCGTACGAGTGCGTGTGACTCTGTTTCTGTTGCTGGAAGGAGGGAGATGCCTCGTCTCCGGATGAGACTTCCATGTCATCCCATGACTTGTCTTCTTTTTCCCACATCCATCCATCCAGTCATTCCCCTGCACACGCATCATATTCCTAATTTTCTCTCCAGCTCCATAGCTCCAGCAAACCCTCGAAAACAAAATCCGACGCATCAACTCTCCCTTTCTACTTTCTACCAAGTTCACTCTACTGTGCATCTCTGTCTCTCCAAACTCTTTCCACCAAGACGAAGATGCAGCTTAAGGTTCTCACATGTTTCCCCTCCTCCTCTGCACATCACAGGAGCAGTACTGAAAGGAAGAAGCGCTCCCGTTTTTTCTCGTCCTGAGTAATCTTATCGTTGGCTTATTCGCTCTGTTTTCTATTCGCTCTGACATTCCACTGGTCTGCGTAGGTATGAGGGACTGGGAACGAAAATAGCCCGTAGACATATGGGTCGGGTGTTGGAATAATATTGACTCCCGCTCCTCTCCTTGTCTCTATCAGTCTTATCCCCTCTCCCCTCCGTTATGAATGCCACGTCATTTGTCATCCACTCTGTCCCTCGTACATCTCCCCGCGACGCATCTTCTGCATCCATGCACCCGTCCCACGGAATTCTTTTGGATTCCTCAACTATTTATGTATTAAAGAAAATATGGAGTAGAATGGAGTGTGGAATATTTATACGTGCGACTGGATGCATGTGATGTAGGACGGGCTCACCACTCGCACACACACCAAACATCAAACATGCTCCTTTAGAATTCCTATCCGCTTCCCAAAGAAAATACATATTGGGACTGTGTGATGAGGACTGCTCCTCGCCTCTTCGGAGTCGTGCCGCATGGAGGCCGAGAATGAATAGAGCTCCGCTCTCACACTCCACGTAGATGCCACAAAAAATCATGTAAATGGAACATTTAAAAAATTTTTTAACAAAAAAAATTTAACTGAAAAATTTATTTGAATATTTTGACTTTTCAAAAACATGCAAATAAATTTTTTTGCACATTTTAAAAACACGGAAATAAATTTTTTTGCACATTTTAAAAACACGGAAATAAATTTTTTTGCACATTTTAAAAACACGGAAATAAATTTTTTCGCACATTTTAAAAACACCGAAATAAATTTTTTTGCACATTTTAAAAACACGGAAATAAATTTTTTCGCACATTTTAAAAACACCGAAATAAATTTTTTTGCACATTTTAAAAACACGGAAATAAATTTTTTTGCACATTTTAAAAACACGCAAATAAATTTTTTCGCACATTTCTCAAACATAGAAATAAAACATTTTCCACTTTTCTCAAAACATGCAAATAGAACATTGAGCACTTTTGTGAATCAAGTAAAAAACATTTTATGCCACATACAAGTGAAGTGACTGAGTGGGTAGTAGGTGTGGGTATGTAGGTACGTAGGTGAGTCTGGCTGGAGGGAAAGTCGAGAAGGTATCTTCTGCCTGTTCCTGGACGAGACTCCCTTCCCTTCGCGGACCCGTTCCCGGTCCCGGTCCCGGTCCCGGTCCCGCTCCGTCTGAGGAGGACTCCGTGAGTTGCTCGTGAAGGAGTCGCCGCAGCCGGGAATGGAAAGTGGAGAGAGCGAGAAATTGGAGGAGAGGAGCACTTCTTCCCGGAGCCAAGCTGCTTCTTTTCTTTAGTAGGATTCTCTGCTTTGGACGAGACAGGAGCTTCGTGTGTAGGTTCCAGAGTCCCGCATCCGCATCCTTCCAACACCCATCCGTCCTCAGTGGACACACAACCCACACTCAACGTTTCTCCACTTTCAATTATTTCTGTCTCTGTCATCTTCAGCTCCCATTCTTCTCGGTTTACTCACTCCGCATTCTCGCTCCCGCCACAACAGAGGGAAACAAGAGACGGAGAAGAAGAGTATCTTCCCTGTCATCACGTACTCACGTCTCCCGCACCAATTATTCTTTCTCTCAAGCAAAGCGAAGATCCGGGAAGAGAGACGCACGAGTACGAGGCATTGTCCTCAGAAAGACACAGTTACGAGGGACAATTCCCAGGCCCAGTGCTCCAACAGTCAACATAAACATTTCCAATCTCAACATCCCCACATTTCTGCGGAGTCGTAAACAAAAAAGTGACTCAGATTGAAATTTGGAGCTGAGACGAGATCCGGGGAAGTTCCTCGTGGAGTGAGTCGAGCTGATTTGTGTACAGAGTCAAGTTGCACTACCAAGGCAGAAGTGAGGAGAGAGATGTGAGGAATAATAAGGAGCCAGTTGGAAAAGTACAGAGCCGTCGGCTCAAGGATCCAGTTCACTTCCACTTTGACTTTTGCTTATAGCATATTTTCCAAACATTTGGAAATTCAGGATTAGTGGACGGGAGAAGGTCGGGACTAAGTGAGAGTGAGAAGAGGGACATTCCACTCATTCCTCTCCGTAGTGCAGGTCACAAGAACTGTGCTCAGTGGCAGTGAGTCGGATTCTAAATCCTGACGACCGTTGCGGACGATCCGAGGACGCTTTTCGATTAACAAATAAACCGTGGAACGTGAGGATCGAAATCCAACAAAGTTCATTTCTGACTCCGCACTCAGGTCCCGTGCCGAGTGGAGTGTTTCCTCTGGTGGTGCTTCAAGTGAGAGTGACCAGAACTTGATTTATTTATTGGGCGGAATACCCGGGGAAGCGGTCGCCCAAGTGGATGACTCGCATGTCTCCAGAGCCACATAGCTCCAAACCGGTCAGAGTCCACATCCAGACGAGCACCCGGAGACGGGGAATGGGATGCTAGCGACTCAACTGGACCTCGTCCTCATCTGTGTCTGAGTCGTGTGGAGAGAGACACGTTCCATGTTCGGGTTGTCCCCGTCCCACTGACTCATCCTGTCACAAGACAAACCGTCAGAGATTCGGAGCTAAATCAGAGAACACGAGAGACATTGTTCATTTGGACTTTGACATTTCCCAAGTGCATCTGCGAAGGCGACAAATAAATAGAATCTCCTCTCCCGTCCACCAGAGTGACACTCGCTTCGCTCTAAATTTATTTGTCTGTCATATCCCGCCGCGTCCGAGTCCCGCACTCCCACCCGAGCCGACTCCATTAGGCAGCTCATTCCAGGGCATTACATTATACTTTCCACTACTTCCCATCAACGCTCCATTACTTTCATTCGCCCTCGTCCCATCACACCGCTTTAACTTGTACATGTGACTGAGCTAGCGGAGGAAGTGGACTCGGGAAATGTGGAGAATGATGAGCTGAATATGCAAAGTCAAAGATTGGAATGGTTATAGGGGAGCGGAAGCGGGATCTTAGTGTGTGTGCTCGGCTCATTTCCCCCTCCACTCCACAATAAAACGGGATTCAACTCAGAGCCAACGACTCTCGCTCCCGGACTCGTCCCAGCGTCACATCTCCCTCCGCGTTCAACGGCAAGGGAACAACGGGAGCGGCAACGACCCGCACCCGCCGAGTCATTATCTCCGGCAGTGGAAACAAATATTTGGAGCACTTAGCATAGAACATAGAGAAGGTCGTCCGCGTGGTCCTCATCGTCGTTCAACTCTCGGAATTGAGCTGGAAATAATATTTGAGTGTTGTGGGGCTGGAGCCAAGTCCAAGGAAACTGGAAAGGAAAAAGTTGGAAGACATAGTGGACTGGCGAGAGCGGAGTGAGCACATTGCATAACATTTAATTCCGCACTCCCTCACACGGTTCTGTGTCTCGAAACGCATCTCTATAAATACAACTGTGCAGTTGTGATTCCGTCACCCGATATTAGCGACTCACCCAATTGTAACGGAGATCCCCATGTGAGACAGGAGACTCTGTGAAAAGAGACTTGACAAGTGGATCTCTCCGCTCCTCATCTCTCGAAAGTTTTGGCACTTGTGCAAAATAGCCCCAGAGCAGGAGCAGGACTTTCATGGTCAACGGACGAGATTGAGAGATTGAGGATTTGCGTGTGTGGAAGTAGTGATCTTTTGTGGGACGAGAGAATAATAGGAGAGATCTCCGTAGCCCCGTAGTCGAGGAATTATAATGACGGCTATAAAATTACAATAATAATAACCCCATACTCACTGTCTCTCTCTCCTCAAGATGAAGTTGAGCTACTGTTTTTGGATTGAAACCAAATCCTTCTCCTCGCTTCATTTGTGAGCACACTCATTCAACTACATACAACTACACAATCTCACAAAAACACGGAACGCAACGTCTTCTTTTCAGTTTGAGTCAAGTCAAAGATCTCAACTCGAGCATCTCTCCCCTTCCTCTCCTTTCCTGCAGTTTCGTGCAGTTTTGTGGAACTCAGTCCAATCTCCGTTCTCTCAACTTTCAGCTATCGTCCCCGGTCCCGGTCCAAAAGGCAAGAGACACAGAGCCTCCCAATCTCGACTGTACATCCGGATCCGGCAAAGGAAGCGAGAACAAAGAGAGAGAGAGAGAGAACTTTGAACATTTTTTAATTTGAGATTTTTCTTTTGTCCGTCGTCGTCGTAGAGTGAGTACGTGGAGGAAAAGACGTTGTTCATTAGCTTCGGAAAGTTGGCGTTGGCTTCCCTTGAGCTCCACATTATGTAAATGAATTTATTGGGGATTTTTATGAATATTCAAAACGCTTAAAGTATTTTAAAACATTCACCATTTACATACGAGGAAGAAGGGAGCGGACAAATTCATAAATTAGCTTTAGGGACTCGTCCAGTCCCGAGCCAAGAAAAACAGAGCATCGGATCCGCATTACGGGAAAGATACGAATAAAATTGCACATTGATTCCTTCCCCATAGCATAGAGTCAAGAATTGGGAAGTTGAGGCAGCGGCGTGGAGGGATTAATTTCCTAAAAATACGTTGGAGGAAAAGGAAACCGCAGAATGGGAATAATGAGACAATAAATACTCGTGGAAATTGAATCCCGAGCCGAGGCGGAAAAAAGGAAAAGGGAAAAGGCTCCTTTGAACATGAGATGAGGCATAGATATTTGGGACATAATTGAGTGGACAGGGATTCATTTGATTCGTCTCACATTAACTCCCCCCATTCTTCCCATCCACGTCCACATTCAGCCGCATTCACATCCACAGAGCCGAGGCACGGAGACATCCAGACACCGAGAAGTGAAAGGGACGCGCGTGTGTGTGCGTGTGTGTGTGTGTGTGTGGAATTGTGGAAAGTGAAGGATTTGACTCTGTGTCACATTCAGTTAACTCCTAATTAAATCACGTTAATCCCAATCCCCATTTTCCCCACAACTCCAGCTCCAGCACCAGCACCAGCACCATGGATGATGTGGACTTTGATGATGAGGTGAGACTCCGGAGTCTAATTTTTAACTAATCACTTGTCAGCATACGATTGAGCGGGATTGTGTCTAGCTGTAGGTATGAGAGGAAGGAGAGCGGGAACATCTGGGTAGCGCTCCCGCTACCCGCTCCCGCTCCCGGTTCCAGAGATAATTTCAATTTAATTTTCAGCTTGAAACTCGCCACAGCCTGCGCCTCTTGCATTTTATCTATTTCTGTCTCGGCCGAATCCGAGTCCAAGATTCCTACCCAAAAAGAATACGAATGCAATTCTATGCTCCAGCTCAGTTTTTTTTTAACACCAAGAAAAAAATTGGGAGCGCGAGCCTCCGCTTTTGAATTTCAAGTGGAGCATAGTGCAGAGTGCAGAGAGAGAGAGAGATGCATGGGCCGTAGTCGGACTCGGAATATAGGAATCGAATCATGTACGGATTTAGAAGGAAGACGAAAGGAGAAGCGGAGAAGATTTCTAAATTAAAATAAACGACTATACCAGGCAGCTCACTCCTCCTTTTTTTCGCCAAAGTCATAGGAAAACGAAACTTTTTTTTTATTTTATTTCAGGACTCGGAGCTGTACTCGTGTACAGCGAACGTCCGCTTCCGCTCCCGTCTTCCCGAGCTCCAGTTCCTTGTAGTTTGTAGATTGTAAACTGTGTTCTCCGAGTTTATCAGAGCATCGGGGAAAAGAATGAGTATCTTTCCGAATAATTCATGAAGGTTCCTTGAAATCAAGATAACATTTAATCCTAAAAGCACAAAGAAAGAAAGCATGTCCAAAAGTACAATATCCCGGGAAAGGCTTTTCCAAAATTCGAGACGTGGATTTTATGAATGTGAATGGAAATGGAAATGGAAATAGTTGTGTGTGTAGAAAATAATCCATAAAATTCACTCCCAGTCATACGTCTCGCTCTTGATTGTTGTTAATGCGCTGAGCGGAGAGAGAGAGAGAGATGCACATCTCTTCCGAGGGACTCTCACGAATTATTTTCTATGCAAAAAAAATAAAATAAAACGGAAATAAAAGACGAGACGAGGTAAAAAGATGGACAGGGAAATAATGATATGTATCCAAGTGTAAATAGAGTGAATGTGGAGTCTCCTGCCCGGAAACTGTTGTGGGGAGTGTGGAGAAGACGGGAGTTGAAATATGAGCGAGGGAAGCGCCCGGGAACATTATGATTTGTCTCCTCCGAAACCCGAAAAATCCGAATCGGGGCAACGGGGACGGAGGGAAAGTCAAGAGCTGCTGGAATGGACGTTGATGGGTTCATGTGTCTGCTCCGCCGTCTCTCGTGGATCAACTATGGAAATGAACCAGTCAATGCACCGCCATCCATTCACTCAGCATCATGCACTGTCTCACTCGAGAATTTTTCATGGAGTTGCGTTCCCTTGGCCTTTGGCCTTATTATTAAGTTCCCTTCGCCCATGCAGTCTATGTAATTGAACCACTGGCCCATGTCATCCAAAGCGAGATCGAGATCACAATGGAGATCGAGATCGAGATCGAGATCGGGATCGGGATCGAGTCTAATTATTTGATTAAATAAACACAGAATGCTCAACAGTGCTGGAGTCTCGAGCCAGACAGATCGAAAAACAGTTGGTAATTCCGACATTCTGGCCAAATCTACATCCTGCACGGAGACAAATATGTGCGGAGTTGTTGGGGTACATGCGGGAATTGTGGAAGTTTGAGTTGGACTCGTACTAATATGCTCCTTGGTTCCTGTCCCAAAGTTTGGATAGTAAATTGTGCTGGGAAATTCCTACAGGGGCCCTATTTCTTGTGCCTGTTCTGGTGCCGAGTGGACCAGGAGGTTCGGTGTCGGTGTCGGTCCTGGCTCCTTTCATTTACGGAGCCTTCTGTGCGGTCGTAGTCGTTATGATGTTGGCAATGAGACAGAGACACACGGGGAGTTGTTGTCGCCGTCGGAGTGGGAGTCGTGGTCGTGGTCGTAGTCGTAGTCGTGGGATGTCTTGCTTTTGGTTCCTGGGCTCAGCTTAAAAGTCGACTCCGTCTTTTTGGTCGATAATATTGGCTGGCTTTGAGGGACGCATAAGCGGATGCGAATGCCGATGGAGAGAGGAGGGGGAGGAGGAGAGGTCGGCGGAGTGTGGAGGAGCGGAGAGGAGTTTAGTGTCATGTCTCAGGCTACGTAATATTTTGTGTGGAGAGACGAGCAGTAGGCTTGTTAGTAGACTCTGGACGTAGACGTAGCTGAACCGCTGGAGTGGTGGTGGTGGTGGTGGTGGTGGTGGTGGTGGCGGTGTGGCGATGACACGGAGCAGCTCCACTCACTCATGAGTCTATGATTCAAATAATTCCTAAATCATTTCATCAACTTGAGCTTTGGCCTTTGGGAGAAGAGACTGCTTCGCGGCAGTGGATTAGGCTGGCAAATCCTCCAGGTAGCAACCAGGCCAGGGCCGGACGAAGGAATTGGTTTTAGGCAGCAATTTGTTTCCATGCAAAAACCACCATTTTGATTTTATTCATGGTTTTCTTTGGTAAAGCAAAATGTTGTATTTACATGTTTTCGAAAAGTGCAAAATGTTCGATTTACTTGAATCAGAAAAGGGCTCAATGTTCTATTTACATGTTTTTGAAATGTACACAAAAATTTATTTGCATGTTTTTGAAATGTGCAAAAACTTTTATTTGCATGTTTTTGAAATTTGCAAAAACTTTTATTTGCATGTTTTTGAAATGTGCAAAAACTTTTATTTGCATGTTTTTGAAATGTGCAAAAACTTTTATTTGCATGTTTTTGAAATGTGCAAAAACTTTTATTTGCATGTTTTTGAAATGTGCAAAAACTTTTATTTGCATGTTTTTGAAATGTCAAAATATTCCTTTTACATATTTTTGAAAATTTCAAAAAAATGCATTTACAATGTTTTTGAAAATTCTCAATATTCTTTTCTCATATTTTTGAAAACTGCCAAATGTTCCATTTACAATTACATGTTTTTTTGAAAATTCAAGCAGCGGGGGCTGCCTGCGCTCGCCGCATTATCCGGCCCTGCTGACAACGGACGCGCTAGTCAAAATAATATGGCAGCAATCAAATGAGAGGGACTTACGCAATTCTCCGTAACCTAATTAATTCCTGGAGCATTTTACGAAACTTGATCATAATTTAGTCCCATTCATTAATCCAAGGCGGGTGCTGCAGTAGCTTATAATATTGCCTCAGCTCAGGATCACACACTTATGACCGTGTCTCCCTTCTACACTGTTACTCTTGTGTATGTGTCAAGTGCAGACTCTGTGCTTCCTTTTCGTTTTCTGTAGCTTCCCTTATCCACTCTCGCTCCGACTTCCCCACGCTTATTATTTCGTTGAGAATTTTAGGGAGTTTCTTAAGGAGTTTCTTAAGGCGAAGAAAGATGTTGTGGAAACACTTTTTGGGGAGCCTGACTTGACTAGGGATGCAGGAGGATTGATTTAGATTCAAAGCTGGAGAGTTCAATTTTAAGGAGGGCGCAGAAAATCAATACTCGAATTTCGCCCATATTGTTCAAAGAAAAAATAAGTTTCAAAGATTCTTCTCCCTCCCTCCCAGGAGTTCACAATCTCATTTCTAGTCACTTTAACCAATTTATTTGAGTCAGCCGGGGAAAATGGAGCTATGATATCTCCCAATTTCCAAGATACTCCCTCCACTTAATTTCGGTATAGGCATGGAAACTACATGTTGCTACTGATGTGTGAGCGAGATTCGGATTCGGATTCGGATTCGGACCGGGAAGCCGGGTTCTAGGAGACTGGGCCATTAGGAAGATGGGGACTGGAGAAATTACAAAGGACAATAAAAGGATGTTTGATCAGGTCGTAAACTAGTTAATGAATACAAGATAAGCTGAGGAAATGAGGCGATGGGAAAGACGGAGGTCAAATTTATGTGAGAATGCGAATTTGGCGGAAGGGGGAAAAAATGGAGGAGACGCTGAGTAAATATTGGAGCACCAAAAGCCGAGTCATGTAGGTCGTATTTTATTTGTGTGAAAAGATAGAGATGTATAGTCTATCATTGGGGGCAGCGAAGAAGGGGAAGATAGGAATTTTTGAATCGATCCCATGGGAAATCTGGAGCACGTATACTTTCTGGGTTTCACAATCAACACTAGTCAAATATGGATTCAAGTTTCTTCAAAATAGTCCCATTCTCCAGTAGTCTCCAGTCTCGCAATATTCTAACGCCACAATTACGTTCCTCAAACGTATCCAGCCACTCTGCACTCTGCACTATGTGCATCCTGTACACTTGTGCAGACTTCAAAGGGAAGAATCCTTTGTATCGTCAATTCGGATTCGGATAACGGGCGTCATAAGAAGCGCATCAATTTTACATCTCCCGCACCAACTTACCTTTTATCTTTTTATATTTTCGACGATTCCATTAAGGAGCGCTCCAGACTACAAATTTGCGGGGTGAAAAACAAAGTATTTTCTGGTTTCTTCTAAAAAAAACCACCCTTTTTGTCTCCCATTTTTCCTCACATTTCTTCTCCCGACGCGCTCGATCTCCATCTCTGTCGAGATCGAGAATAACAAGGAAAATCCAGTATTTCCTCCATCGCAACCCGCACTGCCACCGGCACCGGCACCCGCACCCGCACCGGAGAAGATGGACGAGGAGTATCATGTTTAACGAGAGAAAAGTCCGGATTACAATGGGCTTAAGTGCGATTTTATGAATGGGCACGGTTTAGCGTCTCGTATGTGGGCCTCATTTTTATTTGTGTGTGGAATGGGGAATGGAACATGAAATTTATTGGAGACTCGTATTTCAGATTCAGAATAGACTTGGGATATTTTATGAGTCCGTGTCACATTTGGCGGGTGATGGGAGGCGGGGAGAGTCCGGAAATGATATAGTAATGAACGTAGGATCCGAGTGATGAAATCAGAGAGAGCGAGTGAAATTACAGGAGAAACTTGGGTCCGCACTACTTCCCACTTCCGGCTCCCCTCGCTCCTTGGCTACGCTGCAGCATATAGAATAGAGACTGTGAAGAACCAAAATGACCCATATCCAATTTAAGCTACAATCAAAATGAGCTATGTCATACAAACAAAAGTCAGAAACATGCGTAAAATGTTAATTTCGAGTTTTTGAAAAGTGTAAACTTTTCTACTTACACGTTTTTTAAAAGTGTAAAATGGTCTATTTACATGTTTTTAAAAAGGTGCAAAATGTTCTAATTCCATGTTTTTGAAAAGGTGCAAAATGTTGTAATTCCATGTTTTTAAAAAGGTGCAAAATGTTCTAATTCCATGTTTTTGAAAAGGTGCAAAATGTTCTAATTCCATGTTTTTGAAAAGGTGCAAAATGTTGTAATTCCATGTTTTTGAAAAGGTGCAAAATGTTCTATTCGCATGTTTTTGAAAAGTGCTCAGTATTCTATTTAAATGCTTTCAAGACATGTTTAATTATTTCTGTAGATAGTGGATCTTGATTTTAACTAAAAATGGATATGGGTCATTTTGGTTCTTCACAGACGATATGTGGGGCGGTGGAATGGCGCCTGCATGTAGATAGAATGTAGTGCAGTTTGTGGGATGAGTGAAAGGCGAAACTTTCTCGTTCACTCCACTTTGAGAAGAGACGTGGTAAATATGACTAAAACTCATTAGGAGCCATGATCCACGGCTCATCATCAGTCTCTGTCGTCTCCTGTTCAAACAAGGGGTGTGATGGGGACTCTGCTTTCACTTTCACCCTCCCCACCCCGTAGCACCCAATCTACAGACACATACTACTCCCATTTGTAAGCATACATACGGAGACTGGAGCCGTAGCCGTAGCGGCAGACGGGAGGTGATGGATATGAAGAAGCATTATGGACTCAATTGAAGCTAATGACAGACTCAGACACCACACAAATGCGCTGAGCAAACCACGGATTCACTCAGCCAATATCATCAGCAGCTCCCGAGTCTCATGCTTTCTTCTTAAGCGCCATCAAAAATTGGCTTTTAGTTTTATTTGACTCACTTGCTAAATGATCTCAGTCCTTCCTCCCTTTCTTCTCCATGCACGGCTTAATGTCTCCCCTAATGAGCCTCACACACTCAATCTCCTCCAGTCCCACACGAGCGCCGAGCGGCCGGAGGGATAAATTGCCGGATTAATCAATTCTTGAATGAAAATGAAATCATTATTAAAACTTAAATCTCCCTCCCATCACAAATATTGACAACGGGATTAATCTAAAAAATTTCTCTCGCCATTTCCCATATAATTCCACTAACACTAACTTGGGAAGTATTTTACATGTAACTCTAGGATTTAACCGATTGTTACCAAAACGTCTTCTACTGACCCTAGACACTTCCACTAGTATATAGACTTGAGTGCATTTTGCGCTGTTCACGCATATAAGGCGCGCGCATTTTGAAAAAGTGGTCGACTTTCA